>CM057458.1:32520000-33007500 GCA_016271365.2 Neoceratodus forsteri
CCCTGCTCCCGAGCAGGGTTAAGGGAATTCAGGCAATCTGAAAGCATTTATCTCCTTCATTCTAATTTTCTTTTGTCAGCTTGCTTCAAAGAAAACATATATTAAGCGTTCATCTTAACTGCCAGGGTGGCTTGTATACAGGCAAAATGTGTTTGGGGTTTTAGGCATAACTCTGCCAATTTCTGTTGGATTCCTCTGAAACTTCCTATTGGTGTAGTCCATGAAGGTACACATGTGGTGTATTTTGATGCTTATTGGACTTAAATTGTGGATTTGAAACCATGGTGAATTTGGGAGGTAATTTTGGGGTGCTATGCATACTACACAAATTTGTCCAGGGGTATTATGTGGTAATCTTGTAGTACTTATTCAAACCTTTTTTTCTGATATATATAGACTATCTGTTAACTCCAAAGACTGACAGAGCTACGGCTTGTTAAAGTTGCAATGTTACCCTATAGGAATTTTCAGCAGAAATTTGTGAGGGTCAACTTCACCTTGTAACTTCCTCCTTGGTAACTCCTACTTTACCAGATTGTCT
Source organism: Neoceratodus forsteri (assembly GCA_016271365.2). Classification (NCBI taxonomy): domain Eukaryota; kingdom Metazoa; phylum Chordata; order Ceratodontiformes; family Ceratodontidae; genus Neoceratodus; species Neoceratodus forsteri. The sequence continues at coordinate 32,520,542 of CM057458.1, forward strand.
CTTTACAGGCATTTTGTTACATGGGTACATTTAGGAACACAACATAACACTTTACAAGACTTTAAAGAGGTACACAGATAGTAAACAACACCATCATCACAATTTTTTCTTTTTTTTTTACACAAACAATACACAACAGGGATTTCAGAGACTAAAGGGACACACACAAGATGCAACAACTCAGGTAATTATAACAATATTACTGTGTACACGAAAATCTAACTTCAATCAATAAACAAAAATGAAATCAATATAGATAAATCACATTGACAAAAATAATTTTATAAAAGTCACCTAACTGTTACAGAATTAAAATTATAAACCAGAGAAAGCAGGAACAATAATTCACACAAAACACCTATGGGGCAGGTGCCACGGCTGTGTGCAGCTGGAGCCAGGTCACAGTCCACTCCTGCCACCCCTACCCCAGCCATTCAGCTCACTAGACATCAGCATGGCACCACAGCAGGGTGCTACCCCAGCACCTGCAATTGCCACAGTGCCCCCCTTGCTCTCTAGGGCAACCCCATGCTCCTTCTACCTAGGCTTTTCTCCTTGCTGGCATATCCCCCACACCTCTGTGACCTCTCTCCGGTTGCAGGGGAATTGATCCCCATCACACCCTGCAGGTGTGCCAAATATTTGGTGCAACCCTGTGGCTGCAACAACTCCTAGGTTTTAGGCACAGAGACCCTATTTTACAAAATTAGGTGCAGGGTCTCTGATGCACCAGGAGTTTGCTGCAGCCCTCAATCACCACAAATTGCAATGATTTCTGGGCCCTTTGAAAATCAAACCCATTCTGTCTTCTGTCCAAAGCTGGCTTCCTGCAGACAACCATGTCAACAAGCTTGTGAAGGCCAAAAGGTTTCTCAAGGTCAACCCTGGTGTTCCAAATTGCTAACTTTTTAACAAACCAAGTAGCTGTCTGCATACATTTCAATAATATAATTATATACATTTGCAAACTAGGGATCCCAGTTTCACATATAGATTTCATATATATCTTTTTAACCCCAGAGAAGTGAGAGAAAAGAAAGACTAGACACAGGGGCCCGATTCTCAACACCCAGCGCAAGTCATGCAAAAGGTGGTCTTGTGCCTATCAAACTGTGCCACGGACCCGCACCTGATTCTCCATTGGTGGGTCCCAGTGGCAAAGTCCTGTAGCTTGTGGAAACCCTAGCAGTACATCTCACAGAAGGTGCACCTGGACAGGGTGCTGCACACCTGCTTCAATATGCAGCAGTGTACGGAAGCACTCCACCATCCCCGATCATTGTGACACATATATTACTGGTAGCCCCATTTCCCTCATAGTCTTGTGCCCCCATCCTGTGACTCCAACAGTACTGTAATAATTCCCACCTGGTGGTCTAGTGGCCCCCACCTCCACCCAGCACTGCCTGAGCACCTCCACCAACCCATAAGGGGGGCGGCGGCTGGCACAGCCCTCTCACCACCACAGCCAGCCACTGACTGGGCACTGAATGAGCACGTGCTGTATACAGTATGTGCTCAGTGACTGACAGCAGCTGTCAGTCACTAAGCGTGTACTATATACAGTACACGCCATTCAGTGCTCAGTCGGTGGCTGACCATGGTGGTGAGAGTGGGCTGTGCCAGTCCCCAGCTCCTTACAGGTTGGGGGGAGGGTTGGTTGGGCACTGCTGGGTGGAGGATGGGGGCCACCAGACCACCAGATGGGAATTATTACAGTACTGTTGGGGTCATCGGGATGGGGGGCACTGGACCACCAAGGAAATAGGGTGTTACATCTTTCTTTTACAATGCTCAGGAGGGCACTTGACTACCAGGAAACAGGGGTAATGGGTATTGTGTATACAAGTCATGGGTTCAGGAATGGGGACCATGGCACATTGCTGCTACCTGGTCAATTCTCCAGTGGTGATGGGCCTGATTCACAAAGGGGCTGCATTCAGTGCAAGCTGCAGCAAACAGCAGCTTGCACCAAAGCCCCATGAACTAGGAACCCTGCACCTGATTCAGAGTGCGGGGGTCCCAGCCTATGTCCCCACACCTCGACAACCCCTCCTTTTGGCAAATGCATGGCACATGGAAGGTTGCCACAGGCACTTTGCTGCAATGGCAAGCTGTTGTGCCCCATACTTAATTATTGTGCCCCACAGGTATAAAACATATATTAGATCCCCACCCAGAACCCTGATGTGCCCAGGTATAATAAATATTTGGGCGGTTTTATTAGTATGAGACTTGTGGGGACATCAGGGTTCTGGGTGTGGGAGTTTCAAATATTTATTATACTTAGGTGCATCAGGGTTCTGGGCAGGTGGTCTAATATATATGTTATACCTGTGGGGCACATCAGGGATTGGGAGGGGTGACCCATGGCACTACTGGTTCTAGCTGCTCTCCCAGGGAGAATTTTCTAAGTCCCCTTAAACCAGTTCTGGCTGGTCTAAGGGTATTTAGTGTTTCTCCCTCCAGGAGAGGTCTGAGAATTGCTGTCCTGGGACTGTGGCAGCTTGCATCTGCCTCTGGCCTCTAATGCCTTGTCATAGCCCATTTCTTGGTGCAGGGCTGGTGAAAGCCCCATTTAGGGTGGGCAGCCTGCAGTTGATGCAGGTTGCCTTTGAGAATTGCTCCTGGTGGCATTACTGGGTGCCAGGGGTACCTTGTGCCATTCATTTTGGTGCAAACCCTTGCGCCATGCCAGAAACTTTGAGAATCAGGCCTGACATGTCTAAGTATCCTTAGACCAGCCAGTGCTGGTCTAAGGGTACTTAGACATATCATCACCGGGCGGTGTTTTGTGAATACCAATTATGGGATTCAGCAGTCTGCTGCAAGCCCTATGCACCATGCCACAGGCCAATATAGGTTGATCGAGGTTCAAGCCCCATTTGGGGCAGGTAGCCTGTGGTTGGCACATGCTGCTTATGTGAATAACCCTGCATGCGTTTCTGGTGCAAGGTGCCACTTAAGCCATTTCTGTTTGGTGCAGGCATCTTGTGTCCAGTGCAGGGCTTTGAGAATCAGGCCCAGCAAGTGAGGGAATGAAGATAACAGGAGAAATTGTGGGACTGTCAGAGTGACCAATTCCTATAGTAGATGCCACAAAGAAAATTTGATTGTGCAATCAGACAGGCAAGAAATAGATGTGACAGAGTAGGCAAGACAGAATAGATCCTTGCTTTTGATTGTCTGTATAGAAAATGGGATAGGGTCTTAAAATAACCCTGTTGCATACACTCCTCTTTAAGAGAGAGCCATTTGTTTTTGTTTTTTAACAGTTTTAAACTATTCTTTTATTTTTTAACATTGCCTTATAACATTTACAGTTCTTGACATATGCAGTATCTTCTTTTTCATCACGTATATTACAGCAAAGATTTCAGTTAAGCATACACTTTCTTTTTTAACCTTCTGAATTCTCAATTCCTGAACCATATCTTGATAGAAAATTAGCATTGACATTTTCTTTTTGCAGATTTGTGCATCACTGTGAATTTAAATGGCTGTAGTGCCAGGTACCACCTTGTGATTCTGGCATTTTTATCTATCATTTGATTAAGCCAACAGAGGGTTGTGTTCTAAGTACAAAATCAGCTCCTAGCAGATAAAGCTTAAAAGGACTCCATTGCCCATTTGGCAGCAAGACATTCTTTTCAATGGTGAAGTACTTTTTTCTCTGTCATGCAATTTCAACTAATATACAAAATGAGATGTTCCTTCCCATCTGCATTTTGACTCACAACTGAACCTGGAGTACCTGTGATGCATCTGTCTGTAAAAGAAATAGTTTCTCAAAGTATAGGCCTCTTAAAAGAGGCTGAGCGTAATTCAGCCTTGATGTCCCAAAAGCCTCACAACATTCTTGGGGCCATTTCATTATTTAGGTACCATTTTTTGTGAGTTCAGTGAGAGGAATAGCTAATTATGCAAAGTTGTGACCAAATCTGAGGTACTCACCAGCCAGATCTAAAAATGACCTGCTATGTTTCATTGTTCTATGGGCAGGAGTGTTAGCTACAGATTCTGTCTTGGAAATTTCTGTCTGTCCTTCTCCATTTCCCAAAATATACTCCAAATATCTAGCTTCCTGCATACCTAATATACATTTGGTAGGATTAATGGTCAGACCTGCATTTTTGATAGATTTGATAACTGCTCATAGGTGTTGCAGGTAACTTTACAGTGTGGACTGTACATCATGACATTATACAGGTGAGCAGCACAATGACCAGTGTGAGGGCTTGAATTATATCCATGTACCACTGGAAAGTAGCAGGTACACCATGCTAACCAAATGGCATGGTGGTGACCTGATAGAATCCAATAGGAGAGGAGAATGCAGCTTTGTCTCTGGATTCTTTTATTTTGTTTATTTATTGAATTGTTTCACCAGGAAGACACACTGAACAAAAGTTGCTTTGTCTCGGTGTGACGGGAGGAATTGAGGTAGACTTTACAAACAGTTTACATTTAACATGTCTGAGAAAATACATTTAACATGACTGAAAAATAGACAATCAATTACATTTGTAGCATGACATTCAGTTAAATTTAACAAGCAAGTATAATATGATTACAATTGCATACCTGTGGATCCTAGAAAATAATTCTGATGCAGCCGTGAGTCAACTCCTTACAGGATTTGGGTCACAATCAAGAGACAGAGGTTTAGCAGATTATAAGCAGTGGGGGAGAAAGATCAAGAGGGACAGTGGTGGACAGGGTAAGGCAGCTGGGGGAGGAGAGACTTTTAGATGGGGAGCAACTGATAGAACAAGTGAGTACAATCAGTAGTAGGGGCATGTTACGCATGAGGCATAAAGCTGAGACAAAATAGGAACAAAAGTACACGTGGCTTGGCTCCAATTAACTAATTTCTTCTTAAGTGTGGAAGGGTAGAGAGGAGGGGCATGGGGGGAGGGATTGGTTAGGGATGGGTGAAACACGCCACAACCTGGTCCCACCAGTAAACAGAGATCCCTGCCAGTGGTTGAAAGAGGTGGTGATTTTGAGTATGGGAAAGAGGGTGAAAGGGCAGGAGAAAAGGCAAGGGAAATTATGTATAGGTAGGAGGTGTAGATTGGGTGGGAAGTAAGAATACTGGAGAAGGCAAGGAAGAGTTTTGTTTAGTTCTTGACCTCCAGGATGCGAAGAACCCTGCCAGAGAGTGGAACCAGCTAAGGTAGCGTTGGATAGATAGAGTAGAGGGATGGGTGAGGAAGGGAGAGACGAGAAGGAAGAGGCTAGCCTGACTCTAAGCCTCTTCAGAATGTTGACAGCCTGCCAGGGGAGAATCAGGCAAGATCAAAGTTGGGTAGAAAGGACAGAGTGGAAGTGGGATGGAAGGAAAAGGCTTATGCAGTGCAGGATCTCTAGGATGCTGAGAACCCTACCAGGGTGCAGCATTAGGTAGGGGTGAGTTGGGAAGAAGGAGTAGGGGGATGAGCGAGGGAAGGAAAAGGCATGAGGGAACAAACAATACCTATCCTAGGCCTCCAGTATGCTGAGAACCCCACCAGAGTGCAGAATCAGCAAGGGCAAGTGGGGAAAAGAAGTTTGCCCTGTGCTGGGCCCACTCAGGATGCTGGAACCCTGCCATGGGGCAGATTGAATGGTAAAAGTTGTAACAGAGGATTTGAGGAGGCAGTAGAAGGGCAGGGGTAGAAGTAAAGGGCTGGGGGAGGAGAGGTAAGCAAACAGTGGTGCAGGATGCAAGGATACGACAAGGAGATAGGCAGGGTAGGGAGCAGAGACATAAAAGGGCTGTTATGGAGGATTGAAGCAGGAGCAGCTAGATGACATAAAGTTATGTAAGGCAGAGGCTAGGGAAAAGGAGGAGGAGAATGAGTGCTGTATTTGGGGGTTCAGGTTTTTTGAGAAGTGATGGGTGAAAGCCTGTCTGGCCAATGATAGTGGATCATCGGGGGACTGACAAAGTCACAGTGTCAGTGGACCTGGAGTGAGTTGGAAGGGGAAGAGAGTGAGCATGAGAGGTAGAGAGGAAGTTCTCCCCACAGAATTTAAAAGTAAGTTTGGCACAATGACCAAAGCACCTGTTTTCAAGTTGGGGAAAGCACAGGGTGCGGTAGAGTTCACAGTGATGGGTGCCTGAAGGAGCATCAAGGACAAAATGGCAGAAGGAGTTAAAGTGAGTGTCCAATCTGGTTAGGGAGGATTTGGGGCGCACCATAGACCACACTGCAGTAGTCAAAATGGAAAGGATCATCTTCTGGACTAGTTCACGTCGTGTTGTAGTAGGGATGCAACTACGGTTCCTGTATAAGGCACCAAGCTTAGGTTGCAGTTTTTCAGGATGGCTTCAATGTGGCCAGAGAAGCTGAGTTGTTGGTCCAGCTAAATCCCAAGGTATCTGAATGAGGAGGTGTCCTCTAGGATTGTCCCATTAAGGGTATGGAAGGATGGTAGGGGCTGGAGCCTAGAGAGTCTCTGCCTAGTGCCAAAGGTCATGGAGACAGTCTTATTGGCATTTAGGAATAGTTGATGTGAGGCAAATGATAGCTGAACCTGCTGAAAGTCATGCTGAAGGGTGGTTGCTACATCGGAGTGGCATTTGCCAGAGAAGAAAGAGATGGTGTCGTCGTCATACATATGGATAGAAGTGGAGGGGATCATACTGGGCAAGTCATTAAGGAAGATGGAGAAGAGAATGGGGCCAAGCACAGAGCCATGTGGGATACCTTTACAGATGTGGGGGAGAGATTGCATGTTAGATCTTGACTGATTGTGTCCTGCCTGAGAGGCAATCTCTCAAATCAGTTGAGGGCTGGAGTAGACAAACCAGTAGCCATAAGGGAGCCAAGAAACAGGGCATGTGAGACTGTGTTGAAAGCCTTGGCAAGGTTGACAAAGATGGCAGAGGTAATGAGGCCATTGTCCTTCCCAGTGAAGATAGAGTCAGTGAGCCTAAGAAGGAGGTGGTGGTGAAGTGGTTCTTCAAAAGCCAGATTGGAAGGGGTGCAAAAGGAAGAGTCAGCGAGAAAGGAGGTAAGTTGTGAGAGTACCAGGTGTTCTTGAAGCTTGGCAAGGGCAGGAAGGAGGAAGACAGGGTGATAGTTAGCAGGGGAGGAGGGGTCACTGCCCTTAGGGAGAGGAAGGACCATCGCATGTTTCCAGTGCTTCATAGGCAGAGGGTAGTGAGGATGAGAGAATAGTTGTGAACTGAAGTGAGGACAGGATATACATGGCTACTCCACCACCCTGCAAGTCTTGTTCATCCTGATTATAGAGTAACCTGGGATAGCAATGGAAAGATCAGGTATTATATCATTTAGCCAGGTTTCTGTTAGAATTAGAATATCAGGTGTGAGGGAGATTACTAACGGATGGAAAAGATCTATTTTGAGACTAAGCTGCAGATGTTTAAGTGTAGGATTTTTAGGCCTTTGGGGAGGGCAGAAGTGTGTGGGAAGTAGGTAAGCTAATGATAGGATTGTAACTGGCTGCACTTGAGTGGAGTGAGGCCAGGATTAGGATGGACATTTCCGAAGCAAGTAAGAGAAGAACAACTATGAGGAAGTGAGTTTAGGACATTTGTAGCTGGATGAGTATTTGGGGAGTATTTGGGGATGGAGGGGCTAGGTGAGATGCAGATATGGAGGCAAAGGAAAGCGGGTGGTTGTTGCTGAGGATAGTGATGCAAGGGAAGGTAAGGGAAGTGAGTCCAGAGTATTTGGGGAGGCATGGGAGTTATGGCAAGAATAAAGTAAGAAGTTAAGAGAGCAGGGAAGAGGTGAGCAAGGCTTTTAGAATGCGAGCAAGTGGAGCTGTAGTGGATAAAATTGAGAGAAGAATGAGAAGGAGGGAAGCGACAATAGAGATGATAGATGGCAGACATGTTGATGTAGATGTGGGAGCCAAAAGTGACTGAGTTACAATGCGCTGAGGAGTAGGGCAGTGTACACATGGGATCAAAAAGGAGTCCAGAAAGCAGTCAGGATGTGAAGAAACCAAATAAATTTTTTCCTTTAAGCAGGCAAACATAAACGGACTTAGTACGGAAAATAAATAAAAATACATAAACTATAATATTCCAGCAGTTTTCATCTCCACAGGAACTATACCTAGAAGGCAGTTGGGCATCTGGCAGGAACCTTCCAGCCACACCTGATCTAGACACTTGAAATCTCTTTTATACAGAAGGAGGGCTCTATGACAGGGCTAACTCCTCCCTAACAGAACTTTAACTTGTTTATACAACTTTAAATATAATTACAAAACTAAAATAAACATTTTTTAGGTAGTTGCATCACAATCAGCTTTAAAGCAAACATAAAAACCTTTATATCTTTTATCTACAATACTTCTGTGTATCCCAGGATCCTCCCAACAGCATTCATTATAAAAAGGGGAAAGAGGGTCCGGCCGCTCTATAACAAACATGGAATGCTGAGGGAAGGGTTCTGGAAGCCAGTTACACACATACCTACCAGAAAGTAAGTTTTAGCCTTTTAACTTTAGACCCAATAGAGACATTATTTGCTCAAACAACTCAGCAGTAAATTTACTTGTAGCCCTTAAAGAAATGAACCAGGGGTGTCTCTTTTCTAAAACTGCTAGCACTAGTCAGGAAAGCAAGAACTGCTTGTTTTCATTAGTTTGACAAGTGAAACTTTGATGCGATTTGGCTGCTGCTGATCAGCGCAGTCGCATGAATCGCACAGTCAACATTCGCATAGTCGCTAACATGAATGTGTGTACATCGTGCAGCTTTTACTGAAAAATGGCTTTTCTGGAAACCAAACCGAGTTTCTGAGTGGCATGGGACTTAAAATATCGAAGGAAAAGAAATAAAAGCTAGCGACAGTAAGACTACACATAGGAGGCCACCCTATAGTAGGGGAAACAAAGAATAAGGGAGATAACAGGGAAAGCACAGACAGAGAGAAAAGGAGATACTGTTGCAACAGATTTTGAAAGGACATTTATAGTCCCAGTAACCAAACAAAATCTCAGCCTATAAATCCAATACTACTCCAGGATTCTAAACGCTGTCCAGGAGTATAGAAACATTAAAGGGGTTACAGACCCTATTACAGTCCTTCCACTCAAGAGAAAAACCACAGGTTTTCTAAGCAAAATATCACTTAACAGAAATCCTTCATTACCAGAGACAGGAAATGTAGATCTTCTACCAGAGAGATAGAGCTTCAGCCCACCCACTCCCAAAGCTCCACCTCGGGTCCCTTATAAACTAAAATTCATTAAACATCGGAGAAGACAAAATATGCCCTCTAATATATAAGCCTACAAATACCCCAAGGTCTTCTCCTGTCCCTGTCATTATATCTTCCCCAAATCTGGACATATAATCAGCATTACTGTTAGCTGTCACTGCTCTGTGTTTCACGGTAAATTTGTGAGGTTGTAGTGTTAGGTACCACCGCATAACTCTTAGGTTATTGTCTTTCATGTTATTTATCCAGCACAAAGGGTTGTGGTCAGTCCAAACTTCAAACTGATGTCCCCATAAGTAAAATTGTAGAGACTCTATCACCCACTTCAAGGCCAAGCATCTTTTTCTATTGTTGAGTATTTAGTCTCTCTAGCATGAAGTTTCCTGCTGATAAAAAGTACAGGTGTTCCTCTCCATCCTGAAATTGGGATAACACTGCTCCTATACCCACATTTGAAGCATCCGTCTGCACAATAAATGGTATATCAAAATTAGGACTTTTAACACAGGAGATGAACACAGTGCAGCTTTTATAGCAAGAAAAGACTCTTCACAATCAGGGTCCAGATAACTTTAGTGAGTTTATTCTTTTTGTCAGTTCAATCAAAGGACTGGCTAGGGTAGCAAACTGGGGCACAAAGCGTCTGTAATACCCCACAAGTCCTAAAAAGAACGCATATGTTCTTTAGTGGTAGGGCGAGACTCTTTGCTACTGCATCTAGCTTTCCTACCTCAGGTTTTACCTGACCATTTCCAATCACAAACATAAGTACCTTGCTTCCTTCATAGCAAGGGAGCATTTGCTGGGTTGATAGTAAGACCAGCTTGTGAAATAGTATCCAGTACTGGGTTAGATGTTTTACATGTTCTGTCCAAGAAGGGCTATAAATAATAACATCATCTAGATAGGCTGCGCTTATAGCCCAAATGCGGTCGTAATAACTTGTCCATTAGTCTTTGAAATAAATATGGTGCACCATGAAGTCCGAAAGGCATCATGGTGAATTGAAATGATCCTTGTGGGGTACAAAGGCAGTTTCTGTTTGGCTGTTTTCTAATGGGATCTGCCAATAACTTTTTGTCAGATCGAGTGTGCTGACGTACTGGGCTTGTCCAAACTGATCTATTATGTCATCCACTCAGGGCATAGGGTACCCGTCAAACATGGAAATGGCATTTAGTTTATGGAAGTCTAGACAAATATGCACTCACCTCCTTTTTGGGAACTGTAACCATTGGGAACCCCATTCACTATTTGCTTCTTCTATGACTCCCATTTCTTTCATTTTTTCTATCTCCTTATAACTTCAGTTTTACCTTCTCAGAGATTCGATAAGGCTTCACCCTAATGGGAGCAGTTTGGGAACCTGGATTTTATGAGTTATGGCAGATGTTTTCCAGGTTTACTTGTAAATACACATTGAAACTGACTTATTACTCGAGCTAGGTCCTGTTTTTGGTCTTTTGTTAACAATGGATTTATCACTAATTCAGTAAGTGCATGATCACCTTCTAAGGGTGTATGCTACATCTAACTCATCTCAGAGGTAGTAGGACACACATACATAGCATTACTGGGATGTTCGCTCCATTTCCTTAATAAATTAGCATGATAAATCTGTGACTTATTTCTTCTGTCTGTTATTTATACCAGATAGGTGACAAGACCAGTTCTGTTTTGAATGACATAAGGACCTTGCCATTTCATGGTCAGCTTATTGTCAGTAGATGGTAATAAGAATAACACATGATCTCCAACATTAAATTGTTTGTCAACAACCCTTGTGTGATACTATTCTTTTTGGTAAACTTGGTTTTCTAGATTATGTTTATGGGCTAACTGGGAATACCGGGCTACCCTTTTCTAGCAGCTGAGTGACATATTCAAGGGTAGTTGGATTTTTCCATAAAGTGGTATCCCCCACTGTTCTTTCACCACATCTAAGAGGCCTCTAGGATTTTTTCCATAAAGTAACTCAAATGGTGAGAATCCAGTTGATGCCTGAGGGACCTAGAAACATAGAAACATAGAATTTGGACGCAGATAAGGACCGCTTGGCCCACCCAGTCTGCCCATTTCCCTACTTCTGGATAAGCTGCAGATCCTAGTTAACCAGCAGCCTACTTCTTTCTACCCCCACCCCCAGAATTGCCTTATGACTATCCCATGCATGCTTGAATTCCACCACTGATTTTGACTCCACAACCTCCTCCGGAAGGCCATGCCATGCATCCACAACCCTCTCTGTGAAAAATACTTCTTAAATTACCTCTGAGCCGCCCCCATCTTCAAATTGTGCCCTCTTGTTCTTGCACACTCTTTTTTGAAAGATGCTACCCTCTTGGACTTTGTTGATTCCCTTGAGGTACTTGAAAGTTTCTATCATGTCCCCCTCTCCTCCTTTCCTCGAGGCTATACATATTAAGCTCTTAAGTCTCTTCTATATGTCCTCCAGTGCAGACCTGCACCATTTTAGTTGCCCTCCTCTGGACAGCTTCCATCCTGTCTATGTCTTTATGGAGATTGGGTCTCCAGAACTGCACACAGTACTCCAGATGGGGTCTCACCAGCTGTCTGTACAGAGGATAATAACTTCCTGTTTTCTACTGGTGATGCCTCTCCTATGCATCCCAGTATCCCCAACCCTCCTTGCTGCCTTCTCACATTGCTTGCCCACCTTTAGGTCATCTAATATGACTACCCCAGGTCCCTTTCCATTTTGTTGTTGTTAGTATCTCACCCCCATTGTGTACTCTTCCCTGGGTTTTTGTTTCCCAGGTGCATTACCTTGCACTTCTTAGCATTGAATCTAAGCTGCCATACATTTGACCATTCCTCTAACCTTGCAAGTCCCTTCTCATCCTTTCCACCCCACCCTGTGCATCAACTCTGTTGCAGATCTTAGTGTCATCTGCAAAGAGACATACTTTTCCTTCAGTCCTTCTGCAATGTCGCTATAAAGATATTGAAGAGGACTGGCTAATATTGAACCCTGGCGGTACCCCGCTAGTAACCTCCTTTCTTCTGAGTGGACTCCATTTACTATTACCTCTGTGTCCTATTCTCCAGCCAATTCTTTACCCAGGCTGTCATCTTGGGACCCACTCCCAGGCTGGCTAACTTATATATTAATCTTTTGTGTGGGACTGTGTCAAATGCCTTGCTAAAGTCTAGGTAGGCCATGTCCATAGCCCCTCCTGATCTACTACTCCCGATAGGCAAAAGAGGCAATGGTAGATATAAATCCCATTGTTTTCCTTCATCCTCTACAAACTTTTGAATCATCTTTTTCAAGGTTTTATTAAAGTGTTCGACCAAGCCATCAGTTTGTGGATGATAAGGTGAGGTGTACACAGCTTCCACCCCAGGGCCTAGTACAGATGCTTTAACAAAGCAGAGCAAAAATTAGTTCCTCTATCTGTGAGTATATTCTTTGGAATGCCTATTCTCCCAAATACTTTCAGCAATTCCTCTGCTATTTTATCAGCAGTTACAGTACGTAAAGGAATAGCTTCTGGGTATTTAGTACCGTAATCACAAATGATTAGAGCAAACCTATTTCCTTTGGAACTTTTGGGAGTGGTCCGATAATATCCATTGCTATATGTTCAATGGGTGCTGTAACTAATGGTAATGGTTGCAGGGGAACTTTATCCCTTTTGTCACTGGGGCTACCTTTTGACACTCATTGCAACTCTTACAGTACTCAGCCACTTGCTGTATGAATTCCTGGCCAAAAGTTTCTGTACAGGAGTCTCTGCAATGTTCTGTCCCTTCCTGCATGACCCCACAAGGAACATCATGGGCCAAAAAATAAGCTGCTCTCTATATTTCTGTGGGACCACTAATTGATCCACTTGTTCTCCTGTTTTGGATTTACACACACCCTGTATAGCTTTTCCTGATGGATTCTATACATAGGAGGTGTACCTTCTTTCCTTCCGAACAACCTGTGAATACAAAGGTGTTAGTGTTTCATCATTTTTGGTCAGTTGCAAATGACTGTATATCTTTAGCATTATGTAACAGTTCATCAGTACATGAGTCCCTTGTCTTAGTCCAAGACCATTTTTCCAGTCTCTTTGCTTCTTGGATTTCTTGGATTTTGGGTTCAAACACTGTCTCTTCAAAGGGAAAAGATCCATATCTAACTGTTCTTGTTGGGCCTGAGCCCATGTTGAAACTGCATAAATGGTGGAGGCATGTGACAATAACTTGTTAAACCAAGGAAATCATGTCCCAGTATTACCGGTACAGGCAGTCGAGGTACCACACCCTACTCATCTTTTGATCTAAGCCATGAGCTGTAATGGTAGCTTCTTGCAAGGGATATATATGGTTGCCCCATGTACACAAGTCACTGTTGTCTGTCCCAAATTTATACTCTGAGGAATCCCCTCATCACTTCAGTGTACTAGGGTTTGTTTACTCCCAGAGTCAATTAGGCGGTACTTCCTTTCCTGCTATGCTGATAGTCACAGTATACTGTCCCCAATTCATTAAGGCCAAATGAGAAGAGTCAGTTTTCTTTTGGGACAAAATCAGGCAATATGTCCTTTGTTTGCATTCCCGACAAATTATGTCAGGATTGTAAGACGAGGCACACGTTTTCATTTACACTAGGACTGGTAGTAGTAGAAGTAGTAGTAGAATGTCTTACCGTAGAGCTGGTGGTGGAGGAAGGCCCATGAAATCCTTCTGACATTGGGGGACGTGTTGTTATAAAATCCTCTGCTAGGCTGATAGGTTTTTCTGCAGTTTCTGGCCTGTGCTCTGAACCCAGATTTGGACCTCATGAGGTAATATTTTAATAAATTGTTCAAGTACTATTACTTCTATTACTTGAGTTATGGTTCATGTTGTGGGTTGGAGCCACTTCATGCCGAGGTCTTGCAGTCGAACGAAGCTTCTTGGGGAATCAGCACTGTGATACCTGAATGTCCGGAACCGTGCCTGTATGTTTCTGCATTGATGTCATATCTTTTCAGAATTACTTGTTTCACATGGTCATAATTAGTCGCATTCTGTGTCTCCACATGGCTGTAGGCTAGCTGTGCCTTACCAGTGAGGTATGGAGTCAGTCATGATCACCCATTGGTCTCTGGCCACCCACAGGCAGTTGCCACCCTTTCAAAAGTGGTGATATAGGCTTCAATAACATCACTGTCCACTAATTTCGAAAGTTTAATGTCCCTTGGTCCTCCACTAGTTGGGATGGGTCTGACTGTCCTGATGGCTTGTATGGCTTTAAGGGTTTCTCACCATCTTGCCCTCACACTGAGCCTGTCTTTTTTCTCTGTCTTTCCAGGCGTAGTTGTTTTAAACACAACCATCGGAGAAGGTCCTGCATCTCATTAGGAGGTGTCTCTTCTTCTTCTTCCATCACATAGGTCTCACCTCCTCCTGTAACACCTTTTTCTTCCTCTGGAACTAGTGTCCTCAGCTCTGGAGGCACCCCTATTTTCAAATGTCTCACAGTCTCTTTCCGTCTAACATCACCAAGGCGGTAGACAATGGAAGCTGAAACTTATCGACCACAGTCCATGTCCAGGCACCTTCAGGCACAGGTGCATCCGTGAACCCCTGCTTCTTGGTTCTTCCATGCTTGATACTGACAACTTCAACTCGAGGTTGGCTCACCTTCCTTTGATCTATCCCACTTCTCACACCAAATGTACACGTGGATCAAAAGGAGTCCAGAAAGCAATCAGGATGTGAAGAAACCAAAATAAATTATTCCTTTAAGCAGGCAAACATAAACGGACTTAATGACGGAAAATAAATAAAAATACATAAACTATAATATTCCAGCAGTTTTCATCGCCACAGGAACTATACCTAGAAGGCAGCTGGGCATCTGGCAGGAACTCCTTCCAGCCGCACACCGATCTGTTCACTTGAAATCCTCTCTTTATACAGAAGGAGGGTCACATGACAGGGCTAATGCCTCCCTAACAGAACTTTAACTTGTTTATACAGCTTTAAATATAATTACAAAACTAAAATAAACATTCTTTAGGTAGTTGCATCACAATCAGCTTTAAAGCAAACATAAAAACCTTTATATCTTTTATTTACAAGATTTCTTTGTATCCCAGGATCCTCCCAACAGCATTCATTATAAAAAAGGGAAAGAGGGGCCGGACGGCTCTATAACAAACATGGAATGCTGAGGAAGGGTTCTGAAGCCAGTTAACATACCTACAGAAAGTAAGTTTTAGCCTTTTAACTTTAGACCCAATAGAGACATTATTTGCTCAAACAACTCAGCAGTAAATTTACTTGTAGCCCTTAAAGAAATGAACCAGGGTGTTCTCGTTTCTAAAACTGCTAGCACTAGCCAGGAAAGCAAGAACTGCTTGTTTTTCATTAGTTTGACAGAAGTGGCTTTTTTGATGCAATTTGATCTATACTGATCATTACAATCATACGATAAACTGCACAGTCCTTTGTCGCCTGGTCAGTCGCAGCATGAATGTGCACACGATCGCAGCTTTACTGAAAAATGGCTTTTCTGGAAACCAAACTGAGTTTCTGAGTGGCATGGACTTAAAATATCGAAGGAAAAGAAATAAAAAGCTAGCGACAGTAAGACTACACATAGGAGGCCACCCTATGGTAGGGAAACAAAGAATAAGGGAGATAACAGGAAAGTACAGACAGAGAGAAAAGGAGATACAGTAATGTTGCAACAGATTTTGAAAGGATATTTATAGTCCCAGTAACCAAACAAAATCTCAGTCTATAATTCAATACTACTCCAGGATTCTAAACGCTATCCAGGAGTATTGAGACATTAAAGGGGGTTACAGACCCTATTACAGGCAGTATTGTCAGCAATAAAAAGATGTGAATAGCAGGTGCCTGTAGCAGCTGCCAGTTGCAGTCAGATTTGTGAGAACCTAATGGAAAGAGAGTCACTCATAGAGATGGGTCAAATTGGCAGAATAGAAGAAAGTAAGTGGTGCTTTAAGGAAGCAAGTGATTAGGTAGAGTACACCTTAATTTTGGAGCTGCCCATATGGGCCAATGCACATTTGGAAGGGTAAAATAGGAGTGGTCAGAGGTGCATTTAATACAGGCAGGGGTCGGGGGGCAGATGGGACAGAATATTGAGAGGAAAAATATGCAGAAGTAAAAGCAGCACCTAGGGCAAGCTGCCAAGAGCAGAAATTCAGCTACAAGTGAACAGGCCAATCAAAGGCAAAGCCGTGGATAATTGCAGCCAACAGAGGGTTAGACTGTTTAATTGCCAACCATTCTCTGAGTCCCGATGAATCCTAAGCAGTGTGCTGGTGTCATCTAGGGTCTTGGAGACAAGTGAGGGTGCAGCTGGGCTGGGTTTCCCACTGCTGCTGCCACCTCAGAGAATTCAGTGGAGCCCTGTCATGGGGCTGGAGCAGCACCTGGTGTTGGCAAGGGTCTTGCAGGCGAGTGAGGTGGCATGTCCGGGCTGGGTCTCCGCTGCCGCCACCACCTCAGGGAGTTCAGGGAGCCCCAGTCAGGGGTTGGAACAGCACCTGGTGTCGGTGAGGTTCTTGCAGGTGAGCAAGGTGGTGTGACGGGCTGGGTCTCCCACTGCCACCACTGCCTCAGGGAATTCAGTGGACCATTGGTCAGGGGCTGGAGCAGTATCTGGTGTTGGCAGGGTCTTGCAGGTGAGTGAGGTGGCACTGCAGGGCTGGGTCTCCTGCTGCCACTGCCTCAGGGAATTCAGTGGAGCCCCAGTCAGGGGCTGGGCAGCACCTGATGTCAGTGAGGGTCTTGCAGGTGAGCTAGAGGCACAACTTGGGCTGTGTCTCCCACTGCCGCCCGTGCCTTGGGAATTCAGCAGAGCCCGGTCAGAGGCTGGAGCAGCACCTGGTGTCAGTGAGGTCCTGCAGGTAAGCAAGGTGGCACGGCCGGGCTGGGTCTCCCACTGCCACTGCCTCGAATTCAGCAGAGCCCCATTTAGGGCTGGAGCAGCACCTAGGAGGGAAGGTAAAGGAGAATTTGCAAGTAACTCTTGATGAGATCAAGGGTACTAATGTACTTTGCACTTTCCAATCTGTCCACCAATTCATCTATGTTGGGCATAGGACAGCTGTCAAATTCAGACACTTGATTATGTCCTAATATCAAAGCAGACTCTTACACCTCCTCCTTTTCATTTACAGTTACTGTTGGTGATGACCAAGCACGTCTCAATTTTTCAGTGATACCCAGCTCTTTCATTATTTGTATTTCCTTAATCACATCTACTAACCACTCGGTTAATCTGTATGCCATTTGCCTGATAGGGTGAGAATTCTCGTCACTGTCACATGCTCAACCCCTTTGCTCGGCCTGGTACTGAGGGAAAAGTACTTTGAAATGTTTTAACCAAGTTACAAATATCTGTGGTTTGTTCTATGGATAAGGAAATATTTACCTTTGCAGCATTAGAAGTTAATTTGTTCCAGCCTGTCATAAGCCAAAAGCCAATAAATAAATAAATAAATAAGCTATATCAAGGGAAAGGAAAGGGAAATTGTTTAACCAGGAAAGACACACTAAGCGGACCTTGTTTCCAGGTATGTTGTCATCAATACCATCTTTAGCAGTTTCTGGTAATACTCACAAAGCAACTTTTGATGTTTTTTAACCCATTTCTTCAGGAGGTTAGCACAGTATATGTTGATAGTATTTTTTCCTATCAGGGTTCTCAATCTCATAGTTAGTTGTACCAGTATGTCTAACCACTTCATTAGACCCTTGCCACTTCATTAACAGTTTTGTTCTGTAGTGGGTAACAACAATAACAAGATCTTATCAACTGGCTCCAAAAATCTTTTCCTTTACACCGTGGTAATAATACACCTTCTGCTGTTTTGGGCTTCTTCATAATTAGTGCGTGCAATTTCAGCATATTTTCTGAGCTTCACACTGCCTACCATTTTACCCTTCCTGTAATTCTTTCTGCTGTTTTACACATTGCTCCACAGTAGATATAAATACTGCTTATGTTGCTCAGTTTCAGTCATTCACCAGAAGAATGGACCTCTGAGGCCCTGAAAGCTTGTGTAGAATACCATCTCTGTACAAGGCTCTTGTTGGTCCAATAAAAGGTATCAACCCATCCAGCAACATATTTGGCCAATTTCTTTCTAAGTGTACACTTACAAGATGTAATAGATTCTTTCTGGAGGGGTTATCTTCCCATGTTTCTTTTATTACATCTAGTGACTTTTTGTGTTGTCTACCATACAACATTTCAAAGGGTGAAAAACCTGTTCATGCTTGTGGCATTTCTCTTGTAAGCAAAAAAGCAGGTAAGGTAAGTATTAGTGCCAATCTTTCCCTTCCCCTCTCACAAGCCTTTTACTGCATTTTAGGTAGGACGGCAGGCACCAAAATGCCAGATTCTTAGACTCCCCATAGGTACCTCAACAGTACCCTAAAATTCCCAGATGAAAATGAAGTAGTTGGGTCAGGTCAGGGAGTTGCACCAACCCATTCGATTACCCGATTACCTGACCCTGACCATAACAAAAATCATGTAAAGACCATTTTTGGGAGGGCAGGGGTTATACACTGTTTGTTAGGTGTCCCAAGACATTGTACCTGGGGGGCATTGCTGAGGCAGGTATGAGAGGCACAGCTGCTCTTACTCAGCTTGCTGCTGTTTCATAAAACTTTACCCATGGTGGGCATTGCTCAGGCAGGCAGGCATGGAGGCGCAGCTGCTCTTAGCAAGCTGGCTGCTGTATAAAAAATTGTACCCATGGCGGGTATTTCTGAGGTAGGTCACGAGAGGCATAGCTGCTCCTAACAAGCCTGGTGCTGTGCAAAAAGTATACCTGTGGTGGGCATTTCTGAGGTCAGTACGAGAGGCACAGCTGCTGTGAGTGAGCCTGCTGCTGTTTCCAAAAATTATACCCTGGCTGACATGCTGAGGCAGGTAAGAAGAGGAGCAGCTGCTTTCAACTGAGCATGCTGCTGCTTTCAAAAGTTATACCCATGGTGGGCATTGCTGAGATAGGTATGAGAGGCACAGCTGCTCTGACAGAGCCTGCTGCTGCTTTCAGAAATTATACCCATGGTGGGCATTGCTGAGATAGGTATGAGAGGCACAGCTGCTCTGACAGAGCCTGCTGCTGCTTTCAAAAAGTTATACCCATGGTGGGCATTGCTGAGATAGGTATGAGAGGCACAGCTGCTCTGACAGAACCTGCTGCTGTTTTCAGAAATTATACCTATGGTGGGTATTGATGAAGTAGGTGTGAGATGTACAACAGCTATTAATGAGGCTGCTGCCGTTTCTAGAATGTATACCCATGGCTGGCACCAAAGTTACATAATAAAGAATGGATGGTTGACAAAAGAAAACTACGAGTAGTGTGCACATATGGCTGGTGTGGTGGCAGTGGTGATGGTGGGGTTCTATTCATTTCATACACAGCCTAGTCACATATTCAGCACCTCTGTTTGCAGGCTGTTGTTCATTTTAGGGTCAGAATCACATAATTCTGTGTTTGGGACAATTGGGAAATTGTCAGCATTCATTTTGAGAAATGTAAGCCATTTCATATTTGCAGGCTTGAGCAGTGTTCTGTGGTCAGTGACTATTCCTCCAGCTGCACTAAATATTAGGGCTGTGCAGCCCGAATATCATTTCTTGAATACCAAATAGTTAATTATTCATCCTGTATTCGGGAAACACTTTAAAAAAAAGACAAGAACTAGCCCCTCACTTCTCTCTCCCAGCCTATGCCAACAGCCTTCCACTGTCCATCAAAAAGCATCCTCCCCTCCTCCCCCAGTACCCACAGGTTGTTTTTTCTTTTTATTAATGCCCCCCAAAATATTAATAAAGATTGCGGGTGTCAGGTGACCGATTCTACCCGCCCACTTCCATGGTCCATTTAATCTGAGGAATGAAATGAGGAACGAGGTGCGAACAAGCTTGATACATCCAGCAGACCAGACCTGAGTTTGATTCTCCAACCTCCACTTGCATACTGTGTGACTCTGAACAAGTCACTTAACCGCCCAGTGCTCCCAGGTTGCCCCTGAAAACAGGCACTTGTGCCTAGTGGGCCTTACCCAGTTACCAAAGACTAAAATAAAAAATCAAAAGAAAAATCTTGTGAGGCAGTCTTTGTAGCAAAAGAAATAGTTTGCCCCCCAGCAGCCAATCCTGGCACCCAACAATCTATTACCCAGTTATTCTCATGAATGACGATTTGCGTGCTTCCTATAGTAAAACCAGCTGATCGTCCATTTTTCGGGGCATTAAAAAGGAAAACAACCGGTGGGTACTGGGGAGAGATGGAGTAAGCTTTTTGAGGGAGGGTAGAGGGCTGAGGGTTTTGCTGCTTCTATGGACTGGGAGATGAGGGAGGGGCTGGTTCCCAATATTTTCTCAAATGGCCAAATACCAAATGATCAGTACTGAATAACGAATATTTGGCTGTCGAATACCAAATGTTCAGCCAAATATTCAGGAAATGGTGTTCACACAGCCCTACTAAATATGTGTGTTCTGAATATATGCTTGAAGGTGAATAACTGAGGTACGTTATTGCAAGATTTGCTAGATCTGGCCGCATTGTTTCTCTTTTGTTTCCAATAGAGTAATGGATCTTCCTCGAGACCAATTACAGCATGGTCTGCAAGTACTCCAGGATCATTGTGCTGCGTGAGGCAGTTACCAGTCTGGCAGATGAAGCAGCTGCACTTTCTTTATAGGGTACTAGTCTATGTTGTTGCAGGCAAATCAGGAGGAATTTGCTTTTCTGACCCTGAACATAGGATGCCCAAGAAGTAGCTGTAGATGTCCTTTCCTCTCTGATGATCTTGGTGATTGTGAAGAATTGATAGATGTGCTATTGTCTGTGCCAGAGGTGCAATCTGATGTTTCGAAGGGTTTGACTGCTGTACATCAGTTAATGGTGTTGGTAGGACAATGCCACATTTGGTTAGCAGAAGATCTTCAGTACTCAGTGTCTTCCCTGCAGAAAGAATGACTTCAGTGTTCTACTTAAAGCGGAAATCTAGCCACGTAGCCAACACATAGGTGTTATTCTTAAACATGACATTTATTCTCTGATTAGCCAACAGTCTGAGACTCCAGTCATCTGCCAGCATAACAGTGGTGGTGTCTTTTTTTCTGCTGTGGCCCGGTCGGCTCTCCTCCTCCTCTGGCCACCCGCACTGATCTTCTCACAGGCCACCACCTTGTACTCCCCCTGGCTTACCCCCATGGGGGAGGTGAGGGATCCCACTCCCACCAAGCATGGATCCAGATCAGGTGGTGCCGAGGAGATGGCACACACCGCAGATGGTCATCAAGCCATGCGAACTGGAGCCACTGTTTCTGCTTTTCTCCCCTTGCAGGACTATAGCATGCAATGATGCCTGCGATGGGGTTCACCCTGCTCGTGCTCACCCACATCATGCGTCTGCCATGTCCCTGCCCCATATTCATGTGGCTCCATGCCGTCAAGCCCACTCTCTGCTAGGGTCAGGCATGGACCAGCTACTGGACTCCCCTCCCGGAAATGGAGAGCAGTCCATCAGATGCTCAATCCATCTCCTTCCTGCCAACCCATGGTGACCCATGCTAGTTTCCGAACACAGGTCACTGATGCGGAGCGAGATGTGGCATCCAGCACCTCAACCCCCAGCACCACCAGGCCAGCTCTGTGTCTTTTTTTGACTGAAAGTCATTCTTTATGTCATCAAGAAAATGTGAAGAAATCTGATTTAAGGAAGAATCTGACTCTGAGTTGCACTGTCCACACTGACATCACATGTGGCTACCTCAAATGGCTCCAATAAGGTGACCAAAGATTCAAGTAGAGTCCAGCTGCTGAACTGAGCATGATGTCTACTTTACCTAGCTGGTTCTGCATGGTGTAGTCATGTACAGCTTTTTCTGTTCAAGAAACCTTTCCAATATGTAAAATATTGAATTACAGAGGGTTGGAACATCCTGCTTTAATGTTTGCAGTGGTAAATTGTTTGACCTCTGCAGCCCTTCAGGATTTTCTTGTGCCTTCACAGAGTGGCTGAAATGCCAACATATTTTCCTAGCAAGACCTAATAGGTTTTCAACATTTCTGTTTTCATTTAAGAAACTATGGATGAGAAGATTTTAACAATGTGCAAACAAGAGATGTGTTGGTAGTTTTCATCTCTGACAGCTTTGACTATGTTGGCATCATTATCTGACACTATGAACCTCGGTGATGAGGAATATGGAGTAAGTTTATTTCGAAATTGATTTTGCAGCTCCAGCAAAATTTTCACAGCAGTGTGTTTTTCCTCAGAAGTGGTGACACATAATATAGCCTGCTTCCTACTGTTTACAGTAGAACTAAGATTATTACTTTCTGACTGAAAAGTAGCCCACTGAGGTGTAACAGTCATGTAGTCAATTGTTTGGTTGCTTGGTCCATATGTCTACGGTTATGTGTACCTGCTTCATCTCAGAGAGTTTCAACTGCTTAGTGACTGCACTACAGATTAAGTCATACAACTGTGGAATAGCTTTTCCAACTGTTTATTGCAGACTTAAGTAACAACATAAAGAATAAAATCATAAAGTAAACACTGGAGGACATCCAATCAATACAGGCTGATTTGGGACTTATAACTGAATGGGCCTTCAGATGGGAATGTCCTTTAACACGGAAAAATGTGTGTTGTACTTGGGCATGGATAACATGTTAAGGTGAAAAAAGGTCGCTACTAGGAGAGTGGTGCTTGTGAAGTCCCAAAAGATTCAATCAAAGCAGAAAGGACTCAGCACTCCTTGTCAAACACAGAATATACAGTATACCACCAGATTTCTTCTGTAAAGATTTATTGTGGAGAAAACAAGCAATATATCCTGGTGTGGCCTGAGGAGACTATCACAGATCAACGTTTCACACTCAGGCTGAGTGCTTTGTCAAGGTGTAGAGCACCCCTTCTGACCATATTTATACATTACATTGAATTAACTTTCAGCACAAAAAGCATGAGGAATGCACACAAAACAATTTGGCGTAATCCAGCACATCTGTGCTTTATTCTGCACAGTCCTAAATCCAAATATATATATACTGGCTTATTGTGGCATAACATTTATGTCCACTATAATCTGTATATGTGCCAACAGGATTGGACATGTTTACAGCAATATAAATATTTTTCCAACACATTCCTAGAAACTATATTGTTAGTAATACAAACCACATCCTGAACACTACATGCAGCTATGAGACAATACAGTGATAGATAAGAATGGGGTGGGGGTGGGTAACAAAAGGAAAACAAAATGCATTTTAAGGTCAGATGCAGTGGAGAACATTTCCATCATTAATACAATAGCATCTGACCTTAAAAAGCATTTTTAATTTTCTTTTTGTTACCCCCCCCATTTCTCATCTATCTATCACTATATTGTCTCATATATGAGAGCGGGTGCACTACACCTTGACAAAGCACTCAGTCTGAGTGTGACATGCTGATCTGTGGTAGTCTCTTCAGGCCACACCAGGATATATTGCTTGTTTTCACCACAATAAATCTTTTACAGAAGAAATCTAGTGGTGTATGTACAGTTTGTGTCTGACAAGGAGGAATAACAGGTCTTGGCAGTATATTCTAAGTAATTCAACTTTAAAACCTTAAACACCAAAAGGGATCTTGGTGTTTTAATTAATAGAGACCTAGCTTTTGGAGATAAATGCACAAATGTTGTTTCTAGGGCAAACAGAGTGATCGGTGCCATTAAAAGAAATATAAAGACATGCAAATCTGAGGTTCTGCTACCAATATATAAATGATATGTCCGATCACATCTTGACTTCTGCAGCCAGCTTTGGAACCCCCACAAGACAGCAGATATAAATAGAGTAGAAAAATACAATGAAATATGACCACAATTATAATACAGGTTAAGGATCTCCCATATGCAGAAAGAAAACAAGCAATTTAAAGTTATATACTTTGGGATATAGAAGAAAAAGAGGTGACATTTTGTTATTCTGTGACATGATTAATGATCCTTCTCTCATGGGTGTCTTGAACATAGTATTTAAAGATCCTAGCTCAAGAACTAGAGGACATGCATTACAGGTGCTGGGTGGCAGTTTGGGCAAAATTGAGTATTTTTTCACAGAGAGGTGGTGAATCTATGGAATGGATTGCCAAAGAGTATTGTTGTCATCAAAAGTAAGGACATATTTAAAAAAGGTTGCACAGGTTCCTAGCAGAGGGTGGTAAATTGAAATTTTCTGATTCATAGGAACTTTCTTGGCTACGACCCTTCTGCTCCTTTTCCAATAGTGGGAATGCACATGAACATATGAAAATTCCAGCAGAAGCAGGCCTTACTATCTATTGAATCTGTTTGAACGTGCAGCTAGCCCCTCAACTTGCAGCTGCCCTCCCTCCCACCCTCTTCATCATAACACCCCTCACCCTGTCCCAGCTCCTCTTAAAGCCACCCACCATTCTACAAGATACCACCTCCTCGGGCAGGGTATTCCATCTGTCCACCACCCTTTCAGTGAAAAAATGTCTCCTGATTTCCCTCCTGAATCTTCCCCTCCACTCTCAGCTGATGCCTCTCGTATCCCTCCCTCTTCTAAGCTGGAACATCCCTTCTGTATTAGCCTTATTTATCCCTTAAGGTATTTAAAGGTTTCAATCATCCCCCAGTCTCTCCTCTCCTCCAGGGAGTACATGTTCAGCTCACGAACCTATCCTCATAGGACTCTCCTCCAATCCCTGGATCATCTTTGTTGCCTCACATTGCACCTCCAACAATTTGATGTCCTTCTTCAGGAATGAGCACTAGTACTGCACACAGTACTCCAGGTGAGGCCTCCAAACCTGTACATAGGTAACACAAATGTCACTATTCTGACTCGTCAGACTAGTGACAGTAGTGACAAGGAATGGTGTACCATGGTTCAGTCTGATTCATGAACTTGAAACCTTTTCGGGCAACAAAGTAAAAGGGAGTTGACAGTCAGCCAACAGCTGCGCAATGGCTCTATTTAGTAGCTGGCATGTTGGATACTTGTGGGTAAATTTTGATGTCCTCTCAACACTTTCTTCTAATGTTAGTTGACAAGAATGACAAGATATTTTTAATTTTTGGGGACTGTATTTTCACACCTTTTCACGTGGATTAGTATTTTGGGATTTGCAGTACTTGATGGTGTCAGAAGAAAACACTCTAGGTTTGTCTTGGAAGCCTGCAAGAACACATCAAGCAATACAATGTCAGTTCCTGCTTCCAGTTCATTGTTACTATGGTCACCGCTGCCACCACCTCCACCACCACCCATACCAATCACACTATCCCTTGCCCTGTGCCACTCAGTTTGAGTGGTTTGCCTTTGCATGTTGTATCATTACTGATGTTCTAAAATTTCCTGCTTTGCCACCATGACCGATGCTCTTTTGCACAGACTGCATACAGCTCGAGAATTGTCTGCAGGGTCAGTATATAAAAAGTTCCACACTAAAGATTTACCTTTTGAGCTTTGTACTCTGGTTCCTGGCACTATTTCTTGTACAGTCAAGGGACCTGGAGGAAACCCTACACTGCCATTTCTTTGTTGACATTAATTGCTTTCATTCATGCTTATCTTCTAATTTTTACACTTAGCATATATGAACATATAAAAACACCAGCAGAAACAGGCCTCACAGTCTAGGAGTCTGCTCGATGTTGCAGCTTGCCCCTCAGTTTGCAGCTGCCCCACCCTCCGCACCCTCTTCATCATTACCCCTCCCCACCACTCTGTCTCATTCCCTCTTAAAACCACCCACCATTCTACGAGATATCACCTCCTCGGCAGAGCATTCCACCTGTCTACCACCAGTTCCATGAAAAAGTGTCTCCTGATTTCCTCCTGAATATTCCCCCTCCAGTCTCAGCTGGTGTCTCTTCTAATCTGGAAAATCCCTTCTGTATTAGTCTTATTTATCCCATTTAAGTATTTAAAGGTTTCAATCATATCTCCCTATTCCTTCTCTCCTCCAGGGAGTACATGTTCAGCTTGCCCAGCCTAACCTTGTAGGACATTCCTCCAATCCCTGGATCATCTTTGTTGTCCTACACTGCACCCCTGCAACAATCTGACATCCTTCTTCAGGAATAGACACCAGTACTGCACGCAGTATTCAAGTGCGGCCTGACCAGTGACCTGTACAGGGACGGATCACCTCCCTATTTCTGGAGGAGATTCCCCGCTATACATCCCAGCATTTTGCTGGCTTTTGCCGCCTTCCTGCACTGAGCTGACTTGTTCCTACTCCCCATTATAAGCACCCCTAGATCCATTTCCTCATCTGTACTTTCCAAATGCACCCCCAGCTGATAGCTACACCCCTGGTTCTTAGCCCCAAAGTGTAGTACCTTGCATTTCTTGGTGTTAAACCCCAACTGCCACGTTTCTGACCGCTCCTGAAGTTTGGTCAGGTCTTTCTGCAGCCCCTCAGACCCTCTATGTCATCTACTACAGTACCCATCTTCGTATCGTCTGCAAACAGACTGATCCTACTCCAGATCCCAAGTGAGATATCAGCTATGAATATCCCAAGCAGCACTGGTCCCAGCATTGATCCCTGTGGCACTCTGTTCGTCACTGTCCTTGGGGATGAGAGAGTCCCCCACTAGCACCCTCTGCTGCCTTCTATTCAGCCAGTTTCTGACCCATTTGACCATCTCTTTTCCCACCCCAAGATACTCCAGCTTTCCCCAGCCCCAGCCTCCCAAGCAGCATGGAATCAAAGGCTTTGCTGAAGTCTAAATACAGGACATCCAGCATGGCCCTTGTCCAATTCCCGTCACCCAGTCATAGTACCCAATTAGGTTTGTCTGGCAGATCTGCCAGAGACAAACCCTTGTTGATGACCGTCCTGGAGTCCATTGTAGTCCAGAAAGGTCACCAGCCTTTCTTTTAGGATCGTCTCCATGAGCTTACCCATGATTGATGTGAGGCTCACTGATCTATAGTTGTCTGGTTCATCCTTAGGGACACTTTTGTGAATCGGCACCACATGGGCCATCCTCCAGTCCTGCAGTACCCATCCTGTGTCCAGGGATGTACTGAACAGGTCAGCCAGTGGTCTGCCAGGACCTCCACTAGTTCCTTGAGTACTCTAGGTGAATGCCATCAGGTCCCGGTGTCTTGTCCACCCTTAACACCCTTAACCCTTCAGAACTCTGTCCTCTAATCTCTGTATCCATCATCCCTTCCCCCACAGCCCACTCCACCCCTCCCTTGCAGGATCTGACCCCTTTCTCCTCTATGAACACAGAACAGAAGTATTCATTTAATACCTCTGCTTGATCCCCCTCTTCTCCACCCACGCTCCGTCCTTCCTAATCCCTCACAATTTGGTCTTTGTTTTCCTCCCTTCTCTTATGTATCTGAAGAAGTCCTTTTCTCCATCCCTAACATCCTGTGCCAGTCTCAGCTCTCTAGAAGCCTTGGCTGCTCTGACAAGCCTGGTAACCTCCCTGGACTTCTTCATATACTCATGCTTATCGATTCCCCCTCCACATTTCTTGAACCTCTGAAATGCTTTTCTCTTGCCCTCACCCTATCCATGACTTCTTGAGTCAACCAACTGGGCTTTGCTCTTCCCTTCTTACTCCTTGTTCTTGTGCACGTCCCAGTAGCCTCCGCCAACCTTTTAATAATGTCCCATTTTTGACTAGCATCCATGCTTGGTTGAATTCCCACCAGATGCCTGCCCAAAATTTCCTCATCCTTTTAAAATCCTCCCTTTGAATTCAGTCACCCTGGTTCCCGTACCCCCTGCTTCCCTGCCCATATTGAGCGCCAACCACACTGAGTGGTGGTCTCACCTGGCCAGCGGGTACTCTCACCCCAGATCTCTCACAGCTTCCCATTTGCTATATTAGGTCCAGAGTGTTTCCCAATCTAGTCGGTTCATGGACCAACTGCACCAGGAAGCTGTTCAGAATGCTTCTAATATGACCTGCTCCTTTGCACTTGTGATGGTTGGGGTGTTCCACCCACACCAGGTAAGTTGAAGTCCCCACCACCACTGTGTTCCCCTTCCATAGACACTTCTAATCTGCTTTGCTAGCTGTTTATCCAGATCATCCCCTTGAGCTGGTGGTCTGTATACTACCCTCATCTTCAGTGTCCTACCATTCGAGTCATGAAACTGCAACTGTAGGGCCTGTGTCCCACCTTCCGCTCCCATTTCCCTTATACACCTTAACCTCACACACATAGATTGCCACACAGACCATTTGCCCTTAGCCCTATCCTCCCTGAATATCCAGTACTCTGGGATCATTATATCCCAGTCCTGGTACTGGGTGACCACATTTCGTTATGGCGCAATGTCGACTCTCTGCTGCCAAGAGAGTTTGCAGCTCAGCTAGCTTGTTACCCACACTTCTTGCATTCACTGATACCACCCTCTACCCTGTTTCCTTCCTTCCCCTCCTGTTTATTCCCCTCCTATTTCCCTCGTACCCCTACCCTGATTCTATCTCATTTAGCTTGGGGGAGGAACTCGTTCTGCTCACCTCCATAGGATCCCTGCCTACCAGCAGACCTCTCACCACCCCCACCTGGTTTAAATCCACCTTTGCTGCTATGTACTCCACTGCTTCTGCTTTAATACTCAGTTCCCTTCCCCACTCAAGCGTAGCCTGTCCCTGCATATAGATCATTATTGTCCCAGATTCTGCCCCATCCACACCAGCCCATACCCCATGGACTGACACCATTCCCCAGCACGTGTTGAACTCCCCAGTCCTCTGTTTCTCTCATCATCTCAAGCAGGGCACTTTGAACACCTCTGAGAATTCCACCGATTCCCTCAACTCCTAACACAGCCTTCCCAGTTCCTCAAACCTCTCCCTTACTACTTCCACCACCTCCCCGCCAGGTCATTTGTGCCCACGTGCACCACAAGATCGCGGTTTCTTCCTACCCCTCCTTACTCACTTAGAATTGACTGCACCATCCTGCCCACCGTTAACCCACCCGCCAATTTTTTTTTGCACTTGCCTCTCATGCCTTACAGTGGCATCCTCTCTTACTCCTCCATCATAACTACAGACCTCATCATCACAAAATTCAGAAGAACTCGAAGTGCCCTCATCATCGCATGGCACACAGCTTCAGATATCCCATTCCAAGCCCTCACTATCACTACCACCTTTATCAGAATTCACTGCCTCAGCATCTGAGCTTATATTTGAGGAGGATGCGTTCTTGCCCCTACATGCAGCTTCAGCAGTTGGAAGTATCCAGGTACATGTGGCAAAACACTCAGTACCTCTACGAGTTACTCCAGTCAGTTCTTTCCGAAACTCAACTATCATTTCATTGCTAATGTGCTTTTGTGGTTCAGGAGGATATCTTGTGCCTGTCCGCTGATATTATTACTATTGTCACTATGTTCATTTGTGCTAGGATTCATATTGTCCACATCATTTTCAGTTGCAAGTGCAGCAGCACTATGCTTCCTTTAGTTGACTTAGACTGGAAATATGAGACATAGCAGACACAGACATGAAAGGAATGGATATTGTTTCACTAACTGTTGCGCAGACAGACAGTGTAGCTCATTATGTCTCAGACGGTAAACCATCACAGGGCTCTGGGCAACTAACAGACAGTGTGTAATGCAGGCTAAATGGCTTTTATTATGCTGCAGAGAGACACACACACAGTGTAGCTAATGGCACACAGACAAGGCTCAGGGCACCTAACGATAGTGTGTAATACAGCCTAAATGGGTTTCACTATAGTAGAGACACAGAGCTATGACACAGACAGGGCTCAGAGCACCTAATAGACAGTGTGTAATACAGTCTAAATGACTTTCACTATTCTGCAGAAAACAGCTGCCAGTGACTGCCTTTTGCCCCCTTCCTCTCCCGATAACCGTAGCCAGATGATTCCCCAATTCCCCTTCAGTCCCCAACCACATACTCCTTTGTGGACTTTTTTTTTATGTTAACTTTTCATTTTGCTGCAATTTAGGAGAAAACATGCAGAGCAAGCAATGATTCCTCCCTTTACCTCCATACTCCACTGCTATCACACACCCACAGCAACACAGGCACAGACACCAGCACTGACCAATCAGATTGTTTGCCCAGTGTCATGTGCTTTTTCTGCTATGAGAACCTCACAGGCTGCCCTTTCATGCCTGTTGCCAACCTTGAAGAGTCCCAGGACCCCACAGGCTGCCTGTAATAGCTGTTTTAAAAGAAATTACCCGTTACTTCACCATTTGCCCATGTCAAAACTACTCAACCCGTGAAGTACACTGTTACGTTGGATAGAATGGTAAATTACCAAAACTATGCTAACTGACAAAAGATTGCCATGCCCAACCTACCCGATCCAGCTACCTGACGGGTAGCCCATCCCTAGTTTTAGGATTCGATTAAAATACTCAACAAGGCAGTATATCTGAAAGTAATATGGGAAAGTTCTTATGGCAATGATACCTAGTAGTCAGTACAGCTCCTCTTCAAAGCAGCACCAAAATTACAACCCTTATCTGTAATAATCTCTTCAGGTATGCTCACCCTCCTGAAAATCTTGGCACGCTCTGCTGCCACTTTCGGGGTGACAGCACATGTTGGGATCGCCTCTGGATATTGAGTAACATAGTCACATACTGCCAAAATGAATTGTTTACCCTTTTACTTTTGTCTAAGGGGCAACCACATCCATTGCAATTCTCTCAAATGGCACATCTATCAAGAGTAGGGCACCAGGATCACCTTGTCTCTTTTTAGTCACTAGGGCTACTTTCTGACACTCAGCACAGGAACCAAAATAGGTAGCAAACATCTTCATGAATTCCAGGCCATTAAAACCTGTATAACACTCTGGCAAGGGTGCAGTCTCTCCCGAGTGACCAGCCATGGGACTATCACATGCTATCTGTAACAACTCAGTTCTATACTTCTTTACGCACCAATTGTTCTATCTTTTCCTGCATCGGAGTATTAACCCAAATACTGTATGGTAGCCCATTACATTTTTTAAACATTGGTTCATCTTGTTTAGTTATCAGTTGAGTTTCAGTATTTTCATATATCAACCACTTATGTCCATCAGTCCTTTGTTGCCACTGTTTTTCAGGCATCTTCTTTCTTTCTTGACCTCCAAATCATGGAGCTGGACTCAAACAATTCTGAATCACCAAAAAGAAAAGAGTCTCCAGTATCTGAGATTTTCTTTACCTGTCCTGTAGTTTTCACAACTGCTGAAACACGAGGATTTACTCTGTCTGTGGTTAACTTCACAAATCCTGGAAAGTCATTTCCAATATTCACTGGTATAGTTAGCTTTTGTACTATCCCTACTTTCATTTGGTGCAACACCCCATTAATGCTCAGAGTCACTTGGGTGGTGGGATAGTATTGAGTATCCCGTGGATGCAGATGACTCCAGTATCTGGTCCTCTTGCACATCCTTGTCTCAGAACTTCAGCCTGCACCAGGGTCTGTCATCTTCCTGAATCTGTAAGTTCCATCACAGTCCCACCCACATCCTTTACATTTGTTAAATATTTGCCCCCATTTGCTAAGGCCAAATGTGCTCCTGTGTTACCCTTCTTATTTTTATGGCAGTTTCTTGTAATATGGCTCAGCTTATCGCAGTTATAGCAAATAAAGACTTTGGCACAAATGTGTTACCCCATCAGAGTTTTTATCTGATCTGGAGTTTTATCAGAAAAAGACAGTCTTACATTTCCTAGGCTGTTACTTCACTGCTGCAGTGCCTGTCTGGCCATCTGATATTCCCAAGCCAAAAAAACAAAAATTTCCCCACTTTCTAGTCAGTGTTCTTTACCCAAAGCTGCACATCTGTAGGAAGGATGTTAAATGAATTGCTCCATTGCAAATATGTTGATGACCAGTGGGACTGTTTTGCCCTGTGGTTGGGGCCATTTAATGAAGAGTTCTTTGAGTTGGGTAAAGGCTTCTCGAGGATTGTCGACTGAGTGGTACGTCACAGACTGGAATCCCAGTCTTTAGAGCTCTCCTGAGATGTCATTTATTTTAGGATTCTCTTTTCATAATGTCATCATCATAGTCTTCTGACTGTGCAGTGTCCATATTGCTGAAAGCAAGTTAGAGGTTTACCTGTCAGATAAGGTACCAGCCTGACTGCCCACTGTTGTTTTGGCCATTGACAGGCTGCAGCAACCCCTTTCAAAGTTGTCAGGTATTCTTCCCTGTCATCAGTGGAATACAGCTTTGTAAATTCAATGTCTCTTAAGTTGTTCATGTTTTGCTGATCTGCTGCTGGAGCTGTACCAGATCCTCCAGCTTTGATAGCTTGTAAGGCATTCATTCATTCATTCATCGCTGTTTCTGTCACTGCCTTCTCTTCTCTTCTTCTCTTCTCTTCTCTTCTTCTTCTTCTCTTCTCTTCTCTTCTCTTCCTGCTTCTCAGTCTGTCTTTGTTGCATAGTCCACCATTTGAAGAAATCAGATGTGCTTTCAGGTTCTGTCCCTACCTGTTCTTTTCTTCCATCACTGGTGCCAGCTGTACAGTCTTAGTTTGGAATGTTATTTCTGCTTCTAGTTTTGCTGACATTCTTCTGGTATACTTCCCTGGGCTTGCTGTTGCAAGACCCATACTCTTCTTCTATGCCTCCCTGGTGCCAGGTCTAATACCCACACACAAAATTCATGGCTTAAAGTATGCATTGTGTGCAGGTCCCACTTCGTCTGACGCTAGCTGTCATCAAGACACAGGTCAGGAAGCATAGGCAAACCAGAAGAAGTTATAAAATTTGCTAATAACATTTTATTATCAATATGATAAAAATTAAATTGTGCAGAATAGCCTTTCTACAGACAGTACAAACAAAGTAAGTCCCATCTGAGAGTATTTCTATTTCTCTCTCTTTCTTTCTCTCTCAATTTAAAACTCAGTCTATTTCCCCTAAACAAACCATTGTTCTCTTTTTATCAGATGTTTTCCTTGGCAATTGAATCCTGCATCCTCTTCTTAAGCTATATCTCCTGTTTTCACACAATGTAACAGAACATTGTTATTGCTCATCCTGTGACCAGCCAGAAGAGTACATATAGACTTCTTAACAGGGGTCACCAATTAATGTATTCTGTCTAGAACTGGCTTCTGCTGACAACCATTCCAACACGCTTGAGACGGTCAAAAGGTTTCTCAAGGTCAACCCCTGCATTCTAAATTGCTAACTTTTCTAAGAACCCAAGTAGCTGTCCGCATTCATTTCAACAATATAATTATATACATTTGCAAACTAAGGGATCCCAGTTTCAAACTCATATTTATATACTACTTGTTAACCACAGAGAAGCAAGAGGAGAAAGAAACAATATAAATAACATGTGAAGGAAGGATGATAACAAGGGAAAATTGTGGGACCACTAGAGTGGCCAATTCTTAGGTGCCACAAGGAGGTTTGATTGTGCAATCAGATAGGCAAGAGATAGACAAGTGACAGAATAGATTCTTGCTTTAATGCTCTCTGCATATTAGATGGGACTGGGTCTTATCCCAGCCTTATCAACCCCACCCCCTTCCCCACAGTAAACTTCATGGGCCAAAAGCCAAGCTGCCTTCTTGTATCATTTTCATACACTGTGGTCCTCACGCTCCTATCTACCCACTCAGCCTTGTCCTTCTTTTCCTCAGTTCTCTTCTTCATGTTCATGCCACCTCTCTAGCAACTGTTGCTGATCCTTTTACCCTGCACTCACTGTTTCTGTTTCGTTGATGTTTGCCCTGGCCAACCCCAGCTATAAGCAGCTTCTACTCCCCAAGGCTAAGTGCATTATCTGCTATTCCTTCTGGTTATATCGGTTGCCTGAAAATAGGCAGTTTGTGTAGTGCACTTACGCGGTTACTAAAAGCAAAATAAATTACTATTCAGCTGCTGAGCCAATCTCATGCACTGCCTTTGCTACCTCACACTTAAGCAGTCAGTGTGACTGTAATCCTCTACTGTCTGGCATTGCTCCCTGCACTTGCATCTCATTTGCATAATGGGATCTTTTTTTGTCTAAATACTCTGCCTGTAAATTGTGACTGTGCACTGTTATTTATTTTAGTCTATTGCACTGTATACATTTTGATGGTACTTATTTGTATTACTACTACACTGTACCCTATGTATTTTCACTTACACATCATGTACTGAACACTTCCTTCCCCATCCTCCCAGAACACATCTGGAAATGAGCTTTTAAAAGCTCAGTATGTCTTTCTTGGTCAAACTTTTGAAATAAATTAATACATAAACAGATAAATAGATAAATGTACCATCACAGACAACTAATATATGGGTCTCATAATCTGATTAGCCAATCAGGAAACATATATCCATTGTATAACTATGATTTAAAGTAAGCGTATCAACAATAAATGATGTTCTTCTAGTACATACATATCTGCATCATTATTGTCACTCATCGATGTGGCAGTAGGATGGTCAGTATTATTTTCATCACGTATGAATAAACATTGTGCCATGGAAGGACATGTTGCAGTTGATTGCAGAAACAGCATTCCTGGTTCAGCTGTTAGCATGGTACTATCATCCTCAGAGAGTTCGTGCCTGGAAATTTTACCAATCGTGTTAAAGTACATGTAACAAATAATGTCACAATCAGAAAAATATATGAAGTCATTCATTCAGTTGCATTTCATAAAAATAATTTGAATAGTTGGCTATCGTAAAGAGTAGTGATCTGTAAAATACATGATACCATGATGCATATCGTTACAGATGCAATGAGATTAAAGTTACACAAACCAGTTTATGATGTGACTGCATAGACATTTTAATTGAGCATTACATAGAACAAACAGAGCAATGCTATACTGTTAGAAGTAGAATAGTTATCTTTGATGGCCTCATAGACATGCTATAACAATTTTAAAATAAAACAGCATCAAAATATGCTGTACTGTATATGGAAGGAGTGTAAAAGTCTAGCAAATATTCCAGCTAATTGACAATGATGCTTCATATTCAGTTCTTCTTTTATGGTACACTATCTTGGCATCTGTTTACTGATGCATTATTCTGCTTTTTGGGGCTGTGGGCGTTGCTCAGTTGCTCTAAAACAGCCAATCATGGAATCCTCCATTGGACTTTTGGAAGTATCCTTCCAAAAGTCCAATGGAGCTTAAACACTCCACCATGATCGGCTGCTACGGAATAACAGCTACGCTTGTTTCAGCTGATACTTCCGATTCTGTGGCATGAACTGCACATACACCACGCGGCACACCTGTGCAGTTCTGCTGGCACCATCATGTGAATGGAAAATGTCATTCACTACAACTACGCATGTGTATGTGCCACACATGTGCAGTTGCATTCCGCCGCCAGCTCCGCGGCATTCTATGGCCCCCACCTCACGTGACACACTGAGAGCCCACCCCCAGTGTGCCCAAATACACCATTTTACCCTCCCACTGCCAGCTTGTGACATTCTCTGCCCTCAACTTATGTGGCACACTGGGAGCCCACCCCAATGTTCCCAAACAATAATCATTTCACCTGCTGACATCGGGTGCCCAGTCCTGTGTCAGCATTATGTGGAACCACACACACACACTCATGTGGCACACTGGGAACCCACCTCAGTGTGCCTATCTGTTTTTTCTTCAAACCGCTGACCTTGGGGTGCCCAACCTGTGTTGGCATCATCTACAACCACCCCCATTCATGTGGCACACTGGGAGCCCACCCCAGTGTGCACAAATGTTTTTTTTCTTTTTCCCTGAAAACAGAAAACAGTCCTCGTCGTCATTTTTTCCCCTGTAAAAATAAAATGGTCCCTGGTCATGGCTGCAGTCCCCATCCCCATCCCCACCCTCCCACTGAGCACCCACTCCCCTTACCTCATACTTCCTCCGGACATCTGCACGTTTTCTCCTCTGGACTGGGACACGTCTGTACTCTTCAAAGCCGAACCGCAAACTTAAGAATCAAAGATAAGTGTGTCATAATGCCATTCAATGGGGTTTTCAACGTGCTGATAAAGTAGCCATTTTTTGAATTTTTGCCCCACATTTTCAACATGGGGTTCTTGGGACTCCACCCTCATGAAAACTGTCACTGTCATTTTGTTACTCCGTCCCAGCAAGTGATTTCCTCGTAGTCACTGCATGGGAGTCACCTTTGGGACCGATTCATGAAATGACAGTGCCACTGTTCAAGAGGTGGGGTCCCAAAAAGTTCATGCTGCATGTGGTGAAAAATTCAAAAAATGACTGTTACTAGCATGTGTTATAGTTCTATGCATGCTCCTAATTTTGCTAATGTTTAATATTTTCACTCCATATTTTCAATATTGCCATTTTGCACACCTCCTTCAAAACAGTATACCTGTCATTTTCCACATCCTGCCCAAAATATGTTTTCACACCTCTGGCACAGAATAGTGCATTTGCTTTTGAAATCACCTTTCGGGACAAGTGACTAAAATAACACTGGCACTCTTCATGAGGAGGGTTCCCAAAAGGCCATGTTGAAAATTTGGTGCAGCACCTCCAAAAATGGCCAAGTTACATCCGGCATTGAATAATTTCTATGCACACGTGTAGCTTTGGTTACTTGGTAGCTCTTCACAGCCCTATGTGCTCTGACTAAATCTTGTTCCTCTTTTAGCCTCTCTTTGGATCTTTTTGCATTTGTGAACTGAATCTGTCAGAGGAATAGAATTGCATTTCCTTGGTTTTGACATTCCTACAATTATTAACAGTTTGTGTAATTGCTTAAGTAAAAATATTAGTAACAAAAATAATGTCAGTGTACAACATGGAGAGAATATGCAAATTTGTAGGAAATTATATATAGCATTTATGCATTGCACAACAGAGGGATGATACTGAGAGATACAAACATGTTTAGGTAGCATATTAAGAACATTATATCCCCATTTGTGTTGTGTGCATTGCCTGTTGATTCAGCAGACAGTCAATTCCAGTATTTATTTGGTGCCCAGAGACATGAACATGGTCAGAGATGTCCCACCACATCATGGAGAGGTATTGAAAGCAGGAGGTGTTTCCTTGTGCTGTTGCTGTTACGCTCATTGATGAGACCCACATGGAATACTGTGTTCAGTTTTGGAGTATGTAGAACAGAAAGGACATATGCAGGGTTGATGCATGCAAGCAGAGGCCAACAAAAATGGGTCACAGTTTGCACAAGACACACTTCAAGGGAGACTGTGAGATATACACCCTTGAAAAGAGGAGGATAGAGGTGACTTGGTAAACACACAAATACATTGCAGTACTGGATATTGGTCAGATGATAAATTCCTTTCAAACAAGAAAGAGCAACACGACTATTGGCAAAGTGATGATGATGATGGAGGACAGGAAGCCCCAGAGAAATGTGAGTAAATAAGTATTCACTTTAAGGGCTGTAGATGGCTAGAACAGACTGTCAGCAGAAGTGGTGTGAATAGCACAATTTGAGGCTTCAAGCACGTAAGGGAAATTGTTTAATCAGGAGAGGCACACTAGTTTCAAACTTGCATCGTTTAGGATAGACTCAGATATAAAGTACAACAGTTATATCTGAATCATAAATGGTTGCAACATGTATTTGAGTACTGTAACAAATTTATATGGTGGAATGTTGTTCCACATGGAAATCCATGCTTACAATATGGTTCTTGTGATGCAACAGTGACATCAATATGTTGTTTTGCTGCCATAGTGATGTTACTACTGCAGTACAACAAATCAGAATAAATGCTGCAGTTGCTTACCACTAGCCCACCAATCTGGAAGCTATCTTTTAGCTGAGAGGAAGTGGAGAGCTTAAATTGGTGTGGATGCATATCTACTATTAAAGATAATGTATTGGCATCCATGCAGACATGCCTGAGTGTTCATCTCGAGTTATCTATGGCACCCAGGAAACATCTTCAGCTTCATTATCAAGGTACAATGTTACAATACAAACCTCTTATTACAGATATTCTTATTGTGTATGGCTGCCCATACATTATCATCTATATTTTAACATATTTTTATTCAAATATTTGAAGGGATTAACAAAATTGGCACAGAAGGGATATTTAAGAGGAGAGGAAGGGACACCAGAGAGTATAGTCTCAGGTTGAGGGTGGAAGATATCGGAGAGAGATGAGGAGGCATTTTTTCACAGAGAGGGTGGTGGAGAAATGGAACACTCTACCCGAGGAGGTGATATCCTGTAGCACAGTGGGCAGTTTTAAAGGGCATGAGACAGGGTGCGAAGGGAAGAAAAGGTGAGGGGGAGAGGAGGGTGGAGCAGCTGCAATATAAGGGTGCTAGCTGCACATCCGAGTAGACTAACTAGATAGACTGTAAGGCCTCTTTCTGCTGGAGGATTTGTATGTTGGAATGAAGTATGGCACACTCTTTCCATTGGACCGTATTACAAATGTTTTAATGGTTTTGAATTTATTTGATTAGAAAACTGCCATGCAGTCTAAAGGAGCTTAATGTTAAAATGATACTGTCAAATAAATGGTATGCTTGAATAACATACACACGAGTTTCAGCTACAGGCTATATTCCAATTAAGGGACATGGCTGGTATCAAACAATATGGTGGCATGATTTGATTTTTAGATTTCAGGACATTCGTCCAACAGTTATAGTTAGAATACTGTTTAAAGTTGACAATGATCAAGCCAGATCTCAACATATGTAGTGCATCCTATCAGTCCATAATGGTACTATTAGTCAATGTATATTTTTAAATAATGGGGCCCAATTTTGAAAAGGTAATCTTTGATGCAAGGTGGCACCTACATCAAAGTTTGTAGTAATCCCAATTTTGAATGCAGGCTGCGTTGAAATCAGGATAATGCTGCAATCTAAGCTACACCCTGTATCACCCTTTGTGGCAGAAGTACCCTGTGCCAGGTTGCAAAGGTTTGCCCCACGGATGGGCTGCACCATCCCTTTGGCAGCAACAGGGTTGACCTTAGACCAGCCAGGAGGTAGTCTAGGGCCATGAGCCACTGTGTGGCTGGGCTGAGATTGGGGGTCTGCAAGAACGGTACTGTGGACAGAAGAAGCATGGAGTGTGGCCTAGGGAGTGAGAGGGCAGCACAGCAGCAATGTAACAGTGATGAGGTGGCACCCTGCAGAAGTGCCCCTGCACTAGTACAGGTGGTTTGGTAGGAAGGGACCAGGACCCACCCTCAGGGGACACAGCCATGGCACCTGCACCATAGGTGGTAATGACCCCAACACCATCAGTGGGCAGTGGTTGCAGGTTGCAGGGTGCAAGAGGTGGATGGGAATGGTCCAAGCACGTGACAGTCCCATGGTACCCAGACCCTGTGTGGAGGCTGGCTGCTGCCCGATGATGGTGTTGGGGTCACTGGCACCTGTGGGGCAGGTGCTAAGGCTGTTCCTCTCTGAGGCTGGGTCCAAGTCCCTTCCCTGCCAAACCCCTGTACCCAGGCTGATCAGCTGTCTGTATAGCACAGGCACCTGCAGGGTGCCACCTATCACCCTTAGATTTCCACCATGCTCCTGTTGCTCCATAGGCCTTCCCATGCTCCTCCTGCCCCAGGTCCCCTCCTGGCAAGCATATTCACCCCCCTCACCTCTGCGGTCCCTCTAGTGTTGCGCTGGGTGGGGTGGGTTGACAGATCTCTGCGTCAAACCCTGCAGATGCACCAAATCTTCAGCACAATCCTAGGGCTGCGGCAATTCTCGGATCTTTGGCCCAGGGACACCCTTTTATAAAATCCCAGTGCAAGGTCCCTGACGTGCCCATGTTTGCCATAGATAGATGGATAAATAGAGAGTAGATAGAGAGAGAGAGAGAGAGAGAGATAGATAGATAGACAGACAGACAGACAGACAGACAGACAGACAGACAGATAGATAAGATAGACAGAAACTTTATTTATATAGTGCCCGATTCTGGAGACTCGGAGTGCTTCACATTAGCAATTAAAACAAAACAAAAAGCACACAGTATAATAATTAAATTCATCAATCAGATTTAGGTAAAGCAGGCAGCAAAAACAAAATCTATCTACCATTCTAATTAAAAGAATAACTCATAATAACATGTTTATTAATTAAAGGCCTTATTAAACAAAAGGTCTTTAAACCCCTTTGAAGGTTTTCCAAGGGTGCCTCCCAAAGATGATTAGGTAACAAGTTCCACAGTGTAGGTGTGGCAAAAGAAAATGCATGGTCACCTGAATGCTGCAACCTAACCCTGGGAACCCCAAGGAGGCAAGCCTCGGTGGAACGGAGAGCCTGGAGCAGACGATGGGGCACAAGGAGATCTATAGATAGACTGTTCCACCTTTGTGTAGGGCCTTGTAGGTCAGTAACCCAACCTTGAAGACAATTCTCAACCTAACTGGCAGCCAGTGCAGTTCAAAGAGGACAGGCATAATATGATCACACCTTTGTGCGCCCATCAATAATCTTGCTGCGTTCTGCACCAAATGTAGCTGCGGAGAGTGTTCCAGATAGCCCTAGGCACAGGGCATTGCAGTAGTCCAACCTGGACGTGATGAAAGCATGTACCAGTGTGGTCAGGTCCTCAGATGGTATAAAGGCCCAGATCTGGGCGATATTTCTCAGATGTAAAATCCACTTCTGATGACGACTGACACCTGAGTATCAAGTGTTAAGCCGTTGTCAAGGATCACGCACAGATCCTTCCCCATGTAGAGGGGTCAGTGGGACCCCCAGTACTAGAACAGGAGATCTCCCAACCTCCTCTTCCCACCACGACAACTTGGATCCACTACTAGCACCTCAGTCTTGTCGGGGTTGAGTCGTAGCCAGTTATGAGTCATTCAGGTCTGGATCTCCTCCAGGCAGTTGTTAAATATGGAGGCCGTCATCTGGTTTTCAGGTGCACAGGACAGGTGTAGCTGAGCATCATCAGCACAGCAATGAAAACCCAGCCCATACCACCTAACAATGTCTCCCAATGGCAGCATGTACACCACAGACAACAAGGGCGCCAAGACCGATCCTTGCGGGACCCCACAGAGCAGAGGCTTCCGGTTAGATGAGGCTAACCCCATCATCACCCTCTGTACTCTGCCTGTCAAGTATGACCTGAACCAGTTGATGACAGGCCACACCAGTACTGCAGTCAGTCAAGCAAGACCTCATAGTCCACTGTGTCAAACACCGCCAAGAGATCCAGAAGGACCAAGATGGTACGCCTTCCTGTCTCTCACCATTTGGAGATCACATTAAGCACCTTCACCGGGCAGTCTCTGTACCATGCCCGGCCTCTAAGCCCAGACTGGAAAGGCTTGTTAGTGGAGGAGGGGTAAGATGCACCTTGAGCTGAATGGCTACCACTTTTTCAATAACCTTCCCTAAAAATGGGAGGTTAGAGACACGTCTGTAGTGCTGTGACACTCCAGGTCCAATTAGGGTTTCTTCAGCCAGGTCTGACCAGGGCCTCTTTCAAGGCCAATGGAAAGACCCCACTCCTCAAGAAACTCCTGATGATCTCAGCCAACACAAATCCAGTCAGGTCCAAGTATCCAACCAAAGTCGGGTTGGACCTAGGTCCAGATCTCAGTGCATTGGTTGCATTCTTGAGACAATCTCCACCACCTCCTCCACTCCAGCTGGATCAAACTCAACCCATACAGGAGGAGTGTTCCGACATGCCTCAGAATGAACCCGGCAACCCCTTTGAGTGATGCTGGAGGAGATGATCTCTCTGATAGAGGACACTTTGTCAGCAAAGAACAGAGCAAACTCTTCACACGTAGTGCTCAAACCTGCTGCCCCCACTCTGGAGACAGGCAACATGTAATAACCCATCTACCATGCAGAAGAGCTGAGCTGGTCTGTTCCCTGCTGCAGCAATCTCCTAGACAAAAAATCTGCCTTCTTCTGAGAGATTTCTCGATAGTCACTATAACGTGACCTCAGGGACAATTTGTCCTCCACCAGACCAGATCTCCTCAAACATCACCCTAACCTCCAGCTCTTAGTCTTTGACTCCCAAAGATCTTCATCAAACCAGGGAGGTCTCCATCGAGTAGATAGGGGTCAGACACAAATGGGTATGATTGAATCAAAGGTAGCAGTGACAGCCCAATTATAGGCCGCCACCGCCTCCTTCATTCAATTGCACCACTAGCCCCACACTCGATAAGTCCAGTACCGCCATTGTACTAGATCATCGCTAACTTGTGACAGTCTAAAGGATCTTTGAAAATCAAGCCCAGCATGGATAAATTCAATGATATGTAACATATTCATAGCTTATATATCTAAAATGTAGTCAGCCACACTTAATGTGTCGTTGGAAAAGTATTATAATCTATATCATATTTCTTCACTAATAGCAGTGGTTGCGAGCCTGGTTTATTTGCAGTGACATTTTAATGACCACTGATTTACTGCTTTGGCATTCTTGTAAACTGGACAGAGTCTCTGTAGCCTTAGTCTACCATGATATTAAGGAATTTTGGCCTTTGAATATTTATAGAGGCTAGCTGAGAGCGGATGATTTTAGTAAACATGCACTTACCACTGACTTTTTTCCATGAGAGGCTACACGGGCTCACTGATGCAGTAGGTCTTGATTTTCAAAGGCCCCATTGGAGTGATGCAAGCTGCCTGCACCCCTTGGTAGAAGTGGGTTCCCACACCAAAGTCCCGGAGATGCCACAAGTGGGCCTATGTGACATACAGTTGGCACATGGGGAGGGTTTTGTGAGGCTGCCATCACCCTTGGCATGTGGGAGACCAGCCCAATGTCATGCAGCAGGACCACGCGCAAACATAGAATTTGACGGCAGATAAGGACCGCTTGGCCCACCCAGTCTGCCCATTTCCCTGCCTACTGGATAAGCTGAAGATCCTAGTTAACCAGCAGCCTACTTCTTCATACCCCCACCCCTAGAATTGCCTTATGACTGTCCCATGCATGCTTGAATTCCACCACTGTTTTGACTCCATGACCTCCCTCGGAAGGCCGTTCCATGCATCCACAACCCTTTCTGTGGAAAATACTTCAAATTACCTCTGAGCCAACCCCCTATCTTCAAATTGTGCCCCTTGTTCTTGCACACATCTTTTTGAAAGAAGCTACCCTCTTGGACTTTGTTGATTCCCTTGAGGTACTTGAAGTTTCTATCATATCCCCCTCTCCTCCTTTCCTTGAGGCTATACATATTAAGCTCCTTAAGTCTCTCTTTATTTGTCTTCTGGTGCAGACCCTGCACCATTTTAGTGCCCTCCTCTGGACTGCTTCCATCCTGTCTATGTCTTTGCGAAAACTGGGTCTCCAGAACTGCACACAGTACTCCAGATGGGGTCTGACCAGCTGTCTGTACAGAAGGATAATAACTTCCTGTTTTCTACTGGTGATGCCTCTCCTATGCATCCCAGTATCCCCCAGCCCTCCTTACTGCCCTCTCATGTTGCTTGCCCACCTTTAGGTCATCTGATATGACTACCCCAGGTCCCTTTCCATTTTTGTTGTTGTTAGTATCTCACCCCATTGTGTACTCTTCCCCTGGGTTTTGTTTCCCAGGTGCATTACCTACACCTTAGCATTGAATCTAAGCTGCCATACATTTGACCATTCCTCTAACCTTGCCAAGTCCCTTTTCATCCTTTCCACCCCACCTTGTGCATCAACTCTGTTGCAGATCTTTGTGTCATCTGCAAAGAGACATACTTTTCCTTCCAATCCCTCTGCAATGTCACTTATAAAGACATTGAAGAGGACCGTCCTAATACTGAACCTCCTGCGGTACCCCACTAGTAACCCACCTTTCTCCAGAGTGGACTCCATTTACTATTACTCTCTGTGTCCTATTCTCCAGCCAATATTTTACCCAGGCTGTCATCTTGGGACCCACTCCCAGGCTAGCTAACTTGTATATTAATCTTTGTGTGGGACTGTGTCAAATGCCTTGCTAAAGTCTAGGTAGGCTTGTCCACAGCCCCTCCCTGATCTACTACTTTGGTCACCCAGTCAAAGAAATCTATCAGATTTGTCTGGCATGACCTTCCTGCTGTGAATCCACGCTGCCTTGGGTCCTGTGCCCTCTGGCCTCTAGATACTCAACAATTCTTTCCTTCAGAAGTGATTCCATCATTTTCCCACACTGAGGTTAAACTAACAGGTCTGTAGTTTCCTGCTTCTGCCTTGCTCCCACTTTTGTGCAGGGGAATCACATCTTCCCTCCTCCAGTCTCGGGTACCACCCCATCCTCCCATGATTTGTTAAATAGGGTAGTCAGTGGTGTCACTAATTCTACTCTTAGTTCTTTTAGAATTCTGGGATGAATCCCATCAGGCCCATTGCTTTGTCCACCTTCAGTTTTAAGAGTTCTTTCAGAACCCTTCTTCTGTAAATGGGCTGGTATCAACTTCTGTATCCAGAGTGTTTCTACTGTTTGTTTTAGGTACCTCCCTCTTCCTTTGTAAATACTGAGCAAAAATATTTGTTTAGTATCTCTGCCTTTTCACAGTCACCTCTGCCCACCCTCCCTCCCTTTATTAAGCCTCACTATCCTCCCTTGGTCTTCCTTCGCTCCCTGATGTACCTATAAAAGGTTTTATGCCCCTTTTAACTGAGTTGGCTATCTTTTC
The DNA here is from genome assembly GCA_016271365.2 of Neoceratodus forsteri. NCBI lineage: Eukaryota > Metazoa > Chordata > Ceratodontiformes > Ceratodontidae > Neoceratodus > Neoceratodus forsteri. Next base: position 32,565,345 of record CM057458.1, read on the forward strand.
CTCGGTTTGGGCCTTTGCTATTCTGACTGCCTTCCCAGCTTCCTTTTGCTTTAACTGATACAGTTCTCTGTCCTGCTCCTTCTGTGATTCCTTGTACTTCCTGAATACTTTCTTTTTCTCTTAAACCTTCACTGCCACTTCCTTTGAGAACCATAATGGTTTCTTACATTGTTTAGTTTTGTTTATTTGCTTCACACAAAGGCAATGTGTACACTGCACAGTTAATATCTCAATGCCCACAAACTGTATGTGGTGTTTCTTTTCCCTCGGTGTGACAGCTGGTAATGTGCACATCTCAAAGTGCAAATCCCACTATGGTCTTGTTTCATGTGGCCCATGCCCATTCTGTTCTGACCCACGCAGTACTCACTTTGGTCAGCATGCCATCTGTCGACATGCTGCTAGGCACCACTATTGTATCATGCACCCTCCTACAGTCTCTCATTACACAGTCCCCTACACCGCCTGATGTGAACTAGAAGGTCTGCCATGCAAACCCTTGCTGCTGTGCATGGCTATTCATTCTTGGATGCTGCCCACAGATGTTATCCAGCTATGGCTGGTGTTGGAAGACAGGGTGTCAGACCAGCTCTGGCTGGTCTAAATACTGACAGATCCCACAGCAATTGCGAACCATCCAGAACCCCTAGCCAGGGGATGCTGCAGACAGGTTCTGCCACAAGCCCCATTCAACTGAGGTGCACTCCATATCTGGTGCAGGGTCAGTCTGGTGCAACGTGTCCAGCTCTGATGCAACCTATGTATGAAAATTGGGATGCCGAGGTTTTGAGGCAAAGAGTCCCTTCCTTCAGTTCTGTTTGTCGCAAGCACCGTATGTCATTTTCAGGCTTTCAGAAATTGAGCCTGTTATGTTAGTCCTGCCTTACTTCATTCTGTACCTAACAGCTAAACAACTGCATCAAGATAAGAGAAAAAGATTTGGTATTTGACTTGCACAAGACCACATAATCATTCATATACAGCAAGAGTACTTTACCAATGTGCACTGAGACATTTGGGGAGGTGGTAAATGAGTTAGATCTCAGATCATAAAAATAAATTTGACCATAAGTAGAGAAAATATTGCAGTTGTCATCGCATGCACTACTAAAACTCAAGTGTGCAGATGTCACTTTTTAAACACAAATTAAATATACTGTACTACTGTGACTTGCTCAAACTGACATTCTCATTTTTAGTTAAAATAAATGAGTATCCCGTACTACAATTGAGAACTACAATCTTGTGCATCACTAATAGGTTACTGGAGAACCAATGGTGAGAAAGCTATGGGATCACCACCTAATAAACATTTATGCACTGTTCGATTAATTACATATTAGAGCTATGTAAACCTCCTTAAGTTTGACCATGCAAACTGTGACCATCAAACCAGATAAAGTTCATTAACGCTTTCTTAGTGGTTGACTGGTTCGCAGTGGTTTGACTATTTAAAAGCATTAGAAAATTAGATAAAATGAAATAACACATAATTCACTGAGCTGATGAGGCACGAAAAGAGCAGAATGATGCAATGTACAGCACTAGGGCTACTGGTTCCAAAACTGTGTTCATTCAGTCAGTGCCAAACATGGAAAATCTCGGTAGTGGAAACAAGAGTACATTTATTTATTTTTATTTAGCTTTTGTTGACCGGTTAAGTGCACTAGACAAATCCTGCCTATTTTCAGGCGCGACCGGGGAAGGGATACAGATGAATGCCAACTGACCTTGAACCAGATTAAGCTGTTGGTGGCATTTTAGTGAATGAGGAAATTGGCCAGGACACCGGGAAATTCCTCTACTCTTTTCGATAAGTGCCATGGGATCTTTAACATCCACCTGAACTACCACCAATCCAGGCAGATGGGACCTCGGTTTAATGTCTCATCCAAAAGACAGCACCTCAGAAGTGCAGCACCCCTCTTATGCTGCACTACAGTGTCAGTACTGGGATATTAACTCAAGTGCCAGATGTGGAACTGAACCCACAGCCCTCTGATCTCCCGGCCTCAGAGGCGAGTGTGCTACCTACTGAGCCACTGACAGTGACTTGACTAACATGACTAACTGCACAAAATAAAATGGATTTTGAGGTCTATATATCATCTCAAAATATTAGTACAGAATCCCACAGCATAGCCTACTGGTTCCTAAATTGTGTGTCCACTGGAACAGTGTACACATGGGCAAGGCTTTCCTATTATGCCATGGGTATTTACATGTTGTGTATGCACTGATTCAGTGAGCAGCACTGCCCCAAAAGTATTTATTCAGCCTGTGCAGACCTAGCAAAAGTTCACAAAATATTAATCTGAAGAAGACTGAGTGAAGAGGTGTGGCCTGGCTGTCCTGAAGATGGCTGCCTAATTTTGCTTCTCCCTGGGAACATTAACCATCATCATCCATCCATCTGTTCCTAGACATTCAATCTTCACCAACAATCGAGACTTTACTTTGCCTTCTACATAAGTCAATTCTGGTAAAGTATTTTCAGTTACCTACCTCTAGAACCTACAGCAATATTGACAGTGATTCTCTGTGAGGGCCTACAACAATGGCCGACCAGCCTATTCAAAATACCTCCCTTAACAGAGTGGAATCAATGTTTCAGCAGCTAATTAATGAAATAAATGATTTAAAAATAGCTTCAAAGCAGAATGCCACCAATATGCAAGTTCTCGACCAAAAAATCAATGCTACAGAGACTAAAGCAAGCCATAATGAAAATTCAATTAATGATCTGCAAGCAACCATCAGGGAACAGGACAGAGTTATTAGAACCTTACAAGACAAAATTGATGATATCGAAAATGGAAACAGACGTAATAACCTCCGGTTCCTGGGTTTCCCTGAAGGTGTAGAACTTCGGTGATACTAATGCACTCCTAATGCATGTCTTACCTACTCTGCTCAAACAACCAGCTGTTCAGGATCTCATCATTGAAAGATCTCATCGTACTCTAGGTCTGAGGCCTAATCCTGACCAGAAACCTCGGCCTTCATTGCTAATTCCTAAACTACGCACATACGGAATTAATACTTAACAGAGCAAGGCAAGTTGGAATGCTTATGTGGCAGGAACATAAAATCTTAATCTTTAGAGACTTCTGAGGATCTTTCCAACAAGAGTAAAGCCTACAATCCTATCAAAACAATGTTACATCAGCAGGGCATTAAGTTTGCATTACGATGTCCAGCCACAATGCGTCTATTTTTAGGAGAATCTACCAGGACTTTGCACCCTGAAGCACTACCTGCATTTCTTGGTGCACCTCAATCTGTACTCACCCACCAGATATTAATGCTGTGGTTCCCCATGGCTCGATTTGGTCATCCCATTGGACCGCTCTGCTTCTTCTACCAAATTCAGTCTCGAAAGACAAGAAATATCTGCCCGACCTCATCTACTGTTGCACCTTCTCTCCATATTTCTGCTCACCTGAAAGATAAAAGATCAGAGGTTCACCCATGGTGGTCATTCATGTTGCTCAAATGATGTTCCTTTGATCTCCCTTCTCAACCCGAGTGACACATTGCTTTTCCACTCCACTGGCACTCTCCAATAAGTTCTCCCTTCTACAGGACGACTCGCACTCATCACAGGAGGAAGTACACGAAAACAATATGGAACAGCAGAGTGAAGTTCCAAAAGAATCATTGCCCATTAGCAACTCTCCTGATTCTTCGTGGGCCGAATTGGTATCCAGCTCTCCCTTTAAGTCAGCTGAACCCCTAAAAGAAAAGAAAAGCGAAGCTGAAGAATAAAGCAACCGCTGCTTCTGCAAATCTACATAAACACAAGAATAACTGACTCTTTCCACACCTTGTGCAGCTAATTGTAATGTAATTTCTACTCCATCAGTCTAGTTAACCATCTAGACCTGTGTTTTGCTTCAACCGCACAGTGCATTCCTAAGTGTGCACTACTATCGCACAAAACCGGTTTAGAATGCTCCAAGGCTGTAAACCGCGATTGCAAGCTCAGGGTATTATTCTCTTAAAATTTCAAGAAAATTATAGTAGGGGCTTGCCAGGCCTTTCAATAGACCCGCTACCCCACTATAAATAAATTGTTATTCACTTTTGGCAATATTCAGTCATGTACCACTAGCAATTCATCCCGACACTTTTATTTGATAATCTAGACCCTTGAAGCCTGAAGCTTTTCCCTATCATTATCACTATATCAAATTAAGATGACTATATATATATCGATTTATAAATTCATTTTCTTAATTCTTAAATGCTTAAGAGCCATTCAACTACTCAACATTTTGTGAATTTCTACGTTAGACCAACTTTCCCTTTGCTGTAGAAATGGTTATGGTAAGGTCCTTCTTCACATAATCGGTGTATTGCCAGTTTTTGCACTTGTTTTACCCAGCGATACACATGGGCAGCAATTTTATATACACACCACTTTTAAAGATGTGTAATTCTGCATACATATATATACAAAAATACTTCCTTTCTTTCTTTCTTTCTTTCTTCCATATCTAGCAGGCCTTTTGTTCCTGTTCATAATTTAAGCGCGCCACGTGGACCATTTTAGTGTGGAAATTGTTTAAATGTATATGATTACTCAATATTACCCTATTAGCTATTGATATATGGGGCTTCAGTGTTTTATTTTCTATTTTTTCTATTAAACATTTTTTTATATAAGCACTATGGAATCACTAATGCTCTAATCTAAATCTCATGTGCTCTATCTTAATCAACACCTTCTATCCCTTACCATATAGATTTTTTTCTCTTCTTTACTACTACTTCATCTCAGGCAATTTCAAGGCTTTCAGACTTTATTAATAAAATAACAACACATGCATACTGAAGCCAATACTCTACAGCTCTTTCAAGCTCCATGAATTCATTCATAGTAGGGGCTTGACAGGCCTTTCAATACACCCGGTTACCCCAGTGTAAATAAATTGTTATTCACTTTTGGCAATATTCGAGTCATGTACCACTAGTTATTCATCCTGACACTTTTATTTGATAATCTAGACCCTTGAAGCCTGAAGCTTTTCCCTATCATTATCACTATATCAAATTAAGATGACTATATATATCGATTTATAAATTCATTTTCTACCTTGCATATTATCATTTTGCCAAAATGAACCTTATAATATGCTGATGCTATATATAATTTATATTATGCTGACTAGGTTATCTTCCCCAAATTTTTTTATATATTATTTAAACAATCTCCACTCATTACTAAATTCCTAACTATAAATACAGTTATGTGGACAATCTTGTTAAACAAAAGGCCCTACTCTGGCTTACATAACTTAGATTTCTTTGCACTATGTTGGCAATAATAAGTTTATGCCGTATTATTATGTTTGGGATTTATTAACAATTCAATAATTCTATTATATAAATGGTAAGATGTTGGTTGTTCCTCCCAGTGACTCATTCTAATTACCTGAATACTAGTCACAGTTAAGAGTTACCAATATTGTGAATATAGTTTGTAGCTTAAGATTAGAGCACGTTGCTTTTTCTTAAACTTTACCTACTTCTTTTCACGTCTAGTAGTGTAGTGAGAGAGTCTTGGTGCTTCCACCGACTCTTATCTCTCTACATTTCATAGATGTTCTTTAACCAGCTCTTTTCTTTATTGCAGTATATAAGTTTATGTTTGTATTAATGTTTATACTCTCTACACTATATCACCTGTACTATTCTTTAGTGAGACCCAATAATCTTAATCATCAAAATATTTGAAACTGTACAATTTAACAGCCCTGCACACATATATTTATTTTATGGATATCCCTTTAAGCCTATGACATTCTCTAACTTTTACATGAAGAGTCCCTCATTCGTATTTATAACCTTCTTCTTTACCTACTATTGTCATGACCGATTTAATTATTCATTCATGGAATGTTAAGGACTCAATTCACCTTGTAAGCGTAAGCAAATACTACTTATCTCAAAAACATGAAGTTCATATTGCTTTCTTACAAGAAACTAAACTTTATCAGAAGATGTCGATAGGCTTAAAAGGGACTGGTCGGTAAGTATATGTCCTCCTCCCTTTAAAAAGGGGGTTGCAATTTTAATTCACAAATCCCTTCATTTGTCTCCTATTAATACCATCACTGACTCAGATGGCAGATGGGTTATTGCTATATTGAATTCTACAGTAGGTCCTCTTATGCTAGTAAATGTCTATGCCCCTAACTCAAACTCCCTGAATTCTTCCACAACCTGTCTCAACAAATTGAGTAATAACAGCAACAATTTACCTATACATTTGGGTGAAGACTTTAATCTTGCATGTCAGACACAAATAGACAGAAGTAACTCATCAAAAGATGCTCATCCCGTATTAATGCTCTGTCAATGTTATTGAAAGATCAGGGTCTTTCTGATATATGGAGACTTCACCACCCTAGACAACGTGACTACACATTCTACTCCATTACATAAATCTTACAGTCGAATTGACTACTGGTTCACATCCCTTCCGTCACTGAAAAAATAGTTAATACAAACAGTCTCCTGATCAGCATATCAGATCATTCTCCTACAAGTTTACATTTACTTTGGGGTCCACATTCTACCAAATCTCCTTCCTGCTGTCTAGTTCCACTTTTATTACGAGACCCAGAATTTATACCTGATTACAATGCAAATTCAAGATTTTCTTTCTTTTAATAACACTCTGGATGTATCACATGGTACTATTTGGGAAGCATTAAAAGCCACAAGTAGAGGCAAAATTATTAGTTATGCAGTTCACAGAAAGAAACAGAGAGAACAACAATTATCCAATCTAGAAATCCTTAAAGAAAAATAAATTCTATACTACAAAACAAATAAACCCAACTACAACTCACAACTCCATCAGGAAATCCTACAATTAAGAATAAAAATCAACGAATTAATAACTAGGAAAGCAGAACTCGACTTTAAGGCTCAAACATCGATATTGGGAACAAGGAGACAGATGTGGTAAATTATTCTCGTACCAACTCATATCACAGCAGATGGAAAGACATATTGCTGGCCTAAAACATTCCTCAGGCCAACTTCATACGGATAATTCTTCAATCAACCGCATCATGCAATCCTTTTACCACCAATTATATTCACATCAAAACATAATACATCCCAACCAAATCCAACATTTTTGGATAAATTGCAGCTACCTCACCTTTCCCACCAAGATATGGCTATGTTAGATGAACTCCTTCCTTACAAGAGATCCAATCAGCATTAGCCTCTCTAAAATCTGGCAAATCACCCAGAAGTGGTGGATTCCCTGTTGATGTTTATAAACCCTTGACTGACACTCTCTGCCCTTTACTGTTTAATGTTTTTCAGGAAGCAATTTCTAAAAGCAAACTACCTCATACTTTAACTGAAGCCATTAAAACTGTTTTACCAAAAAGATAAAGACCCCTCCTTCTCCTCTATTTATAGACCGATATCACTACTTAATACAGACAGGAAAATATTTGCAAAAGTGCTAACCCTACGTTTAGAATCTTTAATTCCAAAACTTGTCCATGCATCTCAAGTAGGATTTATCAAAAACATTAATGGCTCTGACCATCTCTGTTCTTTATTCAATTTAATTCATAAAGCAAAATCCCTTAACACCCCAGCCACTGCTATTGCCATCGACTTGAAAGCATTTGACTCCCTCAATTGGAACTATTTATATCAGGTACCATCCCATTTCAGCATTACTAACAAATTTTGTGGTTGGATTCAATTACTATATACCTTTCCCTCTGCTCATGTCCTTACTAACTCTATTATTTCCCTCTTTTATCTTGCAGAGGCACTAGACAAGGATGCCCCCTATCACCTTTCTTATTTATTCTTGCCATGGAACCCTTATCTGCATCCCTCCATCAATCTTGTAAAATCCATGATATCCCTATTGGTAACACACATTATACCTCACTTTCTTATGCAGATGACTTTCTTATTCTATTAGATAATCTTGAAATCTCCGGACATCCTCCACTACAACTACTTAATGAATTCACCTCGCTCTCTGGACTAGCTTTGAATCTTAACAAGTCTGAAATGCTACCACTGAATAACCTATGTAAACCCTTTATGAATGCCCTCTAGGTTTCCATTGGGCCCCCATAGCATCACTTATCTTGGTATTCGGATCACCCTGATATTAAACAAAATTTGGGAGGCCAACCTTTCACCTTTACTAACTAATATTAAATCCACGCTTAATAGATGGAAACTACTTAATTTATCTTTTAATGGGAAAATCTCTGCTATAAAATGTCAAAAGCCCAAAAATATTATATATTTTTTCTAATATTCCTTTAATAATTCCCTCTAGTTTTTCATCAAAATTGTCAAAATCATTGGTAAGTTTATCTGGGATGGCAAACTCCCTAGATTCAGTCACAATAAACTTCATTCCACTGGAAAAGAGGATTTCGGACTCCCTTGGTTTCAAGCCTATTATTGGGCATTTGATTAGCTCAAACTATTAAATGGTTTAGTAAACCTAATTCCAAATCACCGTTATGGGTTAATATGGAATCTTCTCTATGTCTAGGTAATGTTGCCACAACATTTATTTACAATCCCTCCTCCCAAATTAAAGTCTCATCCCACCATCGCATCATCCACATTTTACTGGAAAAGAACTCATAAATTACTAAAATCAAACCCAACCCCTCTTGCTTTTACCCCTATTTGGGAAATAGTGGCATATCTCTAGATAATCATCCAATTTTCTGTCGAACCTGGAAAATAAGGGTATTTTCTTTGAAAGATATTCTTGAACCCCATGTTTTAAAATTAAAATCTTATTCTGACCTGCAAACTCTATGGAATCTCCCAGCCAGGTCTTTTGGAAATATCTTCAACTTGCATGCAAGTAACTCCTATTTTTACTTCTTCTCTAACCAATCTCTGGATAATAAACACATCTCTAAATGGACCAATATAACCTCCAATTTAAATAGTGTTATTTACAAAGCCATCAGAGATACACTTCCAGATCAATCCATCAATGCAAACAATAAATGGTGTAGGCTACTACATTATAAATATAACCTTTATACAATGGCACAGATGTTGGCAAGCCTGCCACAAATCTTTTAATGATAAACGCAGCTCTCTTATTCAAACCAAAATTCATCATTGTGGTATAGAACTCCAGCTATATTACATAAAATGGGTTTTATGGACAATAGTAAATGCTGGCGCTGTAGTTCACCCAATGGAGATCTATTACATATTTTATGGAGTTGCCCTCCCATTCAAAAACTTTGGCGCTGTATACACAATTTTGCAATAAAAGTGATTGGTCAGCCCTTTTATTGGACTCCAAACACTGTACACCTTGGTATCTTTAATTTTCGCTTCCCAAAAAATCCCACTCTGCAATAAATGGATATCTATACTGTTTCTTCAAGTTAAGTGTAGCATTCTGACACATTGGAGATCCAGTATAATCCCCTCATTTCCTGACATTCTCAAACAATTATCTCTCTATGCATCTCTTGACCATATGACACTTATATCTCTTGACCGCTCACCAATATATAATAATTGTTGGCAGGGCTTTTTCAATTATTTGGCATCATTCAATCCATCTGATAACTAATGTATGGTTTTGATATTCACAATAATTTTCCTTCTCACTGATACACTAATTAGTTAACCTGCAGTGGTCTCACTTTACTTTTTCTTTCTTGTCTTCTATTCTCTGCTCTTTCCTCTTTTCTCTCTTTCCTTCCTCTCTTATTATTTTATTTCTTTCCTCTCTCTTCTCTCTCTCTCTTTATTTCTATTTATATCTCTTTGGACTCTTTAAGTTTACTCCATAATCATCCTTCATTATATATTTTGTCATATTGCTACAATTCTTACATCACAGCATAGTATAACCATGATTGTATATAATACTAACATGTTTTCACCTTTTCTTTTTAGCTTCCTTATTCATATAATGTTAATCTTCATTTTATTGCATTGTATATACAACCTGTTTTAATCTTTAATCATTTATTGTTATACCAACTGTACATTGTTTCAGATAATATGCTGCTTCTAGTACTTCCTATATACATATATTGAGGCAAAAACTCAGTTTAATGGATTAGTTAGGTTGTTTCACATTGACAAAAATGAGGAAATTAGTGTTAGGTTGAAGCCCCTTGGCCCCCTGCCCACACCCCCAAGCGGCATCAGGGTGCGATTAGGGTCGCTGGCCCCAACTCTCACCCCATCACATGTGTAAAGAAGCAGAGGTGTAGAAGAATGGGGTGAGAGTTAGGACCAACAACTCCTAATGCACACCCCGATGCGGTTGGGGGGTGTGGGCAGGGGGCCAAGGGGGCTTTCAACCCTAACACTGAATTTCTTGCTTTTTCAGTGTGAAACAACCCTAACTAATGCATTAAATGGAGTTTTTGCCTCTAATTACCCTTTCTTTTGAGAATGATAAAGAAATAGTGAATGTAATGCAGTGGCAGGAGCACAGGGCCCTTCAGGCCCCATGCTCCCGCCACATGATGTCTTGTCACATAGTAACATTGTGCCTGCAAACGCAAATAGTAATGAGCATGGTGACGCAAAGCGAAACAGAAAGAGAAACAGTACTGTAGACAGAAATGTTAAAACAATGCAAAGCAAGCGCAAAATGAAAACGCAATGGGTAACGCACATGGTGGCGAGGACGTGAATGGTAAGTGAACGGAATGGAACCGCGAGCTAAAACAGTAACGGTAACAGTAATGTAAGTGCACAGGCTTGTTTTCCCAAAAGCTGCATAAAGAAAGACAGTGAGTACAAAGAATGTATGCATAATAATGGTTCTCGGAGCAGAAAATTAGAGTTGGAATACTAAATTGCTTATACCTCAGGAAGCGTCGATGTAGAAAAGAATTTAGAAGTCATATGATTTATGAGTTTCCTGGCTAGTTTTGTACTTAGCCCCCATTAAGGGGCTAAGTATTTTCGACGAAAAGTCTGTATCTCGCACTGTTTCTGAGATACGGGCCCTGAAAGGCGCGGCGAATGCTGTAATGTTATCCTATGGGAAAAAAGAGACGCTCAGAGTGCCATAACTTTGGCTCCCTGTAATATTTTTTCACCAAACACAAAAAGGCACATCTGTGGATGTTGCCTGTGTTCCTACAAATTTCAGCCCAAAAGACCAAACTGTTATTTTGCAGCAGGGTGCCAAAGGATTCCTGTAATGCGTTGGATGCCATAATGTTATTCTATGGGAAAAAGCATCAACTTTGGAGTGCCGAACTTTGCCGTCAGGTAATATTTTTTCAACAAAACAGTGAAAGGCACATCTGTGAGATGTCAGCTGTGTTCCTCCAAATTTCAGGCCAAAACACCAAGCTGTTCGTTTGCAGCCAGGTGCCAAAAATTGCTGTCATTTCCACAGCCCGGAAAAGTACTGTTGAAGTTTGCAAAAGCTTTTGCAAATTCATTTGACACTGTCGTAAGTGCAACAGTACTTTGCAAAAGTACTTTTCCAGAAATTTGAAAACATATTTCTGGGGTGTTTTACCCTCAAATAAAGACATGGCTAGCAACCTCAGGGTCCGACTAGGTGAATGCAAAAAGAATTAGGTTGCTATAGGGTCCCAAATTTAAATGCTAAACATTTTCTGATCTCTAACTGAAAACAAAATGGCGGTTGCGACAGTAAAAGGGCCATTGATAAAGTAAAACTGCATTTGAGACACTGTGAACTTTTCATTAACTTTTCCCATTGACTTAAAATGGGAAATTGTTTTTGAATAACTTTTGAACCATTTAATATTTTTCAGAAATCTTCAAAGGCACATCAGGGACCCTGGCTGCATGTTCCTGAAGATTTTGGACCAGTCCACACAAACCAGTATGCGACCTGTAGGAGCAACCGTGAAATTTGAAAGCGAACGCTGCAAGACAGATCACTTTTAGCACCTGAAGAGTAGGCAGCGACCGACATTTAAACTTGGCAGATCCCAAGGCATACGGATCTTGATCAAGTATTCCAAATTTCAGGCAAATCTGTCAAACAGTTGCAAAGTTATTAAGGTGCAAAATTTTGGGTTTAACATGTAAATGGCTCCTCAGCCTAACTATAGTGGCACTATATATATATATATATATATATATATATATATATATATATATATATATATATCTATATATAGATATATATATATCTATATATCTACATATCTATATATATACCAATGTACTGGAGGATGTTTTGTTGTTCTCTGTATATATCGACATTAATAAATAAAAGATTAACTGCAAAAAAAAAAAAAGACTGAGTGAAGACAATGGTGCAGAATCCCACATGGTGGGCTATGCATTTCAAAATTGTATACCCATTGGGACAATGCCACACATGGACATGGTTTCTAGTTATGCAGTGGATATGTGTTATACACACTGGTTTCATGGGCAGTGTTGCCCCAAATACTACTTATCTGGCCTGTGTGAGCCTGCCACAAATTCACCAAACATTAATCTGAAGTAGGCTGAGAGAAGGCAACAGTGCAGTATCCCCCAGTGTGGGATACGTGTTCCAAACAATTGTGTCCTCATTGGGACAGTGTCACACATGGACAAGGCTTCTGGTTATGCATTGATAAACATTCTATGTATTGGTTTCATGGACAATGTTGCCTCCAAAAGTATTTATCTGGCCCCAAACTTATTTATCTGGCCTGTGTAGACCTGGCAGAAATTCACACAACATTAATCTGAAGAAGACTGAGTGAAGACAACAGTACAGCATCCCATAGTGTTTGTAGGCTACTGGTTCCAAACAAAATAGTGGACCCAGAAGCCTCTCTATCCACCTCATCATCCTTTGATTGAGCCCAGATGGAAGTGTAGGAGATTCAACATCCATAAACCATGGCAAAAAGGCTTTGGAAAAAGGACAGATTATTTTTTCAAAAGTGAGCATCTCTTTATTTTGGATCAAAAGACACATCCTCTTGGTGACAATATTGCATGCAGCACTGACATCCCCTCTCAGTAGGCACTTGCAGGTGGGAAGCTGTTCAACAACTAATTGTGTCCAAGAGGGCCAAATGGTCTTTTTTTGTACCAGTACAATAGAGGCTCGTCTCTGTCTGCTAGTGGCATGTTCTTATCCAAATATTCTTGCACAATGTTGTTTGCTGGCATCTTGGGCACCACTGTGTCAGAAAGTGACTTGCAGTGCTTTTTCATCAGCTGTAGCCAGACAGTTGTTCTCCAAGTGCTTTGTCATCAATGACTGTCTTTCTGGGGGTGCAACAGCAGCAGTAGTAGTAGGTTGATTTGGAGACAAAAATGAGTGACTCCTGTGACATTTAGTAGTATTAGTGGAAATACATTGGGATCCTCCTTCTTTCCATAGAACCACCAAAGACCCACCATCCTAGAAGGGCAAGAGTAGCTCTCCGCCCTCTAGCTGCTGGAGATCTGCCTCTGAGCAAGTAACTGGTCTACTGAGAAATAGGATATTCTTGTCTCAGAACAGGACAATCAGGAGCTTAAAGGGCACACAGGCAGAAAGTAAGGAGAGAGAGAAAAAAACAGACGGAAGAGTAAGGATTGCAAACAGTTAAGAGGCCAGAAATAAGACATGATTGGAGTGGTGCAGTGCAGTGGCTGTGGAGCAGCAGTCTTCCGGGAGACGTTCTGGAGGATGCGGTATTGTCCCATCTGCAGGCACCTCTGGGCTGAGGGAGGAGGTTGCTCATCTACAGGCTGAGTTGGCCAGGATTTGTGGGACCTCCTCTTCCATCCAGGGACCACCAGTGCCTCTGCTGTTGCCTCAGAGGTTGCCAAGAAAGAGGAGCGGTTGGACCACAGTGGGCTCAGGGAGGGTGAGGGTGGTGGAACAGAGGTGCATCCCTCCAGTTGTACCTCTCCACAATTCCTATGCCATTCTGGCAAAGTGTGGTCCTCTATGGAGGCACCCGAGTGGAGACCAAGGAGGATGTTGGGAACCTCCACAAAGGAGACCCACAGGATGGTGGCAGGGGACCCTGCAGGGAAGGAAGCAACCCTGGTGGGGGACTCCATTGTTAGGAAGGTAGAACTGGGGAGGAAGGGAGAGGGAGGTGAGGTGCCCACCTGGTGCCATGGCTTGAGGGACAGGGAGTGAACTCAGGATTGCCGGAGCAGCTGCACAGGGAGGGAGCTGGATGTTATTGTCCACCTAGAGACAAATGACCTGGCTAAGAGAGGGATTAGAGAAGTGCAGGAAGAGTTTATGGAATTGGGGAGGGGCCTTAGTCAAGTAGCACTGACGGTAACTTTCTCGGAGGTGCTGCCCATCTATGGCATAGGAGAGGCTAGGGTGTTCCTCACCATGGGATTCAATCAGTGGTTGAAAAACTGGTGTGGAGCTCAGGGATTTGGCTTCATTGGGGACTGGGAGTCCACCTGGAGTGATGCAAGCCTATATTGGCATGATGGGCTGCATCTGTCCCGGAGAGGAACCAGGATCCTAGGGTGATAGGTTTAAATGCTTCATTGGCAAGCTTTTAAACCAGCCAAGGGGAGAGGAGTGGGAAACTCTAGCCTCCAAATAATCATGGTAGTAAGTGTGGCAAACACCAACATAGAGGTGTCGATAGGGAGAAGGGCAGGGGTAAATGGAGAAAGTGACAAAGGCAAGAAGGACAGGGATGGGGCAAAAGGGAGTAAGGCCATCAGGAAGTGGAGGGTAATGAGTACCAATGCCTGTAGTCTGGGCAACAAGCTCCTGAGCTGGTGGCCTTGATGGAAGAGGGATGCCTGGATATGTAGCAGTCACAGAAACATGGTACACAGAGAACCATGACTGGGATGTTAACATACCAGGGTACATAACCTACAGGAGAGACAGGCAGGGGAGAAGAGGGGAGGAGTAGCTCTCTATGTAAAGGAAGGGATAAAAGCAACTGAACAAAAGAGAGTAAACAGGGAGGAGAGGAGGCACTGTGGGTCACCTTGGAGACTGGAAAGGCACCACAATCCGCACAGGGTTGTGTACAGACCCCATGTCAGGGAGGAATGGACAAGGATATGATAGAAGGCATTCTTAGAATGGCAGAGAAGGGAGATACTGTTGATGGGAGACCTGAATATGCCAGATGTTAACTGGAGCACATTTGCTGTAGCCACATCCAAGAGCAGGGCCATTCTTGATGCCCTACAGGTGGCAGGCATTAGACAGCTAGTTTCAGAACCCACTGTGAGGGATCAATCTTAGACCTCGTACTTCAAACGGGGCAGTGAGAGGATCTCTGATCTAGAAGTGGGTTGCCATCTGGGGACAAGTGACCATCAAACAGTGTGGTTCACATTAAACTCAGCACAGAGTCAAGTCATACAAAAGTGAGGGTACTGGACTTTAGAGGGCTGACTTTGGCAAGATTTGAGAGTGCCTCAGAAAAGCACTAGCAAACAGGCTAGAAGGAGGTGTGGAGCAACAATGAGGAATCATCAAACTGCCATCACAGAGGCAACAAGCCTTGTGTGAAGCAAATAAACAAATCAAATGAAAGAAAAGCCACTATGGTTCTCAAAAGAGGTGGCTGTGAAAGTCAGGAAGAAAAAGATAGCATTTTGGAAGTATAAGGAAAGACAGAAGGGCAGGACAGAGGCAGTACCAGTTAAGGCAGAAGGAAGCAGGAGGGAAGTCAGAATAGCAAAGGCCCAAACTGAGGAAAAGATCGCCAACTCAGTTAAGAAGGGGGATAAACCTTTATAGGTACTTCAGCGAGTGTAGAAAGACAAAGGAGGGATAGTGAGGCTGAATAGAATGAACGGTGGTGGGCAGAGGGGACAGTGAAAAGCAGGGATACTGAATGAATATTTCTGCCTGAGTATCACAAAAAGAGGAGGGGAAGTGCCTAATCAAATTAACAGAAGCACTCTTGATAGGGGGTCGATCCCAGTCCTTTCACAGAAGAAAGGGTTCTGCAAGAACTCCTAAAACTGAAGGTGGACAAAGCAATGGATCCTGATGGAATTCACCCAGAATTCTAAAAGAATTAAGGGAGGAACTAGTGAAACCACTGGCTACTCTTTTTAATAAATCATGGGAGGATGGTGTGGTACCCAAGGACTGTAGGAAGGCAGATGTGATTCCCTTCACAAAAGTGGGACCAAGACAGAGGCAGGAAACTACAGACCTGTCAGTCTGACCTCTGTGGTAGGGAAAGTGATGGAGTCACTCTGAAGGAAAGAATAGTTGAGTACCTAGAGGCCAGTGGAGCACAGGACCCAAGACAGCATGGATTCAAAGCGGAAGGTCATGTCAGACAAATCTAATAGATTTCTTTGACTGGTGACCAAAGTAGTAGACCAGGGAGGGGCTGTGGACATGGCCTACCTAGACTTTAGCAAGGCATTTGACACAGTCCCACACAAAAGATTAATAGTCAAATTAACCAGCCTGGGAGTGGGTCCCAGGGTGGTAGCCTGGCAAAACATTGGCTGCACAACAGGACACAGAACGTGAATTGTAAATGGAGTCCACTCTGAAGAAAGAGGGGTTACTAGTGGGTACCGCAGGGTTCAGTATTGGGTCCAGTCCTTTTAATGTCTTCATCAGTGACATTGCAGAGGGACTGGAAGGAAAAGTATGCCTTTTGCAGATGACACAAAGATCTGCAACAGGGTTGATACACAAGGAGGCGGAAAGGATGAAAAGGGACTTGCAAGGTTGGAGGAATGGTCAGAAGTATGGCAACTAGGATTCAATGCAAAGAAGTGCAAATAATGCACCTGGGAAACAAGAACCCAGGGAAGACTACACAATGGGTGGGGAGGTAGTAACAACAACAAAAAGGAAAGGGACCTGGGGTAATCATATCAGATGACCTTAAGGTTAGCAATCAATGTGAGAAGGCAGTAGGGAGAGCTGGGGTATACTGGGATGTATAGGAGAGGCATCAGCAGCAGAAAACAGGAAGTTGTTATCCCTCTGTACAGACAGTTGGTGAGACCCCATCTGGAGTACTGTGTCCAGTTCTGAGACCTCATCTCCGCAAGGACGAGACAGGATAGAGGTAGTCCAGAGGAGGGCAACTAAATGGTGCAGGGTCTGCAAGAGAAGCCGATTAGGAGAGATTAAAGGAGCTTAATATGTATACCCTTGAGGAAAGAAGGAGAGGGGACATGATAGAAACTTTAAGTACCTCAGTGGAATCAACAAAGTCCAAGAGGGTAGCATCTTTCAGAAAAAGAGACTTACAAGAACAAGGAGACACAATTTAAAGATAGAAGGAGGGCGGTCTAGGGGCAATGTGAGGAAGTATTATTTCACAGAGAGGTAGTGGATGCATGGAACAGCCTTCCTGAGGAGGTTGTGGGGTCTAAAACTGTGGAGATTTCAAGAATGCATGGGACAGACATAAGGCAATTCTTGTGGGGGTAGGAAGAAATAGGCTGTTGGTTAACTAGGATCTACGGGCCTCATCCTGTAGGTAGGGAAATGGGCAGACTAGATGGGCCTAAGCGGTCCTTATCTGCCGTCAAAGTCTATGTTTCTATGTTTCTTTCCTCTCCTCCATATGGCCTGTCAGTGCGATTGCAAGGGATGATGATGAGTGTGGTTCTTCTGCTTTGTTTGTGTCCCACCTCTAGTTTTGTGCCATATGTACAGTACAGAGACAAGATAGAAAAGTCAGTCTTATAGGACTAATGATCCTAGCCGCATTCTTGTGCATCAAAGAATGTCCTAAATTTGTTTTTGAACTGAGGGTCCAAAAGAGTCACCAAGATGTAGTGGTCAGCTGTACTCATTTTTGAAACGCGTGTGTTATTCCAGAAACATGATCTTATCCTTTCTACTAGACTGAGAGCAGGAGTAGTATCCTCCTTGTCCTTATATTGAGTTTTCACATGAACAAGTTGCAGGTTAATGAGGGAGAACACCTGGCTTAGACCAGCTGCACTAGCACTTAGCACCTGCATGGTCTTCTCAAAGGGCTTTAGTACAGTGTAGAGGATCTCCATCAGGTGCTATGGATTTGGGCTGATGTTTACCTCTGTCTTGACAATACCATGCTCAATGGCATACTGGTGGATAGCATTCTGTTATTCTAGCAGCTGTTTCATTACATTTTATTTATTTATTTATTTTTTATGTCTTTGATGACTGGGTAGGTGCACTGATCCAATGGACCATTTTCAGGTGGTTCTATGTTATAACGGCGATCATGGAAAAGTGATTGCATTAGGGCAATGTACATTGGCAAAAACTTTTCACCGATGTACACACCTGACGCATGGCAAAAGGGTGCCTGGGATTTGTTATTTTTAATTTATGCAGGGGCTTTGCCCCACACCCGCTACTAAAGGATTCTCAACTCCAGGAGGATGCATGTCGGGGAGGTGCAAAACTGGGGAAAAACATTTAAGCTGGGCGCACAACAAAATGAATGCACACTTGGAACTGAAACCAGCACCCTCACAACCCTAGCCTGCCACTCACCCACCATGCCACAGGGCCAGCTCAGCAACCCATCGCTACACTATGCCTCACAAACCCTCCTCCCTTCTGCCCAAATCACTGTGTGCATGCTCCCTCCCTGTGTGCATGTATATATAGCAACAGGATATCGCTATATCCATATTTGCGCCCATCTAGTAGCCTGTGAACAGGTGTCACTATTGAATCACCCTTTGTAAGCACTCAATAGTGGACGCCTTATCACAGGATACCTTTTCAGGCACGACCTGAAGCACTAGCGTGGCACATTAAGTAAGGCATATACAGGTAAAGCGAACAGTATAGCAGATAACATAGTTCAGTGTAAGAAGCATGGTATATATGGACAATACATAAACTGAGGTTACTGTATAGTACCAGGTACAGCAAACAATTCAGTAGTATTGTAAATACACAGTTGCAATATTACAATCAACAGACGGTAAGTTGTAAGTGTGATGATGTAGTCAGAAGGAGAGAGTACAAAGCAAGGTAAGGGAGCGTGCAGAGCACGGTAGGGTGCCAGAGGCTCTAGTAAGAGCCTCACAATATGGAAGGGGGAAAAGAGGGAACTAGGCAGGAAGGGATGCCCACCTACCCAGGGGAGCAAGAGCATTTGGCTTCTGACATCAACCAGGTCTTGTAGTGGGTTTTGAAAGAGGGTTGAGAGGCAGACGAGTGGAGCAACATTGGGAGCTTGTTCCATAGGGAGGGGCAGACCAGGACAGCTTTTGCTACTCATGGCAGAAGAGACTTCTAGTGACCTCCAGAGGAGGGAATAGATGACTTTGAGGCACCTGGATGTCACTCTGCCCATGAGGAGGGATGAGTATGGGGACAGGTGGCCGCCTCTGAGGGTATTGTCTACTTACAGCCAAGGGCAAAGTCGAACTGTCCTTGAAGGGGAGCCATTCCAGCAACTGGTACAGGTCACAGTGGTGGGCTGAGTAGGGAGATTGGAGTAGAAAATGACATATACTGTTATAAGCTGAGTTGAGCCTGGAGCGCAGCTCATTGGACACACTGGAATAAATAGGAGTGCCAGTAGTCAATAAGGGGAGAAGGTTGCCTTGCACAGTTGCAAGGTTTGCATCCGAGGTCAAGAACTGTTTATGGTGTAGGCAGCCCTCAAGTTTCTGTCTTACACATGTATAATATTGTTGACATGTTCCGTGAACTCAAGGGAGGGGTCCAAGGTAACACCTAGGTATTTGAAACTAGGAACATTCTGGAGGAGAGGCCTTCTGGAGAGAGCACTAGTAGAGAGTAGTTCAGCTTGGTGACCTTGGTGATGTATGGTTTGGAACCAAACAGCATAGATTTTGTTTTCTTTTGTTAACCAAAAGCCTGTTCGAGAGAAACCAATTATAGGCAGCACCATAGTTAATGGGTAGACCAGAGGAGATATTTCTTAGGGACTTGTCACTATGGAATAGGATGAGATTGTCCATGTACAGAAGTGCCTTGCAGGAGAGGCTGTCGGTGAGAAGGAGTTAATATATTTGAAAATAGCAGGAGGCCCAGGATGGAGCTCTTGTGGGACCCCTGTGAAGACAGGGAGAGCAGGATGAAGCAGCACCAATATTTACCAATTGGGACCTGCCGAGAAATAGTTCCAGAACGAGGAGGAAGTCTCAGTGGATACATAATAGGTGATTTCCATCTTGTTGCCAAATTTTGTTTCAGGTGGTGGAGGGAAGGTAGTTCTACTGCTGAATGTTTTGTAACATCTTCTGCTTTTGCAGAATGGCTAAAATGACCGCAAATGTTTTGCTCTACACTTATCTACACAGTGGTGCCTGCTTAATCTAGGAATACCTGAACTACCAGATTTATACAGAAACCAAAACATGGAACATGTGTATAATCCCCATCATCAGCTGCCTTTACAATGTTCTTTGCATGATCTGGTTCGATAAAACCTGGTGTTAATGACTGTGGTGTTACAACTCAACAAACTTCTGCTGGAGGAAGTGTAACAACTTTTCTGCATGATGGTTATTTTCAAAGCCAGCAATACATAAAGCGCCCTGCTTGTGGGGATTGGGGGCTCTGGTGACTTGTGGCTACTGCTACTGCTGCTGCTGTCACTTAACCCAAGGAGAACAAAGAGGGAAAATGGATCCAATGAGCAGTCACTGCCATGTAATCTGAACCGCTGGAACAAATGATGCTTTCAGGGCATGTGACAGAGTCTTGTAGACATTCTGATAAAATCAAGAAACGTACTGTGGAAAAGTAGGCATGGCTGAGCACTTGATACCTTGGCACTGCAACTTGCATTAGTGATAGAAAACCTGTGTTGCTCACAAAGGAGAATGGCAGCAAATCGGTGGTTAGCATTACCATAATTACTCTTGTTAACTTTATTGCCTCTGGTATCTGCTGGTTTTATAGTGAGAGTGGAGTGCATTTTGTTCCTGGATGTGACTTCTGGCTCATATTTTTGCCATCCCTAGGGTGGAAGTGGCTGAGGATTTGTGCCCCCAGAGTGTGTGGAGTCAATGGGCTAAAGGACTGATGAATGGAAGATGGTGGAGTTGTGAATTAACTATAACTTGAAAGGTTTTCTTCCTCTTCCTCTTCCTCTCTACCTGGTCTTGAAGTGTTCACCTCCTCTTGCCAGGATCCTTATCATCATAATCAGCTTCACTGCCTAGTGGTGCTGCTGCTGATGCCGCACGTTGGCATGCATTCTCATACTGAGATCTGTTTGACTTTAGTAAAGGTCTTTTCTTGGTAGATGTTCCCAGCCTTATTCTCTCCTTACCCCAACTTAACTTGTCTTTACATAAGAAACACACTACATGTCCATGATTCTTTGTCCACTCTAAAGAAATCCCACACCACTGACGCCACCGGTTTGATAATTCCTCCTGGCATTCACTACTGTTGCCTAATGGGTGGACTGCTATGGCCAACTTCCACATCATCACCCTCCTCCTCTTTCTCCACCAGTTGTTTAGGGTCAGGGAATGGTTATTTTCCTCTACTATGTGCTCTGGGCCACCAGAGTCACCTGTGTCTTTATCTGCTGTCATTTCAGATACTTGTTGTTGTATTTCCTCTTGTCATTTTGTATTCTTTATTTTACTATTATGTCTGGTCTTTTTATCTCTTGTATGCACCTGTCTCAGACTGAACTCCCATCTGTTCCACTCCCCTTCCCCAGAACTACTGCTACTATCAGTTTTATCGGTGTATAATTACAATCTGTATTTCTGTCCCCAAGCTCCACCAAATCACTTTGCTCCTCCTCCTCCTCTGCCTTTGTCACTACCTGACGTACTCCTTCTTATTCCTTCTTACAGCTGCAGTGGGTGGAACTCCTGCAGACGCCTGATAAAAAAGGATTCACACTCTGAACGAAGAACACTTAGGAGTTGCATCACAGTCACCTCTGCAGTCTGTGAAGCACTCTTCTGTCTCAATGAAGTCTTGTCATAGCACTACATTTTTTCTGCTGTCCATTCCGCACACATGCAATGTGTGGTGGAGGTCCCTTGCCCGTTTCTCACCACCACTTTGGCCTGAGTCGATCATGCTGTCTGAGTCTCCATCTGGCCCCATATAATGTTTGTCCTTGTAAAGAGGGACCAGAGGAATAGAGACATGAAACTACTTGCAGCCGCACTGAGAATGTGCGAGCTGCTGTTCTCCGCAATGTCATGGCGACGCATCCATTTTCTTGCCATGATAGCAGCACATCAGGGAGGTCCTCTGGTGCTCCCGAATCCTGACATCACTTAGCTGGCATCCAAGAGACATGAGAGCTTGTGGTACAGAAGCCATGAAAGTATTTGTTTAAGAGTGCAAATGACCATTATGGGACTGAATTTATATATATTAATAACCTGCTCATGAATATTAATGAACCCTAACAGGGTCATTATTATTGAGCAGGCCATATATGCATTAATTCAGTCCCATAGTGGTCATTAGCGCCCTCAAATAAATGATTTCCTGGCTTCTGCACCACATCCCTCGGTGGTCTCTGGAACCCAATTAAGTGATTTGGGATCCAGGAGCACCTTGGGAGAACTTCTGATGCACCGCTGTTGCACCAAGAAAATGGATGTGTAGACAGTACACCAGCAGCTCACACATTCTTTTGTGGCTGCAGGTGGTTCTGTGTCTCTGCTCCTTCAGCCCCTCTTTACAAGGGCAAATGTTACGTCGGGCCAGACTGAGACAGCATAAGTGACTTGGGCCAAAGCAGCGGTGACTAAATGGCTCAAATGGGGCCTCTGCAAACTCGGCTGAAGCTTGTATTGGCTCTGGGCAGAACTTGTTTTTAAAATAATTGCTTGTGTTGCAATCCGTACAGTGCTACTGTGAGTGGTTCCTACAATGTGTGATATTTTGTGGATTGTTTGACTGTTACTGTCATCTTCCTCTACACTTGTAGTTCCACTGAGACAGCGGATCTATGACCAAACCCATTCCGCTCTGATTTTTTTTTCGATATGATTGGATGATCCCATGTCACCATCTCCTTGGCCTGTCTGTTGTTCTGTTTCCTAATGCTTGCTATAGGACTCAGCCACTTGAGTGATGATAGATGAAGACTTTATTTTATTTGATTTTGATAGTGTTTTTTTCTTTCAGTTTTTAAATTTGTTTATTTTTTTAATGGGATATCATGAAGAACTACCAGAGGCCAAGCACCCACTTGTTGCCAGCTGGCATGCATTTGCTGCCCACTGCTCAAATCACACTGCAAAAGCACAGCTCAGGATGACACATACACGCAGGCTACTTCAGGAGGAAGGAGGAGGGAGGAAACACAGCAACTTGGGGAACATGAAGACAATGAATTACTCTAGCTGCAAGCTTGCAACTTGAGCAAATGTAATGAGTTTGAATTTGAAAACTGCCACAAAAAGAAAATGAATATTTATTTTTAATTTTTATGGGATGCCACTAAGGTGCCAAATACCAGTGGTGAGACACTGTCATGCTACTAGCTGGGACACACTTGCTACCAAAGAAAAGTAATTTCCCAAAAATCACATCTCAGGCTTCTGACAGGGGCTTCAGTAGGTTTGCGTGTATGCCCTGCTAAAATGCTATTTCTGAAATGAAAACAAGTTGCTAATGAGATTGTCTTGATAGTCCTTAGCCCTCCACCTGAACAGAAGAGACACACCCATTGTTTTGGAATAAATGGCTGTAGCTATATGTCTATTTTTATAAAATGGGTCTAAAAGCAAAGAACTTTAACTGGTTAGAAATAGTCAGGTGATCATGCTTTATTAGAGCATAATCTACAGTCATCCTGGTCCTAAACCACATCACATAATTAGCAAATCAGTCCTCCAACAACCAGAACTATCTTCCACCAGTCCCCTACAACCAGAACTGATCTTCCATCACAAACATGGCTGCTACCTTTGCACTGTAAAAACTTCAACTGGGCCCTAAAATAAAACTAACTTAAATAAAAATAAAACACATTAATTAAATGTTGTTTCCTTGATCATCATGCTGTCCTCACATGCAAAACAAATTAGAAACATAAAGTATTGTCCATAGTTTTCATTACAACTGTTTCTTTGCAGACAATGAAAATCCTCCTTCTCTCTTTACCTGCTCATCAGCTAACTCTCTTCTGCTTGCCCTGGCAGCGGAATAAGTGAGTCTCTGGCTCTGGAAGAGGCTTGTGTTGTGTGTGTGTTAGGAGAGGAACATTCCGCCAGTGGAACTGAGCAGAATTTTGAATCCCTGTATTCCATGATAAATATTCCATAGTAAACATTCCATATCTTGAATATGGAAAGACAGAGGAAAAACAGAATGAAGAAAGTAAGCAATAATACCTCATAAACAAAAAGAAAGGTGGGAAAACACAGTTACATAGGCAGATCCAAACTGTTCAAATACATTCCTGAGGTTTATAAAAGCATGTACATTTGAATAATATATGGGTGTTTTCAGGTGAAATCTATCACCCCACCACCACCACCAAAAATGGCAACCTGGCATGTTTAAAGTTTGGAACATATTTCCATTAAGAAACAGTACTTATAAAATGGGTAGGGAAAATCCTGGATTGGTTGCTAGCCATGCATTAGAAGTGTCTAATGCACGGGCAGCAAAATGTTCAGGTAAATACTGCCGCATTTTAAAATTCGATATTTAGAAGCTAAATAGAATCTTCATTTTAAATCGCTGCCATTTTACGTTCACTTGCGGCGCATCGCAAGGAATGTCTTGGGAGAATAGGACACTTTGGAGGTGTGACTGTCCTGTGCAATCCACTACTCCATTGAGCAGGCATGGCGGTCCTGCACTAATGAATGCGGTGCTGTTTATGACAGCAGTGGTCTTCACTTCAAAGAAAACCACTGTTACGACTAGTGCTGGCAGCGCCTCTGTATGAGCTGCTGAAACTGTTATAACCAATCGGGGTGCCCAGTCCCCATCGACTTCAAGTCTGCACCTTCAAAGCTTTGGTGCCATGCTGGGAGCCCACCCAGTGTGGCAATCTTGTTTTGGCTGATGGGGTGCCCAACCCATCAGCTCCACGTTCCCCAAACAGCTTTCCTTGCTGCCATGCTGGGAGCCCACCCCAGCGTGGCAAACGTCCCATGTCATCTGAATAAAAAACAAAAACATGTAAATAAGAAAGCGTTCCATCGCTGTCTCCCCACCCTCCCACAACCCGCACTCCACCCACCGCGCACTTGCCTCCCCCACGCCCCACCCCATACTTACCTCTGGAGCTCAGCATAACGATCATCGTGGACCGGGAACACGTCTGCACTCTTCAAAGCCGACCACGAACTGAGGAAATGCCAGTAAGCTGTATAATGGGATAGATAGGTGTTTTTCAACTTTATTGCATATCTCAGGCATTTTTGGAATTTTGCACCAAATTTTCAACATGGGGTTTTTGGACCCCTTCTCATGAATGCTGTCACTGTCATGGCGTTATTCAGGCTCGAAGGGTGATTTCACAGTCACTGTGTGAAATCACCTTTCCAGAATGATTAACAAAACAACACTGCCAGTGTTCATAAGGTGGGCTCTCAAAAGCCTATTTTGAAATTTGTTGGAAAAAATAGCCAAAAAATGACTGTTTTATGGCGTCGCGTTGCGCGAGTTCCCTGCACTCTACGTAAGTTCACGAATTTTCAATATTTTCACTCCAGATTTTCAACATTGCCATTTTACCACACCTCCTCATGAGCAGTACTGTGTCTATTTTCACATCCTGCCCAAGCGTGTTTCTACTTGAGGTAGCGCACAAGTGGCGCCAGTTGGTGCGCGAAATCAATGTATGGGACACATTAAGAAAATCACAGTGACACTGTTCATGAGGAGAGGGTTTAAAATGGCTATGTTGAACATTTGGTGAAAAATTCCTAAAAATGACTGTTTTCTGGCGTGCGTTGCGCGTTCTTACACGGCTCGTAAGTTTGCGAATTTTCAATATTTTCACTCCAGATTTTCCAACATTGCCATTTTACTACCCTCCTCATGAGCAGTATAGCTGTCATTTTTCACATCCTGCCCAAATGTGTTTCCGCCATGTAGCACACAATGGCGTAGTCGGTGCGAAATCAATGTATGAGGCACATTAAGAAAATTGCAGTGACACTGTTCATGAGCAGACATCTTAAAATGGCTCTGTTGAAAATTTGGTGAAAAATTCCTAAAATGACTGTTTTACGGCGCAGCATTGCGCAGTTCCTTCAGACGCTCAGAAGTTCAGTAATGTTCAATATTTTCACTCCAGAATTTCAACATTGCTATTTTACCACACCTCCTTGTGAGCAGTACAGCTGTTATTTTTCACATCCTGCCCAAAAGGTATTTCTGCTCATGTAGCGCTACAATGGGCGCGGTCGGTGTGTGAAATCAATGTATGGGACACATTAAGAAAATCACAGTGACACTGTTCATTAGCAGAGGTCTTAAAATGGCTATGTTGAAAATTTGGTGAAAAATTCCTAAAAGAACTGTTTTAAGCTGCATTGCGCAGTTCTACGACAAGTCAGAAGTTCATAAAATTTTCAATATTTGCACTCAATGACTTCCAAATACCTAAACAGCACATAGAAGCAAGCAACATTCAGCATTGACAAATGCTTGTTTTACTTATATTTTAATACTCCTCTCTGGTGCAGTCAATATCCTCCGATCTTGCCTCTCCCCCCCAACGCCTAATGCACTTACCCCTCTGCTTTTCAACTCTGAGCTTTCCTGTGGCAGAGTACGCCAAGCCTGAAAAGCACCTGCAGAAGAGGGGGTGTGAGGAGAGGAGAGAGGAGAGAGAGGGAGAGGGGAGATATATATATGTATATTCAGGGATGTCCAAGACTTTGCCTTAGCATGTTTCTGTCCCTCTACTATTTGTTTCTGTGACTGAACAGTGGGTAACAGAGTTACAGACTTGCTCTTCTGCAGACAAAGTATTTTACACCAATACTGTTATGCTGCCTGCTTCAGGCAATAGAACCACTTGTGAAACTGTCTCACTCATTTTACTTCCTTGTCACTGATTTTTTAAGCCATGTCCAAGTGCCAAATACCACTGCAAATACCTGCAAGTGAATGTTCGGCATTGACAATGCTTGTTTTAATTGCTGTCACTGTCTCCCACCCACCCAGCAACCAGCAATTCCTGCACAATGTCCTGAGAAACTAAGCAATATGGTCGTAGCTGTCTTCCTGCTCGGACATTCATCCAATGCAAGACACTGCCAAAAGTTTTATAACGCTGTCCTGAGGAACTTAAAAAGGGATGCTGCAGTACAAATAAGGAGCTCAGGAGTCCTGATTATTTAAAATACTTATAACATAGTGTATGTGGTGGGTGTCAAGGGAACCATGACAACCAGCCACTAGCATATGTACGGTAGCCACAATAGGGTAACACATTTGCAATAGTAAACCAGCAGATCTCATGATAAGCTGATTTTACTACAGCAAGCATGCAATGTCACTAAAACACTCCTGGGGGCCGGGTCCACTGAGTTCACAGTGCCCTCCCCTATGCAACCCCTGACAGGGATCAGAAAATGCCCACCTGTCCATTTAGAGTTTTGCTGTTTCACAACTGAACACCTCGCCACGAGGGACCAGGGATTCCTCTCTATCTGGGTAAGGGTAAAATACAATCTTGAGTCTGTAGCCAGGTGAGAACCCTCCATGGTTGCTGGGCTTGGGGGACCCAGGCGCTACAAGTTCTTCGGGCTGTCCTTATAACCCTTATTGTGTCTACTCCCACAGGTGGTGCAGGAACCTGGTTCAGACTCACAGATCCTCCAGAGACCTTGCATACTTTCCTTAATTTAGGCCCCCAGATTCCCTTCCAGGATCCTAGTCTTTGGTAGTTTGTGGCACCTCTGCACTAAGCAGGTGTGTCACAGATTGAATAAACCTTTCTAAAAGTTTCACACACAACAAATCACTCCCAGGCAGAAATATTTTGAGAATAAAAGCAAAAGCTTTTACTAATTACTTAAATAATTACCATACAAAACATATAGACAAAAGACTTACATATTTGGTTACAGGATAACTACCAAAAATTGGAAAATGCAGACAAAACGAACTAGTGAATTAACTGAATAATTTCTACCTTTTCTGTAGTGAATCGGAGTACAGGAAAGAAATGAGTTTTACAAAGTACCTCTTTCTCTCTGCTGTCTCAGAGTCCCAGTTTATTCTTGCAGTCATTGGTCTTCAGTGGGTCTGGTAGTTTTCTTGTGTCAGGAAATTTGGCTTCTGCTCACAATCTCTGTTGAAGTGAGCTTAAATAGCCAATTTCTGTAGTCTGCAATACTGCTATTTGATTGGCTGATGGCCTTAATATTTCCAGGTCCACTGTTCATCTCTAGGCCATCAGGGGTCTCTCTTGCTCTTTTCCAAAATTTTAAGTGAACCAGCATTATCAATATTTAGATTTTCCACAATCCCTCCCTGGCCTTGCTTTTGATCTGTACTCCCTTCCTGACCTATTAAAATGGAACTGGACTATGACACTTGGTAGAGAATTTTAACAAAGGTCCTCTAGACTGAATGTCTCAGGACCCTGCTCTCAAAATATTTCTCTTTAAATGTAAGTGTTATGACAGAGGAAATAGCACTCATTTCCTGTCATTATGGAATTTTCCCACGTTGATCCTCTACCAGGAGATTCCAGTCTCCTACTGAACATTAACCCTGTTTACCTCTAAACAAGACTTTGTCCCAGGCAAAGGGAGATGTCAGATATTTTGAAATACACACCAGCCCTTTCCAAGTATCCTTGCAGTAACATGGCCATTTTTCAGACAACCTTTACCTCCTGGCCTTTTTGAAGATTAAACAATAAAAATTACAGATAAATATGACAACAGTATGACATCAATGGCCAAATCACCACAGCAAGCACTTTCATTCATTAGAAGGCATTAGGCCATGTAGGAGGGATGGTTGTGCAAGTTGCCTTCTCATAAGGAGAATTGGGTGCTGAGGGAGGGGGAGTAGGGTGCTACCAGGGTGGGAGTGGGGAGGGAGTATTATAAGCACTATGGTCACCTTACAAGACAGTTGCCAGCTGTGAGGAGGGTGGGTTGTGCTGGTCACCCATCAGGGTTTTATCTTGTATTTTACGGTGATGATCAGTGGACGGGATTACACCATGTCCTATTGCAGCATTCATATTTCATTTTGTTTAATTATTTAATTCACCAGGAAGGCTCCTGTGGCCCAGTTAAGTTGCATGGGGCCATGGGTAAGAAAGAAAATATGGGACACTGGAAGAATATAAAACCCTGTGTTTTAGGTCAGGAAACCCTGTTAGCTGCTCTGAAATATTTCTTGAATTTTGTAACAGGTTTTTGGTTGAAAGGCTGGGCTGAATAACAGGGTCTTTAAAAATAACAGCTGGCAAATTAAGCAAAGCCTGGAAGTTCCAGAACTCATTAAAGATTCTAAGCTCAGATATCCCCAGTCTGGTGCTGGGACGTCTGAGACACAGAGTTCTGCACCTGGACCTTGGACTAGCAAAACCAGCAGGGGTGAGATATGCTGACTCCAGTCAAGGGGAGGGCACCTGTCGCTTCCTAACCCCTAACTAGGGAACTTTCAGTTAGACTTTTAAACCTGAACATCGGTGCTGGATGGCCTTTCTCAGCATGTGATGAGGCCAGCCCATCACAACAAGGAACACCAGAGGCAGGCCTTTGAATTTTCTTTAAAAGCTTGCAGATCATTGCTAGGACTCTTTCACTCTCTGAAAACTCTCCTGGCAGTAATAAGGAAGATTTGGATCCTCTTGTATTTCTACCAAATAGACGGGAGAATCGGCAAACTGCTAAGAACACTTTTCAGTTCCAGTAACTATGACTTTATGTTTGCTTGCACGCATGTGCAAGAAACATAGTGCCATCATCTGAGTTTTTCAGAGGTGTGTCAGCATCTTCCAATTCAGTCAGTGTGTTTGCAGGCGTGGACACAGTTCTCCAATCACTGCTGGAGCTGTCTATGACAGCAGTTGAAAATGCAGTGGCATACAGTTGAAAGAGGGAGCTACGCTTGAGTGAGCAGCCCCCCACACACACAGAGATCAACTGTGTTGTTTACCTGATAGATTGCTGTAGTCTTGTCTAGCTTAGAGAGACAAGCCACACATCATTACTTTAATAAACTGTTCCTGACACAGCAGGACCACCAAAATGTGTGGGTGCCTAACAGTCCTTACTCACACCAGCTCTCCAAAGCACACATTCATGGACTCCATGGGTTCTAATCCTCCAGAAAAAATACCTCAGCACTTGATGTGAAAACTCAGACTTCTGTATGTGTAATTCCAAGCGCTTTCTCTTACTAGACTCTGTCAATGTGAACTCCCCACTCATAAAACCTATGCAAACAAACTTGAGCTGCATTGTACTACCTGCAGCTGAAGCAAAGAACAGCCAGAATGCACAAAGAAGAACATACTGCTATGCATTTCAGCAGCAGCCAGTGGGGAGGTTTTCATGACTGAAGCACTTTAATGCACCTTTAGTGCTGTCATATACACACCTGTGTGGCAATTCACTAAACTGCACACTTAGTCTGGTAATGCAGCTTCAAAATATTTTTTTTTTTCTGAATTGCCATGAGCCGGCATTTTTATGTGACTGCAGAAACAAGATGCTGTATTTATTTATTTATTTAGTTTTTAACTGGTAGGTGCACTAGCCAACAGGTGACTATTTTCAGGCACGACCTGGAGACACAGTTACAGTACAAGATAGGACAGTTTAGGTTTACACAATACAGGCAAAGGTACATTGGTACAAGTACAGGCATACAATTTCAAAGGGCAGAGGGTATCAATTCAAAGGGTAAACCATTATTTATGACTCAACAGTTTAATTTTGATAAAATGAATGCAAATTTATCAAATGGGAATGGAGAAACGAGTTTGGTGACAGACCTCTGCAAGAAGTATGGGATATATTTTTCACAAAAATAAAACAGCAAGAATTAGAACATATCCCCACAAAACAAAAAGTATACTAGGAGAAATAATAAAGTACAGTGGTGGACTCACAAAATTAGATCACTAATTAACAAAAAGCATAAACTTTATAAAAATGGAAAACAAATAGATCATATAAAACCAGAAATCAATACAACCAAATAACAAATCAAATTAAAAACAAATCAGGAAGGCTAAAATTGACTATGAATTAAGTTTGGCTAATAGGGTAGAGGAAACCAAAGGCTTTCTATGCTTATATTAGTAATATAAAAGGGAATTCCAACATTATAGGCCCACTAAGAAAACACATGGAGATAGTACATCTGATAACAAAGAAATGGCAGATATTGCAAATAAATATTTTTCAACTGTCTTTCCAATGATAAAATCTTACATCCTATTAAAAGAATTGACCCTGACCCAAACGAAAGTATATTAATAACTTATTCAGAAATTAAAGAACGGCTAGTCCAATTAGATCCGACTAAATCCTCAGGTCCTAATGGACTCCATCCAAGAGTACTTAAGGAGCTAGCTGAGACAATAGCTCCCCATTAACATACATATTCCAACAATCCCTGAACACAGGTGAGGTACTTGAATGCTGGAGATCAGCAATTGTTGTCCCAATATATAAGAAGGGTAATAAGATGGATCCTGCAAATTATAGACCCATTAGCCTTACTGCAATACCATCAAAGATTTTAGAAGGGTGTTAAAGGATAGAATACAAGAATATTTAGAGACAAACCGCCTTACAGATGAATTTCAGCATGGCTTTGTAGGGGGTAGGTCATGCCAGACGAATATGTTGGCCTCTATAACCTCGTTATGGATAGATTGGATGAGGGCAACCCTGTCCATGTGCTGTTTCTTGATTTTTCAAAGGCGTTGACAGGCTTCTCATTACAAATTGATACAACAGATGAGAAATCTGAGTATAAATTGTATATAACTAATTAGGTTCAAAATTGGTTATATGATCGAAATCAGTGTGTGATTATTAGAGGGAACAGTCTGATAGTTTGGGAGTGACTAGTAGGTGCCTCAGGATAGGTTTTGGGCCCTGTCTCTTCAATCTTTATGTATCGCACTTCAATTAAAACAAAATCTGTATGGATGCAAAAGTTTGCCGATGATTGTAGGATTGGAGCAGAAGTGAATATTAGATTAAACACTTCAAATTTACAGGATGCAATAGATAACATTGATATGTGGACTAAAAATATAAATTGACGTTGAATCTAGATAAATGTTTCATAATGCATTTGGGCAATAGAAATCCTAAATTATCCTACAAATTAGGAAATATACCAATAAAAATAACAAATGAGGAAAGAGATTTGGGCATAACAGTATCTAGTAATATGACATTTTCATCACATTGTCAGAATATAGCCAAAAAGGAAATAAAATCTTAATTGCATATTGAGGCATATATCATCCAGAAGCAGGATGGTTGTTATGCCTCTGTATGTGTCTCTGGTGAGGCCCATTATGGATTATGGAGCACAGGTGTGGTCTCCCTTTAAAAACAGGATTCAATTCTTTTAGAGCGGGTCCAGAAAAGAGCAACAAGAGTTATCTCTATATGGTAGGAAAAATTATGTAACTAGATTGATGGAGTTGAATATGTACCCTTGGAGGAGCGAGAAAGCGTGGTGATATGTGCTTGGTTTATATGTTTGCAAAGTGATGATCTTTGGGACATCACTGGTTAAAAGTAAATAGTAGTATGTATAATACTAGGTCCCATCCAATGCAGTTAAGAGCCGCTTAAAAGTAATAAAGTACAAGTACATGGTGGTTTAATAAAAGGGTGGTGCATGATTGGAATACATTGCCGTGGAGGTTGTGGCTAGTCAGTCTATTACTGAGTTTAAATCTAAATGGGACAGGTATTTGAATTAGATTAGAAATTAGGTGATAGTGGCAAGCATACAGGACGTAAGTCCATTTAGCTCAGTATCATTCCTATGATTCCTATGATTCCTATGATACTGAAGGGAGCACATGTTTAGAGGGGGAGGAAAGGAAAGGGAAGGGGAGGTGAGGGGGAATTTAGCAGGCAAGGAGGGTGTGAGACTCTGATGAGGGGTGAAGGCTTGGCAGAAAATGACAGGGAAATTATGGTGAAAACTGCTTATGTGCTAGGTAGAGATCTGGAGCCGGGCTTGTGGAACTGAAGGACGGTAGAGCAAGAAGGGGATGGTTGGCAGGTAGGGAGAGGAGTACGTAAAGTGAAAAGGTGAGAAGATGAAATGGAGGTTTAAGGGACTATAGTAGGTATGAGAGATAGGTAATAAAGAGGGGTGAGTAGCAGGCAAGGGAGAGGGAAAGGAGGGACAAGTACCTGCAGTAGAAGTATAGACAGAGACGGCAGAAGGTAAAGGAGGAGGGCAAAAGGGAAGCGGAGGAAGAATGGAAAGTAGGAAGGCCATGATCGGCAGGAGAGCAGGGATAGCATGGTTCTGCACTCAGGTTAGTAAATCAAGGACTACTAGTAAAAAAGGGGGATGCGCCAACCTGAGGGCGCCACGGCAAAGTACGGCTAGTTACGGCTTTAGCGGAAAAGGCGCAAAAAGACCTGGCTATGGAACTGGAAACTCCGGCAGGGCTCAGAGGGGGTAGGGGAGCGAGCAGGAGTGGAGAGGGAGCAGGAAGGACCAGTACCCACTTACATTAAGTAAATCATATGTTTTAGTGCAACACAGTAGGATGGAAGGAGGATCAAACAATAGCAGGATTATTGCTAATTTATACATAGAGTCAGAGAGAGGAACAATTTTAGACATACAGTATAGTAATATAATCAAGGCAGGATACTATTCATATTATAGAATTAAGTAATTAGGCAAGTCTTGAGACAATTTATAGCGGCATGATCAGGATAGAGTAGCCATACAGAATAGTTTGTAAACATTTCATTAAAGTGAAGGCAGACTTGTAAACATTTCATTAAAGTGCAAGCAGACAGAGAAACAAATTTTGTAAATAACAACAGAGCAATTAGAGGGAGGTAGGCTAGTGAATATATGAAGAAGAAAGGGGAGGATTGACTTAGACAAGTTTCAAAGTTTAAGTAGGATCAAAGCAAGTGCATCGGTCCATAGAGTTGAGGTGAGAGCGAGTCCACGCTTGAAAGCTAGGTGTGATGGGGCACTTCTCAGGTCCGAGAGGCAGCAAGTTCCAAGAGTGAGGGCAGCATGCCTGAAAGTGCCAGCACCCTTGGAAGTACGGCAGAGGGAACTGATAAAAAGACTTGTCTGATAACCCCAGCTCACACGATGGGATCACAGGTTGAGCAATTCAGACAGTGTGGCTGGTTTCGCACCTGATTATGGAGTCTGAGAGGCAGCAGAGGTAATATTGCCTTGTGGAGGATGGTGATAGCCAGCCTAGCTCTTTATAGAGTTGGAGGTAGGCCAGGCGCGGCGCTTTAGCTGCATATCTACAGACATTATTGAAGGTGGTGTCCCATTTCTGTAGAACAGTT
Source organism: Neoceratodus forsteri (assembly GCA_016271365.2). Lineage (NCBI taxonomy): Eukaryota > Metazoa > Chordata > Ceratodontiformes > Ceratodontidae > Neoceratodus > Neoceratodus forsteri. Next base: position 32,599,761 of record CM057458.1, read on the forward strand.
TTATTTGCCATTGTGAGGATGGGAGCACAACAGGACAGAGTGGGTAATAGGATTCCCTGGCAATGGCAAGTTTGGCAGTTGGCGTGAGCATATAATTTGTCTGTAAGCAGCCCCAGCTTACAGTTGACATTTTTACAAGACTCTTGGATATGCTGCTTCAGGTCGAGGTTTTGGTCAAGCTGTATTCCAAGATAGCGGAAAGAACTTACAGTCTCAAGGGGGTTCTGTTAATATCAGGAATGTTAAGTGGAGATGTGCAGGTTCTGAGTTTATTATATGATCCAAAGAGCATGGCCTTAGTTTTGCTCGCATTGAGTACAAGGCGATGCGATCTAGCCAGTGTTGTGCCAGGTGGAAAGCTGATGACAGAGTGGCATTCAGGTGGGAAATGTTGTCAGAGTGAGCATAGATTACTAGATCATCAGCATAAAGTAGCGAGTTGCCTGATGTTATTATGTTGGGCAGGTTGTTAATAAATAGCTAGAAGAGGAGAGGACCGAGTATAGAGCCCCGTGGTACTCCAATGTTGATCATGGTACTGTCAGAGATGGCCGAGTTAAGTTTTACTGCTTGAGACCTGTTGGTGAGGTAGCTACTGAACCAAATTGTTACTGGGGATGAGAAGCCCAGGTTTTGAGGGTGGTGAGCAGCATGGATGATCAACGAGGTCAAAGGCCTTTGTAAGGTCTATGAACACAGCCCTGCTAGCTGCCCTCTGTCCATATTTGAGAGAACATCCGAGGTGAATTTTGTCAGCGCAGTTGTAGTACTATGGTGTTTCCTGAAGCCATGTTGAGCTTCACAGAGCGATTAGAGGAGTCAATAAATTCAGTGACCTGGATGGCTACTATCTTCTCAGAATTTTGCTAAGTACTGAAAGTATGGCTATAGGTCTACAGTTTGATAAGTCATTTTTGCTCCTTTTTGAAAACTGGTGTGATTCTGGCAGCCTTCCAAATCTTGGGAACAGTGCCTGTGGAGAGAGATAGCGTGAAGATCCTGGCAAGTGGGCAGGATATGAGATGAGCAGCCATTTTCAGCAGCCGTGGTTCCAGAGTGTCAGAGCCAGGGCTAGTGTTATCAGATATGACAGACAGGAGTTTACTAATTTGATTTGTAACCACTTTAAAATAAAAACGATCTTTCTGGGCATGTTATGGATCGGTGCTCATCATGGTAGAGTATGGCTGAGAGGCAACTGGCAAAGATTTTAGAGAGGATGTAATGGCAGATAGGTCCTAGAATTGCTGATTGAAGGCGTGGCAATGGTGAGGGAGGAATTGCAGTGGACCCTTGGAGTATCATTTCCGAGGGGTGATGGATTGGGGGTTCCGAGGAAGGTTTTTATGTGACTCAAAATTTTGTGGAGCATTCATGAACTGGTTAATAGGTTCTGGCAATATCTGCTCTTTGCAAGCCTGATGTGTTTCTTGCAGTCACTTCATGTCGCTTATATATAAGATGATCACAGGGCATGCTAGTGGTTTTGTAATGTTTCCAGAGTTTGTCCCTGATTTTGAGCTATGTAGAAGATCTTTGTCTAGCCACCTTGTTTGTTGCCCCTGACACTTCTCTTTATCTTTGGTACATGCCTCCTTGTACCTCTCCAAACCTGTTGAGGAATGCATCCAGGGCAGCCTCAGCACTAGTTGCACGTAAATTTGGACCAGTCCATATTAGAGATGTCAGAAAGAAATGCCTGTACATCCAGCGCCACAAAGTTGGTAAGGGTGATAAGGCGATCGAGAAGCAGGTGGCATGGATAGGAGCACCAGTGACAGACAATGGAAGAGTGGTCTGTCAGAGAGTCCGCTTAGTACAGCTGTTTTGGTTACATGGTCAGGTCTGCTGGTGAGAATCCAGTCCAAGAGCATTCCTGACTGCATATTAGTCATTCTCGATGCTCAGTTATGAGTTGGTGAAAGTTATATTTTTGGACCAGAGATGCAAGTTACTGTGATTCGTCCTAGCCAGTTTAAATTAACGCCCCTAACAGGATACAGTCATTCATTTTCACAGTTTGTGACACATGTTGGAGTAAGATCTGGAGACTTTTCAGCTCCGTGGGTGGATTGTACAAACACAGGATGTGCAGGTGTTTTGCTCCTAGGGACAGTGTTGCATGTAGTGATTCACAGCGTATATTGGGACCAGGATTGGGAACCGCTTAATAGAAAGGTGATTTTTATAGTAAATGGCAACACCTCACCCTTTAGAACTAATTGATCCTGTCAATGATGGCATACTCGGGTAGGGTACAGTGTGCATCCAGGATATTAGGTTTGAGCCATGTTTCGGTAAGGCACAGGATGTCAGGGTTAACTAATCTTGCCCAGGCTTCAAGCTCAGCCAGGTGCCCCAATAGACTTCTAATATTCATATGGGCTAGTAATAGCCTTATTTGCTTTGGTTGAGGCTGTTAATGGGATATTATGTTGTGGACCTGGGTTTGATTCAATGTCACCAGCCATCAGAGTAGCCTTTGGGCTAGGAACTCAAGCAAGATTCTAGTGAATATGTCATGTTTTTTTGATTAACACTATGCTGTAGGTAGAACAGGAGTGACAGGTAGGTACAACCTTCTTCAGGAGTGCATAGTGAAAAATAGGTAAAGGGTGACGGTATGAAAGAAGGAGATTAGAGAAACTAAAATCATTGATCGATTGTACCTTTTGATTAATGGCAAGAGGCAGAGACAGAGAGACACTGTTTAGTCAATGAGAGGACACAGGCAGAATAAGGGAGTCAAGCCTGTGTGATAGATGCTTAGATGTAGGGTCATTTAGTATAGGAGAAGCAGGTCGGTAGGGCACAGAAAAGAGGAGTATTGAATAGAACAATGCCGAAAAGTGCAAAGCGTTATAGGTGAAGATACTGGTAGGCCTGGATTTGTGCATAAGAGAGGGATAGGACGCTATGGGACAGCCCAGGAAGGCAGGCTTGGCAAGAGAAATTACAGAGCCAGTAGACTGAAAGATAGAAAGCTGCCTCAGTGGAAGCGGAGTATAAGGAGCCAATGGAAAAGTGGACACTTAGTCACATGACCCGCTGGTGTCTATAAAGCTAAAGGGTCGACTCAGGGTGGGTGAGGTGGGGAGGGCGAGAAGAGTCTTTTGGGAGCTGTGATACTTAGCTGCAGTGGCGGGGCGCTGCAGTCCCCGGAGTTCAAATAGCAGTCAGATTCAAAAATTACAAAGTGAGAACAGCTGCTTTCTGTGGAGGATGGTACTAGGTATAGTTCCAAACCCAGCAGGAGAGAGTCGGCAGGAGGGAGGTCAATTTAACATACCCATGGCTGTGCGCCTTTAGCTGCACAAGGTACCAGGGATCGCCGAGCTCCTGGTTCCCCTTCCTCAGCTGCAGGCAGTCAGTGCGCCCCTGGCAACAATCGAGTGGAGGAGCCGCTTTTGTTCAATGGGGCCGTTGCCGGGACCCCAGAGGCGCTTTTTGGTCCAGAGGCTGGTTCCTTGATCCTGGAGGAGGTGTCCAAGCCCCAGTGGGCTTGGAGGGATCCTAAGGGGGGCAGCAAGGAGGCAGATTAAGAAGGTGAGCAGGACAAAGGGAAGGGGGGTGAGAGAAAGGAGGAGATTTGATGGCAGAGGAGTAGAGTTACAGGTTGCAGTTTTAAAGCAGGTAAAGAGGACAGTACTTAATTAGGTTTAATTATGTATTATGTAAATATTAATTATGTCAGCCTATGTCTGCATTCCCACACTATCCTCCCTCACAACTCTCAAACAAAGCCAATGGTGCTTACTGAATTGAGAAGAGTTACATGGATTTGAAGTTGTGCCAGATACACTGCACATTGCCTCATCCACTCTCTTTGTTTCAACCATCCACCTCCACTTCTCTTGGCAAGCATGAAGGCTAGTTCACACTAGCATTAAGATATTTAATAATTCACACTCCTTTCAAATCAGGGAAGGGCATGTTGTTGGTCTATTACACTATGAAAACAAGCATTTGTCAATGCCGAACGCTTGCTTGCAGGTATTTGCAGTGGTATTTGGCACTTGGACATGGCTTAAAAAATCAGTGACAAGAAGTACAAGCATTTGTCAATGCTGAATGTTGCTTGCTTCTATGTGCTGTTTAGGTGTTTGGAAGTCATTGAGTGCAAATATTGAAAATTCCTAACTTACGAGGCGCAAGGAGGGAACTGCTAATGCACACTCGTGAAACAGTCATTTTAGGAATTTTTTTCACCAAATTTTCAACATAGCTATTTTAAGACCTCTCCTCATGAACAGTGTCACTGTGATTTTCTTAATGTGTCCCATACATTGAGTTCACACACCGACTGCGCCATTGTGCGCTACATGGAGTGAAACACATTTTGGGCAGGATTTGAAAATGACAGCTGTACTGCTCATCAGGAGTGTGGTAAAATGGCAATGTTGAAAATCTGGAGGAAAATATTGAAAATTGGTGAACTACGAGCTCTGCGAGGAACTGCGCAACGCACTTTCATAAACGGTCATTTTTAAGATTTTTCCACAATTTTCAAAATAGGCTTTTGAGAGTCCACCTTATGAACGCTGACACTGTTGTTTCATTAATCAGGCCCAAAAGGTGATTTTGTGCAGTGACTGTGAAATCACTCTTCAGGCCCGAAAACGCCATGACAGTGACAGAATTCATGAGAAGGGGTCCCAAAACCCCATGTTGAAAATTTGGTGCAAAATTCCCAAAATGCCTAAGATATGCAACAAAGTTGAAAAACCATCTAGCCCATTATACAGCTACCGGCATTTCCTCAGTTCGGCGATCGGCTTTGAAGAGTGCAGACATGTTCCTGTCCAGCGATGATCCGGCCCGAGCTCTGGAGGTAAGATGGGTGAGGGGGTGTGGGGAGGCAGGGTGCGCAGTGGGGGTGCGGTTGTGGAGGAGGGCAGGGAGACCGCGGGGACTGTTTTTAATTTACAGGTTTTCTTTGTCTATAATTGACGACGTTGGATGTTTGCCATGCTGGGGTGGGCCCCCAGCATGGCAGAAGGATGGCTGAGGGGCTGTGGAGCCGATGGGGATTGGGCACCGCCGGGCAGACAACGTGACGCTTGCCATGCTGGGGTGGCCTCAGCATGGCAGCAGAGAAAGCTGTTTGGGAGGTGGAGCCAACGGGGATTGGGCACCCCGCCGGCAGATGATGCAGGACGCTTGCCATGCTGGGGTGGCCCCAGCATAGCAGCAAAGATTTTGGGGGCGTGATGCTGCAAGCACGCTGGGGTGGTTTTCTTGAAGAGAAGACCACCGCTGTCACATACAGCACCGCAGCGATTGGTGCAGGATCGCCACGCCTGCTCAACAGAGCAGGGATTGCACAGGGCAGGCACACTCCAAAGTGTCCCATTCTCCCAAGACGCCTTGCGATGCCGCAAGTTTAACATAAAACAAAAACAAATGATGGACTTTAGAGGACTCAGTAGCAGTGCTATCACATTGATTTTGCATTTTCCTGTAACTCTAGTGCTAATTTTCTCCCTGCATATTTCATTATTTCACATGAAGCAGAATTGCTCTGATGCCCCTGAAGCAAATGATTATTTACCTTTAATGGACCAACTTAGATGTAACAACAAGAACAAAGTACTGTAGCTTTCGACCAATCAGTCCTTCTTCAGAAGCTTATGGCAGTTGTTTAGAAAATACAATACTTATAACAGCTAGATAATGCAGAGAAAAACAGAAAAATCCCATTGTTTTAAAATACTCATTTAACAAAACAAAAAAAAAACAGAAGATGATGTCAGAGAAGTTTAACAGTACTATACTGCCTTCAGCCAGAAGCAACCTTAAGTTAAATGTGCTTGGTGGAACACACATACAAAGAATCCTACTGCATATAAATTTAATTGACATAAGATAACACTGTTGAAGCAGATAACCCTAAATCAAGCTATGAGTGTCACAGTTAGTATAAGGATGTGATTACTGACAGGCAACCCCACCCAGATTAAAGACAAACTAAGATTGTTATAGGGCTCATGAAGTTTCAATGTCTGCATTATAGACAAGAATTTACCAGTAAAGTTGTCTTAAAGACATAAGTGCACACTGTGTGATGTAAACCTAGCTGGACCTGTCACCCAGCTGTACTCTCCAGCTAGATATAAGGCCCAAGAAATTTCAAAACCTCAGGACTATATAAATGATAATTTAAATATAAATTGATAATATTAGTGTCAAACAAAAACTCTAGTCGAGGAACCTCAAGGAATTAAGACCACATAGCCTGATATATACTGATGTCAATATACACTGAGAATGTAACAACTTGATGTACCACAAGTGTCTAAGAATCTGAAAAAGAGATAAAATGTAATTTCTCTCCTCCTTCATACAAACAATACACCCTAACCCGCCCCACATCTCCATAATGTGGGTGGGGAGATATAGCTTTAAGGAGATGTTGTCTCTCTGTCTCCCTCTCTCTCTCTCTCTCTCTCTCTCTCTCTCTCTCTCTCACACACACACACACACACACACACACACTCACTCCTCTCCTAGTGAACCTATATTCACTTCAGTCACTGCAATTGTTCCCCAAAAGAATTCAGCTTGTCATGAAATCCTGAGTAAAGGGCTTATGGCTGATGCCCCTGTAACAATGACTTAATGGGAACAATTTCCTGTAAATGACTCCTATAGATCTGGGAGCCCTGCTGTATGCAGTCTGTTAGGGTCTTACAATATAATTCTTATTTTAATGCAGTGCATTCAATAAAATTATACTGAAGCAAATGGTTTGTTGCCTTTACTGAACCAACATACATGGATGTTACAAAAGAACAAAGTGTCTAAGTGTTTGGCCCAACAAGGTCTTCTTCTGAAGCTTACATGAGTAAACTTACAAGGGATGTTCTAGCCTGTGTGACAATGGTTTCAACTATGCCACTGAACTTGAAAAAACAGCAATTAAATAACTTAGGATAACGAGGATATATAAATGAAATCACGCAAGACATGTGAAGGCATTGTTGTCATAGTCAAAGATAGAATTGTACAGCAGCTACTTGAATTCACCTGCTTTTAATTGCTGTTTTAAAAGGGGATTTTTTTAAATATCCTGTAAATAGTTTCACAATAATTCCCTCATACCTTTTTACCAAGTGTCTGCTCTACATAATTCAATGGTTGGCAGCTCCTCCACAGCACACAAATGAACAGAGACTATTTTAGTTGTCATTTTCATATCTCAACCAAAATGTGTTTCAGCTCATGTAGCTACAATGGCGCAGTTAGTGCAAATCAATGTTTGGGGAAGATTAAGAAAATCACAGTGACACTGTTCATGAGCAGAGGTCTTAAATGGCTATGTTAAAATTTGGTGACAAAAGTTCATAAATGACTGTATTACTAGCAGCATTGCAGTAGTTTCCACACACCTCATAAGTTCATGAATTTGTAATATTTTCAGTCCAGATTTCACCACTGGCATTTTTCCACATTCCCTTATGAACAGTACAGCTGTCATTTTCACACCATGGCAAAATGTGTTTTTGCACTTCCAGCAAGAAATGCATGGTCACTGTGGGAAATCACTGTTTGGGACAGATTAAGAAAATCACCATGACACTGTTCATGAGTGGAGGCCAAAATGCCTGTGTTAACAATCTGCTGTAAAAATCCCAAACTAATTACATTACGGGTGTCGTTGTGCAGTTTCTATGCTCACTCATGACTTCACCAGTTTTTCTGATATTTTAACTCCAGATTTTCAATATTGCCATTTTTTTACACCTCCCCATGAACAGTACAGCTGTCATTTTTCACATCCTGTTAATGTGTTTTCCACAACTGTGGCTCAAATGGTAGTCACTGTTAAAATCAGCTTCGGCCTAACAATTAATGTTGCCACTGTTCATAAGGTGGGGGTCACAAAAAACAATGTTGAAAAATTTGAGCGAAATACCAATGAACGTCTGCGGGCGTCCTCGTAGAGACTGACAGGTCTCAGGGTGTGACTTGGGATTGTCGCCTGTAATACCATAATATTCCACCCCCACCCACACCCCTGCAGCTAGTGAGAGGCATCTGAGTTGGCCTTTGACTCTTCGCCTCAAAGTTCACCCCATTCTCCTATACTGCACCCATCTCACCATATTTCCTAACAGAATGGGGTCAACATAAGGGCCAAAGACCCCACAGCACACCGCGGACACCTCGTCGGTGTCTTGCGGTAGGTGGTGAAATGCCAGCCGTTATGCCTGACGTCCCAAAGGCACACCCCAATGCCTGTCAGTATCTGCAGGTGGTGGTGGGGTTGGCTTCAGCTACTTCACTGTCATTCCTATTATGCAGCTCTGTAACTCCTACTAACCAGTGCCAATGCCAGCAAGCAAACATTCGGCATTGACAAATGCTTGTTCAAGGTAGAACTACTGTATATTCACTAGATTTTAAACAATATGGGCTGGATTTTCAAATGGTGGCACTGGGCTTGCATCCAGCCCTTCGCTAAGGGACTTAGGAATTGGTGCACGCCAACCCCTTTGCCACAACTGCACACGATTTTCAAATCGCCGGTGAATTGCGACAGTTTCCCTGCATTACAGCAGACTGTGCCCACATGTCCGTCATGAAGCCCCATATCTTAGCCTCCCAGGTGTGGTGCAGGCTAGACCATGCTACTGTGGTCCTAGAGCCTGCATCTGGTGCAGGCGATTCCAAAATCGGGTGCAGCGGATGGAGACTGATGCACCCATGTGCCTATATTTTGGCACACCGGGGCTTATCTAGTCTTTGGGAACTGAAAATCTGGCCCTATATCTTTTTTTTTGTATATTTCCAACTTTCTTTTCATATCCTGTAACCAATACTAAGAAAAGTATATAATTTTTGTACGTTATTTACAGTACTTATTGACAAATAAGTAAAGCTTTTGGCTTACTTTAAACTAACTTGCCAGCGCCTGTTGTGCGTGTTGGTTTTGGGAAAGATTGCTCAAACTAATCTATGCCTGTCTAACACTTAAGGGCTGGATGCTACTGAAATAGAATCAAAGAAGGGACTCTGTGAATGAAAAGAGGGGGGATATAAAGGTCTCACTTCTCTCAAAAGGGGTTTATGGAGTTTGAACTGGTCTCTGCATTTTCTGGAAAAGATACATAGGGTGTATAGGGCATCCTCGGCCTCATACACACCTGTGGATTTTCTGGTTCACTGCACAGTGGCCAAGAGAGTTCTAGGCCCAGGAACACAGACTCAAGGCTGTATTTGCACCCCTCACACACAGACAGAAAGCCTGGGAGCATTTTACTATATATATATATATATATATATATAGATATAGATATAGATATAGATATAGATATAGATATATATATATATATATAATACATATATAATGTATATATACTAACATACTAATTGCCAGCAGATTAGGCCTTACGGTCTATTGAGTCTGCTCGAACCTCAGATCCCTATTTGGATGCCAAGGCCCTCCCCTTGTGTTCCAGAAACCCCTATCATCCATCCCCACCCCTGGGCCAGGCCATCATCTGATACATCCACTTTCTGTGTCTGTCCCACCTCCCTTGAAGCCTCCACTGTGGATCTCTGAACCAGTTAGCCAGGCAGTGCATTCCAATGGTCCATCACACTTCAGCGAAAACCTCCTCCGATTTTCCCCTCACCCTTCCACCTTCCAACTTCAAACCATGCCTTCTGGTGATACCTCCTGCTTTAGTCTCAAGATCCCTCCACATTTACCCTATTTATTCCCTTGTGGTACTTGAAGACCTCAATCATGTCCCCCTGTCTCTCCTCTCTCCAATGAAAACAGGCAGAGCTCCTCAAGTCTGTCCTCATACGCCAAATCCCTAGTCCTCGTATCATCTTAGTTGCCCTCCTCTGTACTCTCCAGGAGCTGTATGTCCTCTTCAAGTGTGGTCTCCAGTACTGTACACAGTACTCAAGGTGTGGTCTAACCAGTCCATTGTACAACGGCAGAATCACTTCCTGCTCCTAGAGGTGATCCCCTTATGATGCATCCCAACATCCTGTTTGCCTTGCTAGGCCTCTCCTGCACTGCTCAGAGTTATTCATACATGCATCCACCATGACCCCTAGGTCTTTTTCACCTATTGAGGCCTCCAGCCTCCCTCCCAGGGTGTACCTGTGTTTACGGTTCCACGCCCAAGATGTAACACCTGCAATTGGTGATATTGAAATTTAATTCCGTGTGTGAGCCCAACTTTCCAGGGTGTCCAGGTCCCATTGCAGGCCAACCTCTTCTCCCTCAACTACTGCTCCCATCTTGAGTCATCAGCAAAGAGACTATTTACACCCCATACCCTCCCTGATGTCCGATATGTATGCATTAAACAGGATCGACCCAGGACCGAGCCCTGCAGTACTCACTACCAACCTCTCTAAGGTTCAAGAGCTCCCCACTGACCACTACTCTGGTGCATCCAGCTAGCCAGTTTTCAATCCATCTGACCATCAAAGGGCCTACTCCCAACCCCAGTAGTTTCTCCACCAGACCATTGTGGGGGACAGAGTCAAACGCCTTGCTGAAGTCCAAGAATAATACAGCCACAGGCTTTTCCCTGTCCAGTTCTGATGTTACCCATTCATAGAACTCCACAAGATTGGTTTGATATGATCTACCTGGCACAAACCCATGTTGCCGACTCATCCAGACCTCCCACCTCCTCCAAGTACACCCCCAATCGCTCCTTTAGTATACTGTCCATTAATTTTCCCACCACTGAGGTCAAACTGATGGGTCTATAGTTACCTGGTACTTCTCTCGACCCCCCTTTATGGATTGGCACCACATGTCCTCTCGCCAATCCCTAGGTACCCTCCCTGTCTCAAGTGACCTGTTGAAGAGTTTCTGCCAGGGTGCAGCCAGTATGTCCGCCAATTCCTATGTATATATATTAGATATATATATATATATATATATATATATATTTTAAGGCTGTTATGTTTGTCCATAGCTTCTTGTTTATATAAATGAATGAGTTTTGCCAGTGGAAGGGTTCAGTCAGTAACAGTAATGAGCTTGTTAGCGAGAGGAAAAAATGGCAGCAATTTGAAAAGAAATGTTCTAACAACACACTGATATCACTGTCTCTTCAATGCAGTCCTGTTTTTCTGATCTTATTTTTACCTGTGTATCAAATGGATTTGATGCACAGGTAATAACCAATCAGAAAGCAGCATTTTCTCCATTTTATAACTATAAGTGATGCCAGCCCGCCGGTGCAGCGGAATGATTTACCGCTGCAATGCAGGCTACTCTAGGTTCAGGAGCACAGTCTGATGCTCAAGGGCTGGCCAGGCAGGATGGATTCAGCAGTGATGGCACACTTTCCACCTCTGAGGGGAAGGGGTAGAGTGTCATTAGTCCCAGGTGACCATGGGATGCACTGCACCAATCCACCAGCTAGTGCTGGCCTGGGAGAGACAGAGGCTGGCATGGCTACGCCACTGCATCAGCTTGACACATACCCTGAAATAATAAAAATAATGTTAAAAAATCCTCCCAGTGAACCCAATGACACCCCCATCCCATGGTGAACCTGGGTCCCGTCGCAACTGAGACCTAGATCCAATGGGGTTAATAGGGAAGGATCTGGAAGCTCCACCCTGAGGAGTAATCTGGGGCACTATGGTGGGATCCCAGGGGTTTGCCCGGAGGCGGTGGCCAAGGGGTGGCTGCTGGTAAAAAAAACATAGTAATAAAAACCATACAAGTGAATCACAGCCCTGCTTAAGTTACCTAACAGCCCAACGACGAGCGATGAGTGAGCTTCATGGCTCACGCTAGGAGCTGAGTCTACTACCAAAATGAAGCTGACTCACACTCTGCTCTAGTTAACTGTTTCAGGTGCAAACTGCAGTGCGCAATTGACTGGTTTGTGGGCTGCACCATTCAGATCACAGTGGACCAGCTGAACTAAAAGTCTGCCTACTTGCCCCAAAAGTTCAGCACAGTCTAAACCCTGAAGTTCAAGATGTTCGTTTATCTTTTTCAGAACAGAACTTGTGTTGTATATTGAAAGTGAATAATCAGGTGCCTCAAAACTTTGAGATAACAAGTTAGTAACCATTCATTATCATACTCAAACATTATCCTGGTGTCAAATGTGCATATTCTTGCATGCATCACAGATAGAGATGCAGCAAATTTAAATTCTGCCAGCGAAGTGAAATAAAGTGGCACTTCAGCATTGCTTGCCCGCCACGCAGAGTGGGCAATGCAAAGTGCTGACTCTGCCTTTCTATTACCACTTTATGCTAAGGCTGAATGGCAATGTAAGTAAGGCGTAAGTCATTGTTTTTAATGGACTTCGCATTCCTCATTATGATTCTAAGTGATCCACCTGGTGTTTCAGATTTGGCAGCCCTCCACACATCATATGGCTTACAGTACTGTACGTCACATGCTCTTTAGCTAGGCAGGAAGGAAGTGAGTCATGCAAGCAGACACTTTTACTTTCTCCTGTACAGACAGAGAGAGAGAGCAGTGTTTTGTGACTGCTGATACTTTGAGATCAGAGTGAAGAGGAGATTTAAACTTTGATTTTGACCCAACAGCTTTTTAAAAGCTACATTTTTGTCTTTTCTGTACTCTTTTACTTAATTTGTTCTTTCTGTAAATTTTATTTTTCTTACCTTTATAAGTAGTTAGTTGTTTGTTCCCCTGGAAGCAGGACCAGCACCGCCTCCTTTCCTGACTCTGAAGCAGTTGAACCACCATCACCACCACCAAGTCCAGCACCGGGTCCTCTGGAGCAGGATGTGCCTGTTCCCTGGGCCCAGATGTGTATCCCATCCCTGTTTAGCACCGTGATCAGTCAGCTGCCAGTTCATCTGGCCCTCCCTGCCTGTGCCTGGTCCTCCCACCTCCGCTGTTTGTCAGTTTTTGACTGTGTTGGGGGACAGCAGTGTGGTCAAGTGTTGCCTATGTGAGGTGGAGGTGCACCGTGGCCCAGGGGATTCACCTGGGGACTGGGAGCCAGCACACCCATATGCTCAATCATCACCAGTTGAGTGGCAGGCTGCCACAGAACAGACCAGGCCTGCATCTGCTGGCCATTCTGTGGCACAGAGTGCAGCTGTGCATGGCGGCATCCCTAAGAATAGGAGGGCCACAGCAGCACCTGCTGCCCACCAGCACCCCCACCCCTCACCACCACCACCAGCAGGTCAGCCTGTAGAATGTGTGACCCCAGAGAACTGCGTGTAACACAGGCTGACTTGGCAGTTCTCTGGAGTGCTGGAAAAGAATGAGAGGGTGAGTGCTGTGAGCAGCAGCTGGATCACATAGAGAGACATCAGTTGCAAATTATGTCCATGCTGGAACTGCTGCTGGATCACCATAGGGTCCCACATTAGTTTTTTTTTCCTCACACCATGTGTCCCCCACACCTTCCTTGCTGTGTTATAAAATGTATTCCTCCACCATCCCTGACCCTTGTATGTAATTATGCCCTTTTGTTGTCTTCCGAATGCGTGAGACTTTGTATTCTGAGCAGTGCAAGTATACTGTGCTAAACTGCATGTGTGCAGTCAGTCTTCTTTCCAGTCTGTGTATGTACTGCAGACACTGCCCAAATCCCTGACTTAAAGGGAAGTCTCCCATAGTTCCACACCAATATTTCTCAACTCCTTATGTGGAACTGTTGTATGCCTTCTCCAGTTGCCAGAAGTCCTGTTGCTGTCCAAATCTAGATTATAAATAAAAATATACAGCCCCCAAAATTTATCAATGTGTTTGTCCTCCATTTTACCATCAATGTTGCTGGAGGATGATTTCATCAGAGCAACAGATAATGGTGCTGCACTAAATGCAGTTCCACCAGTAAACCAAACCCACAATGTTTGGTTCCCCACTTGAGTAATGGAGGAACCCTTTAAGTGTTGTGCACATCCTGAAGTGCAGGTCTAAGAGGGACTAGGATCATGTGAGTGTGATGCAGCACTGATTTGAGGTATATACAGTATTCATATAAGGAAGTGCCTGTATGTGTTGTGTTACTGTTTCTGTTAGCAAAAACAGTTTACCCAATAAATGACTCTGGGTACAACAAGAGTTTAAAGTGGTATTATAGCTGTAGTATTATGTGTGTGTGTGTGTGTGTGTGTGTGTGTGTGTGTGTGTGTGTGTGTATTCTGTTTTGATTGACATCAGCAGTGAGAAACAATTTGCAAATAGGCCCTTTCCTTTGTACTAGGCAGTCAGCTATAACAAGGAATAGGTTACCAAGAAAGGATCAGCATATGGAAGGGGAATCTAGTGGTTAAAGCACAGGCACAAGCACTAGGGGACTCTGATTCAAATCCTACTAGAGTCCCTTACCTCTAACCCTTAAGAAGTTCCCTCAACCTCCTTGAAACTGTGATGGGCCCCTCAGGTCCATGACTTTAAAAGTACCTCAATTCCCATTATAAATCATTAACAGTGATGTGAGAGCTACAGCACTTCACCTTCAAGGCACTAAGGATAAGCTGTGGCAGCCCCACTTTGTAATGCCAGCATTTGAAGTAGGATGTCCTCACAAATCAGATGCTACACCTCAGCTGTTGTAGGTAAAGAAACTAATCAGTCTCAGTGTTTGTAGTGCTCTGTATTTGCTTAGCTCACTCCTCCCATGTCATATGCATTCTGTGTCTTGGTATTTCCAGTCAGAAACTCAGATTTAAGGAGCATTTGAAATGTAAAACAATATACTTTATAAAGTAAATGATCTAGCTCTCCACTTTCAGACTGCTGAAAGGGGATGCGTACAAGTCAGTCTCTGTGATCCTTGGCAACTGCCCAGGCTCACCTTGTAATGAACTTTTTCAAGGGTGTTCACCTGGTTCAGTACAGAGTGACTGATTGATTGCTCGACTGATTGATTGATTGGTTGATTGGTTGATTGACTGATTCAGTCTACTGCTTTCCACAACATGTTACAACTGTCTCACAAAGAGAAATGAGCAGTGCAAAGAAACAGCTTTGTTTCCTTGTGAATGAAATACTATTAGATGTATTATTTGCTCTACACATACAGTATTAAGGCTACAAATACTACTCCCTGTGTGAGTTGCATGACAGAACTGCCTTAAGCCATTGCAAACAAACTAAAATCAGGCTAGACAGCATTTATTTATTTATTTATTAAGCATCAGTTTACAATCTTCAAGCCAGAGGCTCGTTTACAAAGGTACCTCATCACAGAGAAGATAATACAGTGATAACAACTTAGTACAGAGAAACAGTGTACAGTTTTTTTTTTTTTTTTTTGAGGATACAGGAGGACAAATGAGATCAACAGTTTACCACATACAGGGTTGGTGAATTAACATTGTTCAGGGAAATAACTAGAACATCAGAAAAACATAGGATATCAATACAGTGTGTTTTAGCGAAGTCAACAGGGAGGTAACAGGAACCAAGGGTAGAGAAGGTAGAGGATTTGAGCAGCCAACAGGGGGCTTTGTCAGAGAGTGAGCAAGATAGCTTAGAAACAGCAACAGCTGAGTGGTGAAAAGGTGGTTCTGAGGGTAGTTTTAAAGCAAGAGATTGTGTGGGTGTTTGAGATACTGGCAGGGAGGGAATTGTACCAAGACGGGCATGGTAGTGGAAAGCCCGTTGTCCATGAGAGGTCCTGCCTCTAGGTACCTTCAACTTGGTTTTACAGGAGGACTGTGTTGAAGCTTAGAGTTAACATGGTGGATAACGGCAGTCAAACCAGGAGGAGAGAGCCCAAGGAGAGTTTTTTTTGTAAGGATGCAGATTTGATACCCAAGACGCTCATCAAGATTGAGTAGATTAGCCTGGGAGTAAAGATGGCAGGTATGTGTAAGTCTAGGAGCACCTAAGATTAGTCGACAGGCCTTATTTAAGGTGAGGCGTATTTTGTTTAGCAAGGTCTGGTCAGCAGCCCCGTAGACTGGTAAGCCATAGTCAACAAGTGACAGAATGGAGGACATAACTGCGAGTCGGAGGGCATCGGGGAAGACAGTGTTTGTGGCAGTAAAGGATTCCCAACCTAATATTGGTGGTGGAGGCTAAGGCGAGATATGGGAATGGAATGTGAGGGCAGGGTCAAAGGTTATCCCAAGGTATTTGTATGTGAAACTTGTTCAAGTGGGAACATAGAGCTGCGAAGACTTGAAGCTGGAAATTACTAGCTTTGTTTTGGGGTGGGAGAAGATCATAGATTTGATCTTTTTAAGATTGATAACCAGTCTATGTTCTTTAAACCAGGCTTCCACGCCTTTATAGGACAATTGCAGGAATCTTGGATGGTGGTGGGTTACGGTCAGAAGCTAAGATAACAGCGCCATCTGCATAAAGGAGGAGTTTACCAGTCACAGGCACCTGGCAGAGTGTTGAGATAAAGGGAAAAGAGCAGGGGCCCAAGAATAGAGCCTGGGAAACCCCAGATCGGATAGGGCAGAGGTCGAGAGGGTGCCATTGATTTTTACATGCTGGGACTCATGTGTTTTGTTCTGCACTGTTGCTGCAGTGACATCAAGGAATGGAGGGCTGTATTACAAGTGACTCATTTGCATGTAAATGGAGGCTTGCTTGACATTTACTACCTTGTGTCAGAGCCTCAAACTCTAGATATGTGTTGCAACAGAAGAAATGGCTGATCTCTTATTGACATATGTACAGTACTTGATGTAATGTATAATAAATACATCAGACATATCCAAATCATACATATACAGGGCCTTCTCCTTTAAAAGACTTATTAATGAGTACAATGGTGGGAAGGTGAAGTCTGAGAGATACTACAAAACAGGCTTACAATACATCCAAGTAACTAGCAAAAAATTAGTGTTGTGATTCATGACGTGATCGTAAATCATGATTTGTGACTGCATTTGTGACCGTGATGATGAAGAAACGTGAATGCCTATGGCTGTACTTCAACGGGCCCCGGTGAGGTGTAGCACAAAACTCCCCAACTTAAAAACACTCATTAATGAGTACAATGGTGGGGTAGGAAGCATGAAGAGATACTACAAAACAGGCTTACAATACATCCATGTAACTATTAAAAAGGTTAATGTTGTGATTCGTGACGTGATCGTATATCATGATTTGTGACTGCATTTGTGACCATGATGATGAAGAACGTGATTTGTATCACAAGTGACTCGTGATGATAGTCCTGACTTAAAACACATATCAATTAGTACAATGTTCATGCAGAAATATGCACCACACCTGTCCAGTACTCTGAAGGAAGCCAAAGAAACAACTGTGACTTAAGCTAGAGATGGAGATTAGGCCCTAAAGAGTTGCAAATGCACAGACAGATTAAGATTGCACTGCGCACTGAAGATATGCAGATGCAAAGGCACAACGCCTTAACCAGTGCTCACCATCAGAAATTCAAATCTGGAAAATAATTCCTTTGCTGGTTGGGGCAGGCCACGGGTGGGGGGCAATGTACTGCACTGTTGCAGTAACAGTTACTAGTACTAGTACCAGTAAAGATACCACAAAGAAGTACAAAATTACACAGCTGCAGTGGATAGCAGGTTCACATTACTGAAATTATGTGCACAATAAAAGGTGTCTGATTTGATGACACGCGTCACACACATACTCACACACACACTAAGTAATGCGTAGCAAATTGAAAACTTCAGTAATATAACCACATATTTTAAACAAAACTAAAATTATGCACTGCTGCACCACAACAATCAGCAAAAAATGGCAAGAATTATTGAAAATATTACTGTGTGTACATTAACACAGTTATACAAGAAAATATCACCAAAACAGAAAGCACTGTCTTTTCTCCAAGTTAATCTACCTACACCACAGATATGCCCCTCCCCAAAGCACACTTCCACTGTCTCTCAGTACACAGACTGGATATTGTACAGTAACATTCAAAATCCACACACAAACAATAAACGGTCGATGATATGAGCACAGGAGGGTTTCCTATAATCGATGAACTAAAGTTTCAGCAAAACAAATGACCCAAAAAGGCTTAACAGTTTTTAGAAGGTTTGAATCACAGAGAGCTCTCAGAGCAGATCGCTCTCACAGCTTCATACACACACTTCCCAAACTGAGGCTGTGCAGACAATCTAGAGCCCATGTGACCTGAAATCCCATGAATCACTGCAAAATTTGCCTTTGGAGCTTAAAAAAAAAGAAGTGAGTGAGCGGAGTACATTGTTTTCAATATGCCTTAAGAATTGGTGGAGTAGTAGTTTGGGAAAAGCGGAGTAATGCGAAGTCATTATTTCAATGGACTTCACCCATTATAACGCCGGCACTGTGACTGGCCACTCCGCGAATCAATCCATGGAGCGACTAGCCACTTCACCCACCATTAATCATCAGAGATAACTGCATGAGAATCAATATCAGAGCCTCATTTAAATATTAGGGTTTTCTGTTTGATTTGGTATTTTTATATTTATTTATTTTTATTTTATAGGTTTTGAATCAACCAGGCATTTGACATTTGCTCGAATGCAGCAGTCTGGTGCTTTATTAATGTGCACAGAGAGATCTTGGGGAGGGATTGTAGATGGCCAGCGAGTTGGATTTCATCACAATAAATGAATTTGACCACAAGTAGAGAAAATATTGCAGTTACCATCACGATGCATTCTGTACAATCAAATGTGCAGATGTCACTTTTGAAACACAAATGACTCATGCAATATTAATGTGACTTGCTCAAAACTGACATTCCATTGTTTAACTAAAATAAATATGTATCCTTGTTTTACACTGGGCCTACAGTCTTGTGAATGACCGACAGGTGAGCGAACGAGTGGAGAATACTACCTAATAAACATTTATGAAAAATTAGATAACAGTAGACCAGAACCCTTCATTGTGTGTATAGAAAACTTTATCATTTTATAGTTTTTTATCAACCATGCATCTGACATTTGCTCGAATGCAGCCATGAGTACTCTTTACCAATGTGCACGCAGAATTTGGGGGGTGCTAGACAGAAAATAAGTTGGATTTTCAATCATAAACATTGACTTTAACTAGGTTGCTCAGATTCCATCCAAAAGGATAGAATACTGTGGATTTCTGGCTTTGTTTTGACATTCAGATTCACAGCATTCAAGGCAAAAATCCAAAGTCTGAAAAAGAGTCGGATGTGGCCTCAATCACCCTTTGCCCTCCTTATCTGAGCGCTGTTACTGACAGCTGTGGTTGTAATGTCTCATCCAAGCCCCAACTCCTCTCACTCTGTTTTCATCCAGTCCTTCCACAGCTTGCTGACTGCTACCCACAGCCCCACCGCTGACCGATTCCACCCAACTTAAGTCCAACTTACCTTACAGTGCCATGGCAGATGGCACACTGACTGACCCCATGGCACTGATTCCTGAATGCACACCAGCATAGTTGCCTTCTGACCCAAGTCCGCATTTGCCTTGCACTGCTGCCCTGCCCAGTCCACTGACTCCCCACCCTCATGTTGTCCTTCCGCATTGTGCCAGTGCCAGGCATTCCTGTCAGTGACTTCACCAGTCCTGCTTAATGTCCTCCTCCTTCTTCTTCCTGCTTGAAGCTGAACCCAGCCTGATTCCGTGGACCAGCAGCTACGTGAGGAGTCTGGACACTGGTGGGAGGTGGCTGACCAGTATCAATAGGTTTCTGGCAGTCTCCCAAGACTAAGATACTAAACTGGGTCTGCCAGGAACCTAGGGTTTGATCAAGGTTGGCCACTAGTATGCTACATATGCACTAGTCCCTCCAGTGCCTCCTGACCTAGAAGACATCTCAGAACCACTGCCAGACATGGAACTGAAAGTCCATCAACAGTGCAGCGTGGTTGCCAGCCTGGCACAAAACATGTATATCGGGTGATGGTCAGTGACCCAGTGCAGCAGGGAAGGAGGGAGGGTGGGGCTCTGTCTTGTTGGACTGCCTGGACCAGCGGTTGACCTTATGAGTGGACTCCAGAGGAGTATGAGCAGGCAGAAGAACAAAGGACACTGGGACAGTCTCTAGTCATATCATTAAGTCTCTGGGTCAGAGAGCAAGAGGTAGAGGCAGCAGACCAGTGGTTGCTGGGTTGGGGTTCTCTCTAGTCAGGAAAGAAGATGGGGAGAACAGAGCTGCTGGAGGACTGACCAACACCACACTGAGTGACTAGTGGATGATTGACCAGTGGCCACCAACACTGACCACCAACAGCACCAACCAGCCCAGGGTCCAAGGAAGAGGAAGACCTATGGAAGCACAGGTACTGTGAGAGGACTGAGAGGGGGCAGAAGTTGGGACTCAGACAGCTCTTGTGAACTGAAGCAGTAACCCTTTTATGTTTGCTTTATGTGGGGAAGTTGCCGATGATGGCAGTTTCAGAGTGAGAGCTAGACTTGAAAGAAATCTGCCGCTCCAATCATGGACAGTTTCATCATTGCAGCGGCAGATCTCTTGCCCCCTTCAACAACCAGGAACATTACAGCCATGTGTATTACAGGTAAGTAATAAGCCACAACAGGGTGTGCATAAAAGGATTTTATGCATGCCCCAGGGTGTGTTAAGGCACGAGGCCAAAGGCAAAGTGTCCTTATGCCTGGAAGGTGCATTAAAATATTTAATGCACACCCTAGAGTGGCTTATCACACTTATAAAATGTTGCTATCATAAAATAATTAGTTTGATTTACTCTGATAGGGATTAAAGCTTATTTACTATTTTCAAAAAGTGTACAATATATTACATCTACAACATCTAAAATCTGAAAAGTCCCTATTAATGAATAAAATAGCATATCTCAGCAACAGGTTAACTAGTACAGTACTTGCAGTAAAAGTATTTACTAGTAGAGTTGGTTGGAAATAAATATTTTCTCCATAATATGTAAATTATCATATAAATGCACTGTAATATATGTACATTTGTAAAACATAAGTACTGTTTAAAACTTCATTTTTATTACACTGCAGTTATGTACTTTCATTGAAGGCAACCTTCTTTATTTTGTTTTTCACTTATGTGTTGTGGTCTAGTACATAAAAGGAAACTGTTATAGGATTGAGGTGAAAGGTTAGTAAGAAAAAACTTAAAACCTGCCAAGTTGCCATTTTTTTGGTGGTGGTGGGGAGGGTAGATTTCACCTGAAAACACCTATATATGATTAAAATGTACATGCTTTTATAGACATCTGCAATGTAGTTGAGCAGTTTGGTTCTGCTTTTGCTTATGTAACTGTGTGTTCCCACATTTTCTCTTGTTTATAAAGTATTATTTTGCCTACTTTCTTCATCCTGTTTTTTTTCTGTTTTTCTCCACATTCAAGACATAGAGGGCTGGATATTCAAAGGGTTGTGCCATGCGCCAATGAAGGGTTGCACCGCTAAGTCCGAAATTGCGCCATTCTGCGATATTCAGCAGGAGGCAGTTGCACCCCCAAGTCATGCTGAGCAACAGAGCAATGCTAATGAAGGCATGCTCAACCGAGGGGGAGGAACCATGATAAACTGCACAGCCCGATATTCAGCCGGTTTGTAGAGTTGTGCAGGCGCAACCTCTACCCGCGCCTGCACAACTTTGAGCCAAAAAAAGGATTAAGTCGAGGGCCACCCACAGGTGAGCTGCCGCACTGCAGGGCGCAACACAGCAGCTGCCACCTGTGGGTGGCCCTCCACTTGTTCCCTGTGCCCCCTGCAGCCCGATCCCAGGCATAATAGTAACCCCCAGCCCGATGGTGGGCAGAAACACTCCTCCCCACCAGCCCGATCGCAGGCAGATCCCACTCCCCGACTGGCCCGATCGCGGCATAACAGAAATGACCTCTCCACTGGCCCGATCAAGTATAACAGAATGACTTCACTGGCCCGATTGTGGGCAGAACGAGCTCAACTCTAACCAGCCCTACCGCGGGCAGAACGGAAATCAACCCTCGACTAGCCTCGACACGGGCAGAATGGAGTTCAGCCCCCAAACATTCTGGTAGTCTCAGGTGTAGTGACCGCGGTCGACGGGCATAAGAGTCACCCTGGTTCATTTCTCGGTGATCTAGTGGCTCACCCACCACCATGGAGCCCCATCACCCCACTCCCCTGTCAGCCAGCGGGCGGCAGCACCTCACCCGCCTGCCGCCCTGCCGCCCGCCGACTGACAGTTAGATAGGGCTGCACGCCATTGGTTCAGAGCAAGAGCCAACTGGGCGGCAGCCCATACTGTGCAAGGCAGTCCAGATATGTGAATATCTAGCGATCGGGCCAGTGGGGAGGGTTCATTTCGTTATGCCCTATCGAGCTGTCAGTCGGTGGGCAATGGGCGGCAGGCGGATGGGTGCTGCCACCCACCGCTGATGGGGAGCGGGTGGTGGGACTCGTGGGTGGGTGGGGTGGGGGCCACAAGATCACCAGGGAAATTGGACCTTGGGGGTTGACTCTTATGCCCGTGATCGGGCTTCATGTCCACTGGACCACCAGGGATATTGGTCTTGGGGTTGAACTCCGCTCTGCCCGCGATCGGCTAGTTGGGGGTTTGAACTCCATTCTACCCACGATCGGGCTAGTCGGGGGTTTGAACTCCGCTTCTGCCCGCGATCTGGCCAGTGGGGGTTCATTTCGTTATGCCTCGCGATCGGTCAGTCGGGAGGAGATTTACTTCATGCCCATGATCGGACTGCAGGGACGTCGGTCCCCCGGCTGCTGCCTGGCAGGGCACCAGGCACAAGTCGTTGGGATCGGGCGCACCTCAGACTAGAATGGCATGCAAATGGGGCCGTAATTAGATGCAAATGGCCCCCTGCACCTTGTGATAAATTATGGCTCCATTTGCATGTCACCTTTGAATATCGCAGGTTTGTGCCTGGCGCGAATGGAACTTGCGCCACTGCATCTGAATGCTCCACTCTGACCACTGCGGTGGCACAAGTTCCATTGCACATGCACAGTGGTTGAAAACCGGGCTTATATTCAAAGAAGTTGCTCAATAGCGAACTCTGTTGAATATCACCTTGCCAAACCCCAAGCAACTTTTTGAGCAGTGCAAGGGCTTCTGCCACAGAATGGCGCAGTTTGAATATCCAGCCCAGAATGTTTATCATGGAATATTTACCATGGAATACAGGGATTCAAAATTCTGCTCAGTTCCACTGCTAGAATGTTACTCTCCTAACATACTGTATACACAGACAACAAAGTCCTGTTTTAGAGCCAGAGACTCAATTATCTTACTGTCAGGGCAAGCAGAAGAGATTTCTGATGAACAGGTAAAGATAGAAAGGGATTTTTCACTGTTAGTAGAGAAACAGTTGTAATGAAAACTATAGACAATATTTACTGTTTCTAATTTGTTTATGTGTTTAAGGAGGGTGTGATGATCAGGTAAACAACATTCAATTAATTTGTTTTATTTTTTAAGGTAGTTTTATTTTTAGGGCCAGTTGAAGGTTTTTACAGTGTAAAGGTAGCAGCCATGTTTGTGATGGAAGCTCAGTTCTGGTTGCAGGGAACTGATAGAAGATAGTTCTGGTTGTAGGAGGTCTGATTTGCTCATTATGTGATGTAGTTTAGGACCAGGATGACTGTGCTTATATAGAGATTTAATGTACAGTCAGCTATCTTGGCCAATGACATTTCTAGAACTTTTCTTGCCATTTTATAATGAACAGTAATGCGATGGCTGGACTTGCTCACTAGTTTGCTCAGTGTGCCTTTCTCAGTGAAATTTAAAATGAGCCATGTGGCTTTATAATGGTAGCTCCTGCCCCTACCACACACTCCCCAAAGCCGACATCAGGGTGCCCAATCTTCATGTCAGCATGCCCGCCAAGCTATCTGTTGCTGATAACGGGGTGCCCAGTCCCTGTGTTGGCATTCCCTCACACACAATATTGGCACACTGGGATCCTATCCCAGTGTGCCAAAGTAAACGCAGTTTTTCCGACACTGAGATGCCCACTCCGTGTCGGATGCACCCCATGCCTCCTTTTTTTCAGCCAACCTCGAGGTGCACAACCCTGGGTCAGCATTGATCCCACCTCCACCATTATAGTCTGGCACACTGGGAGCTCACCCAGTGTGCTGAAATCTATATTTCATAAAACTACACCTGTAAAAGAAGAAACCATCCCCGATGTGTGTGTGGTGTGTGTGTGTGTGTGTGTGTGTGTTTGTTTTTCTTTACCTGTAAAAAGAAAATGGTCCCTCCTTGTCCCGTGGTCCCTCCTCATCCCCACCTCCCTCTGCACACCCCACTTCCTGACTCCCCTCACCCCATACTTACCTCCGGAGGTCTAGCACTGTGATCTGCCGTGGACTGGGAAAATGTCTGCACTCTTCAAAAGTCGACCACAAACTGAAGAAAATCATGGTAAGCCCTATAATGGCAATCAATGAGGGAGTTTCAACTTAGGTTGATATCTCAGCTATTTGAGGGAGTTTTGGCCCCAAATTTTCAACATATATTTAGACTTCATTGACGATCACTGACACTGTCATTTCACTTCTTGGTTCCAAAAGGTGATTTTTGAGGTCGCTGTGTGGAATCACCTTGGGACTGATTAATGAAATGACAGTGCCACTGTTCATGAGGTGGGGTCCCAAAAGCCTATGTTGCAAGTTTGGTGAAAAACTCCAAAATGACTGTGTTATGAGCATGTGTTGCACAGTTTGTAACCGACGCCATAACTTTTCCAATTTTTAATATTTGCACTCCAAATTTCCAACATTGCAATTTTTTCACACCTCCATATGAACAGTACAGCTGCCATTTTTGCATCCTGCCTGAAATATGTTTTTGCACCTGGGGTACAGAATGGCACAGTTATGTGTGAAAATCAACTTTGAGACAGATTCATAAAATCACAGTAGCAGTGTTTATGAGGGACATCTCAAAAGGCCATGTTGAAAATGTGATGAAATATTCCAAAAATGAACAAAAAGAACAAGGGGACACAATTTGAAGATAGAGGGGGATGGTCAGGGCAATGTGAGGAAGTATTTTTCACAGAGAGTGTGGTGGATACATAGAACAGCCTTCCTGAGGAGGTTGTGGGGTCTAAAACTGTGGGAGAATTCAAGAATGCATGGGACAGACATAAGGCAATTTTTGTGGGGGTAGGAAGAAATAGGCTGTTGGTTAAATAGGATCTGCAGCTTATCCTGTAGGTAGGGAAATGGGCAGACTGGTGGGCCAAGCGGTCCTTATCTGCCATCAAAGTCTATGTTTCTATGTTTTTGTTTTTCTATGACTGCTTTTACGAGTGTGTGTCGCAATTTCTACGCATACTGTAATTTCGCCACTTTTATATTTCCACCAGATTTTCAACATTGAAATTGTTTTCACACCTCCTCATGAACAGTACAGATGTAATTTTTCACATCCTGCCCAAAATATCTTTTCTCACCTGTTTCGGATTTAAATCAAAATGGAATTGGACTCCAAAAATTCTGACTTTATGCTCTTAGAACAAATTCCAGAGCATCTGAGCATCCCTAAATTTGACCATAAGTAAAACAAATATTGCAGTTGTCATTGTATACATTACTTAATTCAGTTCAGTTATTTTTATCTGAGAAAAAATGTATAAAACATAAACAAGCACAGTCAGACTTTCAGCGAGTCCAATTCCATTTTGATATCAATCCGAATCCATTTATTTCTGATTCTACATCTGACCCAGCTGGTTTTCCGATATCTCCATGCCACTTAAAGTATTATGTGACACCTTTGGGTTGGTTCGGCTTATTTCTGATGCTACACGACCGAACAGATCTAACCCGAGTAAAAGCTCCTTGGTGGACATCATACTCGTGAACAAACCACACTTATTCTCTCACTCAGGTGTGTTCTTCTCGGATGTCAGCAACCACTGTCCCATTGCTTGTCTGAGGACTGCATCTAAACCCTTTCTTCCTTTAGGTACACCTTTAAAAGATGTGTGCATAATCTGACACTTATGCCCTCCCTGGGATCTCCAGGAGTCCCTGCTCTGGCAGGAGTTTTACCTGGCCAAAACAGTCAAAATGCCTATAAGCCATTTGAAGCCATTGTGTTAAATGCCTGACACACATGCCCCACTAGTCAAAACCTGGATCAAGAAAGATCCTTTCCGTGGTTTACAGTAGAGCTGAGAACAGTCCTACATAGTAGGGACAAATTATGGAAAAGGTTCGGAAAACAAAGCTCCCTGAAGATTGGGCTGCTTTTAGGACTGCTAGGAACTTTTGTAAGATTAACCAGAACTAAAAGGCATCCTTCTACCAAACATCACTGGCTTCCTCCGCTAACTGTCCCGCAAAATTTTGAGAACACTGAAAGATATCGAAGGTCATGTTCCCACTGGGTCTCTTCCTTCAAAATCTTGAAAGGTGACATTCATCACTGACGAAGTAGGGATCCTCGATCTTTGAATGACCACTTTGCCACTGCAGGACTGGTCTTTGACTCCTCGCTGGCCAGCCACCTTTGTACCCAATCCCTAGCACAGGTAGCATCAAATACCCAATACTCCCAATCTGCCTCCGCCTTCTCTTTCCACCCCCTCTTCCTCAAGGAGGTAGAGGAGTTGCTACTGCACCTGGACATCAGGAAAAGTGCCGGTACTGACCACATTGAGCCATACTTCTTAAAGATCAGTTATCGTGTATTGACTGTTCCAGTCACACACCTCTTTAACTTACCTCTTTCACTGGGTGCATTTCCATGATGTGGAAGACAGCCCAAGTGATCCCTCTGCTCAAATCTGGTGACCCGACAGATCCCCAATAATTATAGGCCCATCTCGCTGCTACCTATTCTCTCCAAATTGCTTGAAAAAGTAGTAAACTATCAACTTAGAGATTATCTAGACTCCTCTAACCTACTCAACCCGGCTCAGACAGGCTTTAGGCCCCACCATAGTACAATTATTGCCTCGCAAAGGTAACGAATGACTGGCAGAAAGCCCTTGATGATAAACTATTGGGTGCGTAGTCTCCTTGACCTCAGAAAGGCCTTCGACACCATAGATCACAAACTGCTTCTGAATACCCTTCACACTTTTGGCCAAGACAAGACATCCCTGAGCTGGTTCTCCTCCTTCCTCTCCGGATGCTCTCAGCAGGTAAAGCTGTGGGTGACCTCTCCCCCTGAATCCTATCAATGAGGGTACCCCAGGGTTCCATCCTGGGTGCTTTGTTTTCACGCTTTACATCAACAATATCAACCTGGGGATTTCATTCTCAGACAATTCATCTCTTCACAGATGATACTATCCTCTACTTGTCTAGACCTACTCCTGAGCAGGCATGCATAGACTTGCAGAAAGATTTCAACATCCTGCAGCATAATTTGCTCAAGCAAAATTGCTGCTAAATGCTAAAAAACTAAAGCAATGATTCTGACCCAAATAGCATTGCTACACTGGCACCTGTAGCAGGCTTTGTGCAACCGATCACCATGTTGCTCAGCGAACCCCTTGACTATGTTGATAAATTTAAATACCTTGGAATGAGGATTGACTGCCGTCTGTCCTTCCTGGTTCATGTAGATGAGATTGCAAAAACTGAAACAAAGGCTCAGTGTATTCTACAGAATCAAGCACCTTCTCACCTATGAGGCCAAGAGGAGGCTGATCCATGCTACCTTTGTATCATTATTGGATTATGCCGACTTCACCTACAGTCAAGCTCATGGGACAGCCCTAGCCAAACTTGATGTTCTTTACCACAGAGCCCTTAGATTCGTTTCTGGGGAACCTTATTCTACCCATCAGGAGGCATGGAAAGGATGAGAAGGACTTGGCAAGGTTGGAGGAATGGTCAGAAGTATGGCAGCTAGGATTCAATGCAAAGAAGTGCAAAATAATGCACCTGGGAAACAAGAACCCAGGGAAGATTACACAATGGGGGTAGTAACAACAACAAAAAGGAAAGGGACCTGGGGGTAATCATATCAGATGACCTTAAGGTAAGCAAGTAATGTGGAGAAGGCAGTAGGAGGGCTGGGGTATACTGGGATGCATAGGGAGAGGCATCACTAGCAGAAAACAGGAAGTTGTTATCCTCTGTACAGACAGTTGGTGAGACTCCATCTGAGTACTGCATCCAGTTCTGAGACCCCATCTCCGCAAGGACATAGACAGGATAGAAACAGTCCAGAGGAGGGCAACTAAATGGTGCAGGGTCTGCAAGAGAAGCAGTACGAGGAGAGACTAAAGGAGCTTAATATGTATACCCTTGAGGAAAGAAGGGAGAGGGGACATGATAGAAACTTTTAAGTACCTCAGTGGAATCAACAAAGTCCAAGAGGGTAGCATCTTTCAGAAAAGAGATGTGCAAGAACAAGGGGACACAATTTAAAGATGGTGGCGGGGGTGTGTGGTTCCAGGGCAATGTGAGCAAGTATTTTTCACAGAGAGGGTAGTGGATGCATGGAACAGCCTTCCTGAGGAGGTTGTGGGGTCTAAAACTGTGGGAGAATTCAAGAATGCATGGGACAGACATAAGGCAATTCTTGTGGGGGTAAGAAGAAACAGACTGTTGGTTGACTAGGATCTGTGGCCTATCCTGTAGGTAGGGAAATGGGCAGACTAGGTGGGCCAAGCGGTGCTTATCTGCCATCAAAGTCTATGTTTCTATGTTTCATCACTGCGACTTGTACTCGGCAGTGGGTTGGCCGACTCCTGCTTTCAGGAGACAAAGGAATGCTGTCCTTTGGACCTACAAAGCAATTACCAAGATGTTGCCCCTGGTACATCTCCGACTGTCTGCCGTGATGTGTCTTGGGCAAC
The DNA here is from genome assembly GCA_016271365.2 of Neoceratodus forsteri. Taxonomy (NCBI): domain Eukaryota; kingdom Metazoa; phylum Chordata; order Ceratodontiformes; family Ceratodontidae; genus Neoceratodus; species Neoceratodus forsteri. Next base: position 32,628,455 of record CM057458.1, read on the forward strand.
TATGCCCTGAGAAGCCAATCTTATATCTCCCTAATGTTACCGACGGTCAAAACCCACTTTTGCAGATCATCCTTTAGCTTCGCACTACCCCAGCTATGGAACAAGCTTCAAATAACTCTAAAATTAGCAATTCCCATGAAAGTCCCCAAATTCAAATTCCTTCATACGAGACTTTTCTCTGAATGCTATAAGTGCTACTCCTGACGTGCTTTGTCAGGTTCTGACACCTTGAGATCAACTTTGCCTCCTATATGCACTACCTAAAGCATTCCACCTGAGCTTCTACCTCCTGTTTTTCTTAGGCTCTAATTTGCCTTGGCTGCTCCTCACTCTCTCAGGATATATACGTATTGTGCAATACTAACATTACAGGGTGTATAAATGTATTGTGCAATACTAACATTCATGTGTGAATCTTCTACATCTTGCCTGTCTATCTAGTTTATGTATAGCTTTGTATATTTTATAAGCTGCTTCACTCGTATCCTGTTTGATTTTCTACCTTATATACAGCCTGTATTTTATTTACTGTTACATTTGTGCTGCTCCTCACTAGGAGCCGTTCTGCTGTACTTGTGTATGCATATGTATATCTGTTATGTATCGGATGTCATTTCTGTACGCCAGACCCACCTTTGAAATGAGCTTGCTCAACGGTGCTTCACCTGGTAAAATAAAGATTGATTGATTGATAAAAAACTTGTTACATTTCATATTTCTTAGATATCATAAAGGTCTGTACACACAAACATGCACATAAGTACACAAATAATACAAAATAAAACATTTACACATTACAATAGCTAAAAATTGTGCAACCCCAGACATAATGTCAATTTTAACTGAAGTACATACAGTACGTTTCAACAGCTATACCCAGATCTAAATAATGAGATGGGAGAAATTTGGAGGCAGTATAGATTAGTGGCTTAAGGCTCTGGGCTGCAAACCTGAGACCTGGGTTTGAATCCCACAGCCCCATTTGCATACTGTGTGGCCCTGAGCAAGTCACTTAACTTCCTTGTGCCAAGTCACACCAGTAAACAAACTTTCAGCTTAGTGTGTCTCTCCTGGTAAAATGAAATTGATGGAGCCATTTTTTCCAGAGTTTTCCCAGCTCTACACTCAAAAGGATATGTAAAACTTCTATTGGTATTTTACTGGAACAATTGCACTTTCCGTGAGTCTGGAATTAAAATATCTGTTTAAATTTTGGTAGGAATGTTCTAAGCTGACCAACCTCAAAGCACAGAGAATATTTCTGTGTTTGTCATTTTTACACTTTGCTAAATATTCCTCAAAGCCCCACTGATCTTTTATATGAGCATATAAACCATAAATGTCCAGGTCTCGGATTTTACCCACATCTTCTTGTATAGCAATATCTTGTAACATACTTGTTACTTCACTGGCCATAATGTCTGTATAGTTCAGTGCTTTTTAGACCATAGGTCCAAGCACCCAAATTTTTAACGTTACATTCAACATGCAAAACCAGTTTACATTTTGTTTATCTCTACCAGCACTCCTAGATATTCCGCCAGCACATCTTTGGCAATCGTCCATCTTCCATCTTCATTGTTCTGCCCCGTAGATTGACTGCTCTTATTAATATTTTAATTTTAATAGGGAGCATACCAGTCTCCAATCTCAGGAAACAGGTCAGACAGTCCCTTGGTAAGTTTAATGAGGTCCTAATAAATGAATTTTGGATAGTATCAATATTTTAATTATCAATATACAACCCCATATCTCATGCACATAAAGGGACTGACTCATTGTTTTCACTTCAAGGGCTTTCTTCAGCTACAAATGAGTTACTTGTGAATTTATTGGCAAAGATCTTATTGCTCTTGCAGATTTATAGGAATTGCTCCTTATTTCAGTGAGGTGTCCTTTCCATGACGTATTTGTATCAACAGTTTTGCCTAAGTACTTATAGTCCGGCCCGATGGTGATGAGGTTTGAGGCGCTGGACTCTACACCCGCACCACAGCAGCGACCCGGGTTTGGGAGCGGACTAGGCCACTGGGGCTGGCCGGGGAGAGAAAGGCTGGAAAGTCTGACAACAGCTTGACTTCTCTGGGGGAGGGATGGGATCCTACCCGGTGTGTGCTGATCCCTGGCGGAGGCTGGGGGCTGATGGCACGTTGGCACCTCCCAAGTGTGATTGACCACAGGTGAAGGCCTGAGGTCCAATCAGCTCTGGGGGCCATAACATTGGGGTGGATGTTGCGGCATTGGCACTTGCAACATGACGTCATGGGCACGTAACATCTGGTGGGCTCAAACAAGGAAAAACACCCTCTGGAGCTGGGAAGATGGAGTGCTGAGCTCGGTTCCGATATGCCACCATCTGCCTGCTGTCTCGGGACCTGACAGGATAATGAAGGTTCAGAGGTGCACCCACCCTGACCCACCCGGGGCAATTTGCAGCATGATGGAGGGACCCAACCAGTTAGGTAAGATGGTGGCAGAGGAGACTTCATTGGTGACTTAATGGTGCAGCCCTGGGTAAGTAAGGTGTGGATAAAAGAGAAATATGAAAAATATATATTCTTTAACTAACTCAAACTCCCCTCCCCCATATATTCCAGGATTTATTAGCTTGCCTACTTTTTTCCAGCACTAGTATTTTAGGTTTTTCAACATTTAGTTTAAGATCCAAAGTCGCCGAGAACTCATGGTGCTGATCATACTCTATTCAGACCTAATGGGGTCTGTGATATAACAATGGCATCATCCGCATATAATAATAGCTGTATTTTTTCATTATTTATGGAGGGAGCAAAAGTATCTATAGTTTTAATATTTTTAACTAAAAGTTCAATATAGAGGTTAAACAAGAGGAGCCAACAGGCATCCTTGTTTCACTCTTGTTTATATACATTTCTTTTGTTAGAGCTCTATCTCTTGTAAATCTTATTTCTGCAGAGGTATTATAATGTAACATTTTTAATATTGCTAATAATTGTGTATCTATTCCTAGGCTGCCAAGGATATCCCACAGGGCTGACCTGTTTACTGAGTCAAACACGCCTTGATATCAATGAAACAAACATATAGGGGTTCATTTTTCCAAATAGTTTAAGGTAAAAATCAAATCTAGGGTGCTATGTTCTTTCTGAATCCACATTGAAAGTTGGAAATTAGGTTATTTTCTTCAGTCCAGGCAAGGAGTCTATCCAAATCAATCTTGTACATACTTTTGTATCACTGGTAACAGGTGATTGGTCTGTAGCATTTAGGGTCTTGTTTGTCCCGCTTTTTTCATTACCTAGAAATGCAATATATACTCCCTGCGAGCTCTGACCTCCTCCTCCTTCTAGATGTCCCCAGGACACGCACCAAGCAGGGCAGAGGTGCTGTTAGTTATGTACTCCCATCAGTATGAGCCAGCTGCAAAACACATTGACGCTTAACCGAGCTTGTGGCACTGAGCTGCTTCAAGACGATTGCCAAAAACTACGCTCAAGACAATATGCCACTTCCAAACTAACCAGAACCTATTTCTTGCCTACCTTGCCCACTGATCAGCTACTTATCATAACCAATCTCCACTTACTCCATTCCCTGTCCGGATCCCTCCCCATCGCCTCTTTCCCACCCACCATTCTGCAATTTGTCCTGAACAACACCTAGCGCTTAACTCCATGCTCTTACTCTTTCTTTCCTCCTGTATATCGTCCCAAGGGAACAGTATGTGTGCAAGTACCACCTTGATTGTATGCTCCTTCTTATTTAGAGCCTTCTTATGTATTAGTTGGTAAACTAGCCTGCTTTCCTTACATCCACACCCATCCCATTGTGCTACTGAAATCATTCTTGCTTGTTCCTTTGTCCTTGAAGATGCACACGGTATGTTATTGTACTGTCATACCAGGACCTCCTTGTGAATGAGTATAGGTCAGCAGTTTTTCTCCTGTAACAAAATTAATTGATAGTTCTCCAACTACCATTAAGGCTTATCTTGATATACTGTGCAGTTCACTCAATGTTATCCCTATGTAACAAAGCCGTATGTACTGTTCTTACGCATACTATGTAACAATGCTGTTTGTACTTCTCTTGCACATACTATGTAACAAAGCTGTATGTACTTCTCTTGCACATACAATGTAATGATGCCATATGTACTTTTCCTGCACATACTATGCAATAATGCTGTATGTACTTCTTGCACATACTATGTAACAATGCTGTATTTACTTCTCTTGCACATACTATGTAACAATGCTGTATGTACTTCTCTTGCTCGTATTATGTAACAATGTCTTATGTATTTTTTGCACATACTATGTAACAATGCCATATATACTTTTTGCACACACTATGTAACAATGTTGTATGTACTTCTTCCATATACTATGTAACAATGCCATATGTAGTTCTCTTGCATATACTATGTAATAATGTCAGATGTACTTCTCTTGTATATACTATGTAACAATGCCATATGTTCTTCGCTATGATACTATGTAACAATGCCGTATGTACTTCTCTTGCATATATTATGTAACAATGCCATATGTACTTTTCTTGCATGTACTATGTAACAATGCTGTATGTACTTTTTGCACACACTATGTAACAATGCCATATGTACTTTTCTTGCATGTACTTTGTAACAATGTTGTATGTACTTTTTTGCACACACTATGTAACAATGCTGCATGTACTTCTTCTATATATTATGTAATAATGCCACATGTACTTCTCTTGCATATACTATGTAACAATGCCATATGTACTTCTCTTGCATATACTATGTAACAATGTCAGATATACTTTCTCTTGCATATACTATGCAGGAATTTATTTAACTCTAAAAATTGATTAGCGCTTTTGCTCATAAAAGTGCTAAATCTTTGTGAAAATGCATAGTTTTGCCTCACTGTGTTTAACAAACACAGCACTTCTAGAAAATCTATATAAAACTTTCTGTACAGTTAGTATAGTCCCAAGAAAAAAACTGCTAATCAATTATTTAAAACCCTGCTATGTAACAATGCCACATGTACTTCTCTTGCATATACTATGTAACAATGCTGTATGTGCTTCTCTTGCATATACTATGTAACAATGCCGATGTACTTCTTTTGCATATACTATGTAACAATGCAGTGTGTACTTCTCTTGCACATACTGTACACTTGTATCCATTGTTCTTCCTTTGTACCTGGAATGTATGTATTCTATCTTGTTGTTACTTTGTATACTTTCCTGATATATGTCTCAGGACCTCCTTGTGAATGAGCTTGCTCAATGGGGTTATTCCTGCAATAAACTTGAACTTGAAGTGTGTAGATGGCAGTATTTACCAACAAGTGAAAAGACCTCAATATGCATACACTGGAAGAGAGGAGGGAGAGGGAGATATAATTGAGACCTTCAAGTATCTTAAGAGCTTGAGGAAAGTGTAAGTGGGTTACATCTTTCAGTACAGGAATTATACATGGATGAGGGGGCATGATATGAGATTAGAGACAGCAGGATAAAGGGGAAATGTGAGGAAGTTTTTCTTCATGGAGAGGGTGGTGGATGCTTTGAATAGCCTACCCCAGGAAGTAGTAGGAGCTGAAACCATGGAGGGATTCAAACATGCATGGGATAGGTATAAGGGAACCCTAGAAATGGGAGGGAGAGGCGAAAGTCAATGACCAAGTAGGGTCAGTGGCTACTGATATAGGCAGGGAATATGGGCAGACTATGTGGGCCTAGCGGTCCTTATCTGCCATCTAATACTATGTTACTAAGTCACTATGTAGCTGCTGCAGTTGTATCAAGTTTATTGTATGGGTACACAGCAAAACACAGTGAAACAGGCAACACAGAAAGGTGTGCAGTGACATCTCGAGCTTCACATGCCTGTGCTTTGTCCAGACAATTGCTGACTGCCTACAACTGACTACATTTAAAGCATGTTCTTAAAGCAACATTCGCAGCACAGGAACAACAATATGAACAGTGCAATAATTGTTAAGTAAGTAATAAGACATGACAGGGTGTGCATGGAACAGATTTAACCGCATGCCCAGGGGCATGGTGAGGCATGAGGCTGAAGGCCAAGTGCCTTCATCTCCTGGAAGTATGGTAAATATCTGTTCCATGCATACCCCAGAGTATCTTATTGCACTTATAAAATTGTCCACTTTAATTAAACATTAACAGAAAAGCAGGACAACATGTTAAATTCAAATAAATAGCTTTATGTCACTAAGATATTCTTACTCTGGAAAAAAGTTCCTGCATAATATGAAGTGAAATGGATTGAAAACAAATACTGATAAGGGAAAAAAAATAATAAATGCCGTATACCTCATGAAGCACTGAATACTTGACGGACATGAAAAAAAATCACTTGCCCAAACTATAGAAATTAACGGGTCTGTTGAAGTTCACAGGTGCACTGAATGAAAATTGTCCTTGAGAGAATGTTGCTTGCTAGACTGCAGTGGCAGTGGGCATAGAGAGACCAGTCTAGAGCTGCTCAGTGGTATTCTATGTAGAGAATTACTGTTTGCTTCGCACGCTTTTGTGCTGACCAAGAATGCTGCTCCAACATCTTCTGTCTGAACAGGAAGCTGCCCAGTATGACCTTTGATTAGCTTCATTCCTGTGGCCAGTGATTGCCATTATTTCCCTGTTTTCTAAGCCTGCCTCCGATAACAACTGCACAATGGTTGCATGACTCAATGGTTGGTATACACTTGGCTCAGCTCAGCCTCCTTGCTAATCCATGCCATGAGCATCGACAGGAAATTGAGCCCCATAGGTGCTTTTGTATACCAGGAATCCACAGTATCCAGGGAGTGTTGTGGTAGTTTCCTAGGGTGGCAATAAAATGGTGGAGTATCTTTTAGCAGTTTACATAGAAACATAGAAACATAGAATTTGATAACAGATAAGGACCACTTTGCCCACCTAGTCTTCCCATTTCTCTACCTAACGGATAAGTTGAAGATCCTAGTTAACCAACAGCCTACTTCCTCCTACCCCCACTAGAATTGCCTTATGTCTATGCTATGCATTCTTGAATTCCCCATTGTTTCTTGACTCTGACCTCCTCAGGACAGCCATTCCATGCATCTACAACCCTCTCTGTGAAGAATACTTCCTCGCATTACCTCTGAGCCGTCCCCTCTATCTTCAGATTGTGTCCCTTGTTCTTGCACATCTTTTTCTGAAAGATGCTACCCTCTTGGACTTTGCTGATTCCCTTGTGGTATTTGAAAGTTTCTATCATGTGTCCCTCTCCTTCTTTCCTCGAAGCTATTTATCTTAAACTCCTTTAGTCTTTCTTCATATGTCTTCTGGTGCAGACTCTGCACCATTTTGGTTGCCCTCCTCTGGACAACCTCCACCCTGTCTACGTCTTTGCAGAGATGGGGTCTCCAGAACTGTACACAGTACTCTGGATGTGGTCTTACCAACTGTCTGTACAGAGGGTCAACAACTTCCTGCTTTCTACTGGTAATGCCTCTCCTGTGCATCCAAATATCCCCCAGCCCTCCTTATTGCCTTCCTCACATTGCTGGCCCACCTTTAGATCATCTGATATGACTACTCCCAGGTCCCTTCCATTTTTATCATTGTCAGTATCTCACCACTCATTGTGTACTCTTCCCTTGGTTTTGTTTCCCGGTTCTTTGCACTTCTTTGTGTTGAATCTAAGCTTCCATGCATTTCACCATTCCTCCAACCTTGCCAAGTCTCTTTTTCATCCTTTCCACCCCACCTTGTGTATCAACCCTGTTGCAGTTCTTGTGTCATCTGCAAAGAGACATACTTTCCTTCCAGTCCCTCTGCAATGTCACTTAAAAGACATTAAAAGGACTGGCCCTGTACTGAACCCTGTGGTACCCCAATAGTAACCCCATTTTCTTCACTGTGGACTCCATTTACTGTTACCTGCTGTGTCCTGTTGTCTAGTCAGTGTTTTACCCAGGCTACCACCATGGGACCCACTCCTAGGTTGGCTAATTTGTTCATTAATCTTTGTGCTGGACTGTGTCAAATGCCTTGCTAAAGTCTAGGTAGGCCATGTCCACAGCCCTCCCTGGTCTACTACTTTGGTTACCTCCTCTGATGTCAGTGTGGCTCAGTTGGTAACACATCCACCTCTGGACCAGAAGGTCAGTTGTTCTTGTTCCAAACTGGGATGGACTTGCACCTAAAAATTGCTGGCATCCAAGTGCAGTATTGGTGGGTGCTGTACTGTTGGGTGTCTCTCTTCGGATGAGACATTAAACTGAGGTCCCTTCTGCCCATTCTAGTGTTGTCCTAGTGGATGTCCAAGTGGAAGTAAAACGCAGGGTACTCATCGTAAAGAGCAGGGAACATTCCCGTGTTCTGGCCAACATTCCCTTCCCATAAACTGGTTCATGCAATTATCCAGGCTGTGTGGGTGATGATGTGCGATATGGCCGCCACCACACATTCAGTCACTTCTCTGCCAGTCTAGCATTGCTTGTAAAGCGCTTTGGGATACTGTGTATGAAAAGCGCTATACAAATGCTGATTCTTCTTCTTCTTACTCAGTCAAAGAAATCAATTACATTTGAAACCGAGGCCTTTGCTATTCTGACTGCCCTCCCACTTCCTTCTGCTTTAACTGGTACAGTTCTCGTCCTGCTCCTTCTGTGTTTCTTTATACTGCCTGAATGCTGTCTTTTTCTCCCTAATCTTCCACATCACTTCTTTGAGAACCATAGTGTTTTTTTTTTGTTTTGATTTATTTGTTTCACACAAAGCTTGCTGCCTCTGTGATGGTGGTTTTGATGTTTCCTCATTGTTGCTCCACCCCACCTTCTTGCCTGTTTGCTAGTGCTTTCTGAGGCGCCTCCCATTTTGACAAAATCAGCCGCCCTGAAGTCCAGTACCTTCACTTTGTATGGCTTGACTGTACAGCTGAGTTTATCGTGAACCACACTGTTTGGTGGTCGCTTGTCTCAGATGGCTACCCACTCTCAAGATCACCTATGTACTTCTTGAAAGTAGCCACCGGACAGTAAGGAGATCCTGGAACAGTGTATATGTAGCCTCTGTGAGAATCTCTGTTTGCTCCCTTGGGTCTCCATGATTCTTGGTGTGTTCATTGAAACAGAAAGTGATATATTCATGCCTGTTCTCATTTATCGTTAGCTGGAGCTGTCTGGCTTCAACTCTCTCAATCTTTTCTAGCCGTGTCCATGTATAACTGTGCCACAGACCTTCTGGTGAGACCAGGTGCCATATCAGAAGATAGGGCTGATGAATCTCGCAGCTTCTGGAGCTCAATCTTGAAGCTAACAGGATGGTGCTTTGACATGGTCTTTTGTGCTTTTCAGAGTTTCTTTATGACTGCCACAAAGGTGTTTTGCTGGTGACAAAGGCAGGATTGCTCATTATATTCATTTTCATTCCTACTGCCACTAAATTTAGGTGATGATTCAGTGCCAGTCTTAGGCTGCTACAACCTCAGAGCGAGTACTGTCTTCCTCTGAGTTATGCACCTTGGCATAAAATCTATGGAAGGTGCCATTTAAAACTTCGACACTGTCAGTTTTAAAGTCTACCAATAGGTTTTTGCACTTGCCCCATTAATAAGCTCTCAGAGCCCAGACTGTTGTCTTTTGTATTTGACTCATTCTGCGATCCCCATCTCATTCAGCTCTTCACTGGTAAGGGATAGGTTTCTGGGAGAAACTGGGCTGGTGGCTAAAGTCGTTGTATCCACTGCTGTACTCACAGTATCAGTTATGATTTCTTGTGTTGCTGCATCTTCTGGTTGCTCCATTGGGTCACTAAAATGTCCTCTAATTCTTCTTCAGAAATACTAATGTTAACAAGCATTTGTCAATGCTGAATGTTTGCTTGCTGGCATTAGCAGTGGAAGTGCAGGAGTTAGATAGATGCAGTATAGGAATGGCAGTGAAGTACTGAACTGGACGCTAACTCCATTCCCACCCTGCAGAAATGGACAGGTATTGGGGTGCCTTTGGGTTGTCGCCCATGACGGTGATGACATTTCACCTCACCCTACCCTGCAGACACTGACAAGTGTCGAGGTGTGCCTTGGAGTGTTTGGGCTTTACATTCACCTAATTCCATAAGGAAATACACTGAAATGGGTGCAGTATAGAGAATGGGGTGAACTCTGGGCCAGGGGACTACAGCACCTTGATGCCTGTCACTGGCAGCAGGGTGGGGTGGGGTGGAATGGCATGAGTATTACTGTCGACAATCCCAAGTCACACCCTGATGTCTGTCAGTCCCTACAGGTAGGGGCGTTATGGTCAAAACCCTAATGCCCTGGGTTTTTGTGACCCCTCTGCATGAACAGTGACACTATCAGTTTGTTAGTTAAAGGTGATTTTGCACAGTGACTGAGCCATTTAGGCCATAGGTGCAAAACACAATTGGAACAGGATGTGAAAATGACAGCTGTACTGTACATGAGTAGGTGTAAAAATGGCAATGTTGAAAACTTGGAGAGAAAATATAAAAAACTGGTGAAGTCACAAGTGCGGAAACTGTGCAACGACAATCTGTAATGTAATTAGTTTGGGGATTTTGGTTATTCTGCTGCCAGAAGTGAAAACACATTTCATGCAGGGTGTGGAAAATGACAGCTGCACTATTCATAAGGAGATGTGGAAAATGCCAATGTTGAAAATCTGGACAGAAAATATTACAAATTCGTGAACTTACGAGGTGCGTGGAAACTGTGCAATGCACGCTTGTAACACAGTCATTTTATGGACTTTGTCACCAAATTTCAATGTAGCCATTTTAAGATCTCTGCTCATGAACAGTGTCATTGTAATTTTCTTTATCTGTCCCAAACATTGATTTCGCACACCAACCGTGCCATTGTGCACTACATGTGCAAAACACATTTTGGGTGAGATGAGAAAAATGACACCTGTACTGTTCATAAGGAGGCATGGTAAAATGGCAATGTTGAACAGCTGGAGTGAAAATAGTAAAATTCTCGAAGTTATGAGCGTGCATAGAACTGCCCAATGCATGCTGGTAACACAGTCATTTTGGGAATTTTTCACCAAATTTTCAACATGGGGTTTTTAGGCTCCACCATGAATTGTGACACTGTCATTTCATCATCAGTCCCGAAAGGTGGTTCCATGCAATGACCATGAAATCACCTTTCGGGACCGATTAACAAAATGACAATGACTGAGTTCATGAGGTGGGGTCCCAAGAACCCATGTTGAAACTTTGGTGAAAAAATTCTCAATAATGGCAGAGATATGTACCAAAGTTGAAAAAAAAATCTTATTCCATTATACAGCTTACCAGCATTTCTTTCTAGTTCATGGTCGGCTTTGAAGAGTGAAGACGTGTTCCCAGTCCACCAAAGATCATCACACCAGCCTCCGGAGGTAAGTATGGGGTGAGGGGTGTGGAGAGGTGGGTACACAGAAGGTGGGCGAGGTTGGGGAAGGGGCAAGACAGTCAACGAGGGACCTTTTTCTTTTGTTATAGGTGTTTTTTTTTAAAAGACAACATGGGACTTTTGCCATGCTGGAGTGGGCTCCCAGTGTGGCACCTGGAAGTTTGTTTGGGGGCAGTGGAGCCGATGGGGGATTGGGCACTCCGTGAGCAGCAGACTTTTGCCATGCTGGGGTGGGCTCCAGCGTGGCACCTGAAAGTTTGTTTGAGGAGGCAGTGGAGTCAACAGGGATTGGGCACCTGTGGGCCACAGACTTTGCTATGCTGGGGTGGGTTCTCAGCGTGGCACCTAGAAGTTTGTTTGGGGGGCAGTGGAGCCGATGAGAGATTGGGCATCCCCGTGAGCCACAGACTTTGCTATGCTGGGGTGGGTTCTAGCGTGGCACCTGGAAGTTTGTTTGGGGGGCAGTGGAGCCATGGGGGTGGGACACCCGTCAGCCATACAGTGTGCAGGGGTGGAGGGGCGCATAAGCATGCTGGGGTGGGCTCCCAGCATGCTATTGAGTGTTGTTTTGGGAGACACTGGATCCGGGGATCACGCTGTTCTGTCGGAAACAAACTGTCTATGACAGTTCAGATGTAGTGCTGACGTGTAGGTAATTTGCATACTGCCAACAGCAATATGCAAATTGTCTACACATTATAATTGCTGATTGTAGGAGTGGTTTTCTTTGAACTGTACTCCACTGATAAGAACAGCTGTCATAGACAGCTCGAGATTCATTGCGCAGTGCAGCCGCACCTGCAGAAAGGAGCAGGGCATTGGAAGTGGGGTGGCACACCTACCAAAACTCTTATGGTGGCACTATGTTTCTGCACATGTGCAAGCAAACATAACAAGCATTTGTCAATGCCGAATGTTTGTTTGCTGGCATTGGCAGTGGTATTGTAGAAGTTACAGAGCTGCATAATAGGAATGGCAGTGAAGTATTGAACTGAAGCCAACCCCACCACCACCCTGCAAAAGTGACAGGCATTGGGCTGTGCCTTTGGGTCATCAGGCATAACGGCCATGCTATTTCACCACACCCCACCCTGCAGACACTGACAAGTGTTACGGTGTGCCTTGGGGTCTTGGCTCTTATGTGCACCCTATTCCATCAGGAAATATGGTGAGATGGGTGCGGTATAGGAAAATGGGGTGAACTTTGGGGCCGAAGAGTCCAAGGCATACCTTGATGCCTCTCACTGGCTGCAGGGTGTGGAATGGTATGAGCATTACAGGCAAGAATCCTAAGTCACAGCCCTGATGCTTGTCATTCTCTACAGGGTGGGGCATTATGGTTGGAAACCCTAATACCTCAGGCATTCATTGGTATTTTCACCCAAATGTTCAACATGTTTTTTGTGACCCCACCTCATGAACAGGGGAATATCAGTTTGTTAGCCGAAAACTGCTTATGCACAGTGATTACGGCATTTAGCACCACAGGTGCAAAAACAATCCGAACAGGATGTGAAAATGACAGCTGTATTGTTCATGGGAGTGTAAAATGGCAGTGTTGCAAATCTGCAGTAAAAATATTTAAAAATGGTGAAGTCACGAGCGTGTATAGAAACTGTGCAACACACACCTGTAATGTAATTAGTTTGGGATTTTACAGCAGATTGTCAACACAGGCATTTTGGGACCTCCAATCATGAAGCGTGTCACTGTGATTTTCTTTATCTGTCCCAAACAATGATTTCCCACAGCGCCCACGCATCTCTGCGCTGAAAGTGTGAAACACATTTCATCCATGTTATAAAAAATGACAGTTGTACTTTTCATAAGGAAGTGTGGAAAATGCCACTTGTGAAAATCTGGACTGAAAATATTACAAAATCATGAACTTACGAGGGTGCGTGGAAACGCGTAATGCTCACTCATGACACAGTCATTTTACGGACTTTGTCACCAAATTTTCAACATAGCCATTTTAAGATCTCTGCTCATGAACAGTGTAACTGTGATTTTCTTAATCTGTCCCAAACATTGCTTTCGACACCGACTGCACCATTGTGCGCTACACGCATGGAAACACATTTTGGGCAACATGTGAAAATGGCTGCTGTACTGTTCTTAAGGAAGTGTAATAAAATGGCAGTGTTGAAAATCTGGAGGAAAATATTGAAAATTTGCAAACTTACGAGCGTGGTAGGAACTGTGCACTGCACGTCGTAAAACAGTCATTTTTGAAATTATTTCACCAAATTTTCAACATAGCCATTTTAAGACCTCTGCTCATGAACAGTGTCACTGTAATTTTCTTAATGTGTCCCATATATTGATTTCAAGACACTGACTGTTTAACAGCGCCTGCATGGGGGAAACACATTTTGGGCAAGATGAAAATGACAGCTGCACTGCTCATAAGGAGGAGTGGTAAATGGCAATGTTGAAAATCTGGAGTGAAAATATTGAAAATTTGCTAACTTACTTAACGTGTGAGGAACTGCGCAATGCACGCCAGAAACAGTCATTTTTGGGAATTTTTCCACCAAATTTTCAACATAGGCTTTTTGAGAGCCCACCTCATGTACAGTACCAGTGTTATTTAGCATATCTCTAAAGGTGATTTTGCACAGTGACTATGAAATCACCTTTCGGGTCCGATTAACGCCATGACAGTGAAAGCATTCAAGAGAAGGGGTCCTAAAACCTCATGTGGAAAATTTGGTGCAAAAATTCCCAAAATGCCTGAGATATGGAGCAAAGTTGCAAAAACCCTATCTATCCCATTATACAGCTTACGGCATTTCCTCAGTTCGCGGTCGGCTTTGTGAGTGCAGATGTGTTCCCGGTCCACAGAAGATCATCGCCGAGTACGGAGGTAAGCATGGGTGAGGGAAGGTGGGGCGGTGGGTGCGCAGTGGGTGGGCACGGGTGAAGCAGAGACACTGAAGGACCATTTTCCAATTTCGTTTTTGTTTTTAAACAAAGGGCAGACTACGATCGCTTGCCACCCTGAGGTGGGCTCCCAGCTGGCACAAAGATGGCTTTTTGGGGCTGTGGAGCCGACGGGATTGCACCCCTGCCGGTGACAGTATCTGTTGCCACGCTGGGTGGGCCCCAGCGTGGCACAAGAAGGGCTGTTTGGGCGGGATGTGGAGCTGATAGGGATTGGGCACCCCGGCCAGTGACAGCATCTGTTGCCATGCTGGGGTGGCCCTGCATGGCACCCTGTACTCTGGGGAGAGACAGCCCCATCGGCTGTACATGTGTAGCCATGCTGGGGTGGGCACCCAGCATGCATGTGGAATGCTTTTGGGAGCAGCAGCACAGCCAACGGGGATTGGGCACTCCGTCGGCTATACAGTGTGTGCGTGGGGGGCGAGCATGCATTATGCGTGCATGTGTGTGTGTGTGTGTAGGGGGGAGCCACATGAGCAGGCAATCTTATCACTGCTCACTGAAGCGTAGCTCCCCTTTCAACTGGTACTCCACTGCATTTTTGCACTGCTGGACTGCTGTCATAGACAGCTCCAGCAGGCATTGAGAACCGCGCCACGCCTGCAAACACACTGACTGAATTGGAAGAGGGCTGTCACACCTCTGAAAACTCAGATGATGGCACTATGTTTCTTGCACATGCGCAAGCAAACATATAAAATGGCTTCAGGCTGATCTGAGATGGCAAGTGATGGTGTGTTTCACTTTGGTGGCCAAATTAAAATGAATAGCAACTGAATCTTTGCTGAATTATAATTGTCCAGTGATTCTAGTTCTGAGCTGTTAGAACTTAACCACAACTATCCCGCTCTGTGTGCAGAACTGACACTGACCATGGAGGTGAATGATATCATACTGCTGAAAAACAGGACCCCTCCACACACACACAACACAGCAGCTGCTGGTTACTATTTAGTTAAAAGAAGGTATCCAACTGAAGACATCAGGTTAATACCTTTATTGTTGTCTAGAGCGAGTTCCTGAGCCATAATGTGGTTTGCTCAGACCTGCTTTGGGAGAACCGGAGGACTTGAGTTGTGTCTGCAGCGGTGGAATACAATGTTTCTGTGGGCCAGCTTAAACTATAATACCCTATGGAGCTCAGGCTTTGGCCTGCTCCATAAAGGAGGGGGAATTTAATGAAATTAAGTGCAATAATTACGTGGAATGAATTATGTTGAAGTAGAAGCAACCCAGGAAAGTGTAGTAGGCAGTGGATAACTATTTTATCATTTGTTCATTGTTTCATTTTTGATTTGTTTTGAAATAGAGTTTTAGTAAAATTAACTGCACCACCCACTGAAGTAAATACAGACATGCAAAACTAACAATATGCTTATAATCTTTATTTAATCATCTATCTTGGTGTCCATTATATTGTAAATGTTAGGGACTAATTACACACACAAAAAATGGAACGGTGCCTTGAATGAATGTTTTATTCCTCTTCCTGGTCCGCTGATTTTTCTGTGGGCCTTGAAACTCCCAGCCCATATGGAGCTCAGGTTGCAGCCTCTCATTATAAAGTCAGTGGACACCTCAGACCAAGTGATCATTAAAGCTGCAATTGTTTGGTCTGAGGTGTCCACTGTCTTGTATAATGAAAGCACCTGCTTGGGCACCAATGAACGTGAACTTTGTCGGGTTGTAGTTAGTGATATGTTTTAACTTTATTATCACATTTATCACTTGCACAAATAAAACCCACTGGTCAGGAAGTTGGTGGATCTTGGGTTGTGGAAACATGGCCAGATGGGTGGAAAACTGGCTGAGGGACAGAACCCAGAGGGTGGTTGTTGGGGAGAGTTATCTGGCACCAGAGAGGTAACCAGTGGGGTCCCACAGTGCTCTGTGCTGGGGTCAGTGTTGTTCAATGTCTTCATCAATGACATTTGGGATGGCATTAAAGGTAAATGTGCCTATTTGCAGATGACACCAAGCTCTGTGGGAGAGTGGACACAGCTGAAGGAATACAGGACCTACAGGAAGATCTGGAAAAGCTGGGGAGGTGGTCCAGGATCTGGCAGCTTGGCTTCAATGCCAGGAAATGCAAAGTTATGCATATTGAGCAAAGAATCCCAGGACAGAGTACTACCTGGTCGAGTCCGAGTATCTGCATCAGAGGAGGAGAAGAACCTGGAAATGATGATCGCTAGTGACCTGAAGCACTCCATGCAGTGCAAGAAAGCAGCAGCAAAGACAAACAAGATGCTGGGATGCATAGCTAGAGGATCAGTAGTAGGAGAGAGGAGGTTATACTGCCCTTGTGCAGGTCACTGGTAAGGCCGCATTTAGAGTATGGAGTTCAGTACTGGTGCCCACACCTCAAAAGGACATTAACCTGCTGGAGAAGGTCCAGAGGAGGGCTACAAAGATGATAGCAGGTCAGCAGGGTAAGGCATATGAGGTGAGGTTGAGGGCACTGAACATGTACTCCTGGGAGACAGGAGAGAGAGGGACATGATTGGGACCTTAAGTACCTGAAAGGGATAAATAAGGTTGATAAGGAGAGTCTCTTTAAGCTGAGTGGCAACCATAACATGAGGGGCACATTCTTAAGCTGGAGGGTGGGAGGTTTAGGAGGGAGGCCAGGAAGCACTTCTTCACAGAGAGGGTGGTGGTCACTTGGAATGCACTGCGAGAAGAGGTTATCTTGTTGAAGACAGTGGGCAGCTTTAAGAGAGGCTGGAACAGGCATGGGAGGGTAAGGATCATGAATAGGGAGGATGGGAGGAGTAGGGAGGCAGGGAGGGCAGGGACATTAGTTCAAGCTGTTGACCCTGCAATACGAGTAGACTTAATAGACCAAATGACCTTCTTCTGCTGGCTTTGTGTATTCAGATGTTCATAAATAAGTTGCCAGTAGCAAAACATTAGTTATGTTCTCCTTGTAAATTGTAATCTTACAGCATATCTTTTGTTCTAGGATCTTTCAATTGTTTAATCACAGCTAAGCTTTGCTGTATCATGGCACCATCATCATCCTCTTGTTCAGTGTCTACGTTTAAGAGAATTACAATGCTGGGCTAGTAAGCAATGGTTTTGGTTACTACGCATATCATCATGAAAGTCTGTTTTCTACTTCCTAAGTGGAAGAGGCGATGCTGTGTTTTGATTTTAGCATTTTAAAAAACTTTGGACACTTTTAACACTTATTGCATTGTTTGTATTGTTGTTCCTGTGCTCCTACTGTTGCTTTAAGAACATACTTTAAATGTAATCAGTTGTAGGCAGCCGACAGTCATCTGGACAAAGCACAGACATGTGAAACTCGAGGCGTCACTGCACACCTCCCCATGTTGCCTGTTTCACTGTATTTTCTGTGTTCCCACACAATAAACTTGACGTAACTGCAGCGCTACCTAGCATCTTGTTTTCTGCACTTGGTGAGTAGTGCCAGTTTACCTTTCTCGATTGCTGCCACATTACCGTCACACCACCTTTACCCTCACGGCAACCCTTAGTTTCTCCCATTTAAAATAACATAAATAAGAATCACCTTTATACAATAGAGATATACAGTCCTGTGCAGCAATATTCAGCTGTTTAAGAACTGGTGAACTGTGAGGGTCATAGAGAACCCTGCCTAATAAATGGTTTTGCACTATCTCGGTCGATGTACAGTAAATCAGGACCGATAATTATATTTAGAAAATAATAAAACCTGATGCCTTCAAAACTTTTATATCAGTTGTAAAAGGATTAACACCTCTTTAACGGTCACAAGCATGGATGAACTTCCAGTTGCCGAGTCATGAACAGAGCGTGCACTTGTAAATGTTCATGAACACACACGCATGCTCACGTAAGGGACACATACATTCTAAATATGAGATGACATGCGATTACATAAACAACTTCAGGGTAAATTGGAGTTAGAGCAAACCACTCAAACAAATTAAAACTTTGTAAAATAAAGCACTTGCTAAATTTATCCACTAACAATTCTTACAGTACCATATATTGCTAGTCAACTTTCATCTGACACACTAATTATGAAACACTCCATTCAAATCTGATGCGTGACTGTCCCTTTAATGTTCATATTGAATAATTGTTAGTCATGATCACAATGAGTGTTTGAAGCTTGAACATGCTCTTTGAACTTAATTAATAAGGATCACTTATTATAGATCATTATAAAATTATCTTTTCAGCTGGGAGTGTGCTGACGGTTGTCTTTATATATGATATCTATGCAGGCTACTTCCCATGCACAGTAAGCAAGACTTAGTAGTAATAGCAATATGAAGGGAAACATTGATGAACAACACTCATTATAGTTTAAAAGTCCATATATTTATAGCATATATTTGTACTTCAGTCACATTTCAGCACTGAGACCATTCAAAGATGATCCAGGGTCATCAGGGGAGGTCATATGACCAGAGCATACTTGATGGACCATCGTTTTTTTCCTGCCATCACCGTCTATGCTTCTATGAGGAAAGGTTGGCATACCTTAACATGTGCTCTGGAGGCCAAGAAGGAAAGGGGTGATATGACTGAGACATACAACTTGTTGTAAGGAATCAAGAGGATAGATTGTAAGGACGTGTTCACAAGGAATGAGGGAATAGTAAACTACACGACATGGGTGGAGATTGGTGGGGGAGATTCAGGGGAGGACGGAAGAAGTTATTCACAGGACTGATGGTGGACCAGTGGAACAGACTGACCAGAGAGATGGGTGAACCCAAGGCTTTGTTGGTATTTAAACTTGGTAGGACAGATATAAGTGAATATTGGGACACACAGGCAAAAGAGGGTAAGGGACCCTGGGTATGGGTGACCATCAGGTACTAGGTAATAGGATCTCTAAATCCACTCTGGCATTAAGCCACACATGGAGACAGGCAGGAAATAGCCAGACTGGATGGATCTCTGGGTCTTTTATGCTGACACAATCTATGTTTCTATAAACAAGTCTAAACAGCTAGTGGGCATGCCTGTAGCAGGCAGCTTTCCAGAGATAAATGATGACTAGGTCTGCCCTATATTGATACTAAACTGCCTCCATTTTAGAACCTTGTAATGTTGTGTAATGTGGAAGCTGTGTCTATCTCCATTATTCTATTTTTGTAATAAATTGGTATATGTAGCTCTCCCTTTTGTCTGTCTGGTCTTTAAAACCAACTCTGTATGAACCCTCCCAGTTATACTAATTGAGGTGCTGCAAAGAGTGACACTGTAAGCAATGACTAGTCAATGGCTGCTGATGCTGATTCCACTCGTTGCATAAGCTGCAACATCGACACAAACTCAGCAGGGCGAAGAGTGCCTCTTTTGTTTTTACATTTTGCTTACCTTCTGACACCTAGCCGGCCCTTAGCCCCCTTAAGCTCTCTACCATGCCTCACCACCATCATCCCACCTTCTCCAAGAGCTTACTGTACCTGTCCCCATGTTACCTCATGGCTTGCTGCTCATGAAGGGCTGTTGCAGAACAACAGCCAGCAACATTGGCAGCATTCTCCTCCCTGCACCTCTCCCTGCAGTAACCCAGGGAGCAGTATTGTAACAATCTGTTGCCAGAGTATCTGCTGAAATACTCGACCTTACCCTCTGCAGGCCCCTGACAACCCAGACTCACTCTTGAACCCGGTCACGGCATCGCAAGCGGTAGCTCTGCCTCTGCACCGACGGGTCAGGCCCAACAACTGCTGTTTTACATAAATGTACCGCAGCTCATGCCTGCTTTCCCTTTAACTTTAAAAGTCTGACCTTGAGTTTTACTTGTACTGATGATCTCAACGTGCATCATATGATTTTTTTTTTTTTTTTTTAGATTAAACCCAGTCTTCATAATACCTGTCAACCCAGAGCAACCTTTTACAGAGACAAACTGCCACTTCCTGTAGATCTCATCTTGCACTGATAGTTCCATCAGCAACAGTGTAGCGCAGGTACATAGCCAAGATCGGCTAAGTGGGATGTCAAGCATAGACTTTGACAACAAAACACAAGATCAATAAAAGCAGCAGGCATTTAATATCAAAGAAATAATTTTTTCCCTTACATTTTAAGAACTAGAAGAGTAAGACGCTTGGATTGTTTATAAAGTGCATTTCTAGCCTCTGTGCACTTTTTTCAGTAATGGTTCAATGCTTCAAATCTTTAAAAGGAGAAGAAGCATTTAAACCAGCTGTCTATATAATCTCTTCCAAGAGTCTGAGAGAAATCTGTATAGACAAATGGTCTTTTTGATGACAGGCACCCTACAAAATGCTTACCTCTCGAGAACCACGCTATAATGAGAGTGTAAGAATGTGTCTGCTGGAGTCAGCAAAATGTAGTCTCTCTGCCTTTCCCTCTTGCAGACATGCTGCATGTTTTCCTAACTAAATGCACTGAATTGATGCACAGTAGGCATAATAAAGAACCCTCGAGAGATAAAACATTTAAAACAAAATACCAAATACAGTTTTGAGCATAAGCTCCCCAACCTCCCCCACTAGTGAAACACAAATAGGGAACATAGCAGAAAGTTTAGAAGAAATATAATATAGCACAAATAATATACCTCTCACCTGTCCCTGATTTTCAGGGACATCCCTGATTTGGATCCCTTCAACAGAACCACAGAACAATGGAATTTGCCCCCACCCAGTCTGCCCAAGTGTTCCCAGACTTTTCTGCCACTGCAGACCATATCTGATCTCTGGAAATCCTCCCACTCCTTGCCTCTTTCCTAATATACCCTTATGTTTAGTCCATCCATGATACCCCTCACTGTTCCACCCTCCACCACTTCCACTACCAGTCTGTTCCAAGCATCTACCCTGCTTTCAATGAAGAAATATTTCCTCAAATATCTCTTGAGCTCTCCTCCTCCAGCTTCATCCCATGTTCCTGCTTCTGTTGCTCTTTCTCATTGGAAAATACTCCCTCCTGCACCCTGCTCACCCCTGTGAGATACTTGTAGGTCTTGATCATGTCACCTCTCTCTCTTTCTCTCCTCTCTTCCAGTGTGTACATATTGCGATCTGTCCATCTGTCTCTGTTCATAAGGCCTCCCATGCAAACCTGAGCCATTTTAGTTCTCCTCTTCTGACCACATCCACCCGGCCTATGTCCTCAGTCCCTCCTGAAACTGATGCATCAGTCTCTGAAGAGCAGCGATTCAGAGCCATAAATTAATGTCAGACATGAACGTTTCTGTAGGTCTCTTCTGGAAATGTCCTTTATAACTATTTATAAAATGGGCAAAAGAATGCTGGATGCTGACTATCACGGGCTGGCACCTGTACTTTTACTTCAACCTAATTCATGGAAGAGAAAAGTACCATTGCCAGCCTGCTCGCCAATCCAGTTGCCACATATTTGTAGACACACCTGTGCATTTCTATTTTGCAGTTACAAGTTATGGAACTCTTCTATCCTTAAAAAGTAGCATTGGGCGGTATTCATTAATGTGCGATGCACGATGATTCACATGTACAGAGCCATGAGTCTCCTGCACCTCGGAACAGGCACACACCAGCCGGTATTCCGTGACGCTGGCTGCCTGTCCATGCTGCTGTCCCCTGGCTGCATGAGTGTGGATCATGGCTGCATGGGGCAGATTGTAGAACACAGGCAGGCATCCAATCTGATGCCCGTCCCTAGGTCCAGAGTGTATCCCATGCTGCACATGTGCAAGGGTTACTGGGAAGACATGTACCTCAGGATGTGGAGTCTGATAGACAAATACCCAAATGGCTGCCCCAAGCCCTCCCTGGCAAGCCCAGTGGGCAGGGGTAGCAGTGGTAGGTCCCATTTCCATCCCAATACAGCCAGCAGGTGTCTATTGGAGATGTGTGTAAGAGTTATGCCAGGGTCCCCTCATGTAACTTGCTCCCCTGGCAGGGGACTCCACGCCAGTAAATGACATAGAGTAGGGGCACACCCTGGCATGCCCCTGGACTGCCTCTGGCACATAGCTGCATGGGCTGCCATAGGACCCAGTGCACAAGGCACTAGCCTGTCTGTAGTGACTGCTACTGGGGGACCCCGCTAGCGTGGCATTCAGTTGTAGGCATAGTGAATAGACCCCATTATGCTTAAATAAAGCATTTAATTAACCATTATTCTGTAGTCAGTGTGCAATATTTACAATAAATCTTGTTTTACAAATGCAATAAGGCACTCCAGGGCCTATAAGTTGCTCTTGTTGTGGTACTGGGCTTCTTTACAATGGTGAGCATGTGGTTATCTCAGCCTAACTCACACTCTGTCATGCATTATTACTTCCATGTAGATACCTCCGCAGTTAGTGGTCTTGAAGGAATCATGGGGAGGACACCTTTGCCAAACATTTATATTTGAACCAGGTCTTGCTGTTGATCAGCTTACTGGGTGCTGTTCTGGAGCGGAGTCTTCAATCTTCTCTTGTACACTCTCCTTCTCTCACATGAATCCTCTAGGTGGGGTCTCCACTGACAGAATATCCATTCCTAGGAAGTTGCTGAGGGCTGGAGCTATTTAGAAGAAAGCAGCATTAATGGTAATCTTCAGTAAGTAGGCAAGACACATCAGTCAGGTGTACCACAACATATTTCTCATCATTTAGATATAGACATCAGACTTATTTATTTATTTACAGAAAACTTTGGAGATTTACTTTTGAACACACCTGCTCATTTACAAAGGTTCCACGTCAAATACATAGTCACAAAAACATTACAAGTACAGCAAGCAGTCCCAGAGGACATGCAGTCGAGTCAGGCTCAAAGCACTTAAGGCAGAACAATTACGTGCAGTTTTGAGAAAAATCCATACAGATCATTGCATAAAAAGACACAGTTTATGTACGAAACAAAATAAAACTGTTTAATGGTTACAATTGCACTGGACTACAAAGGCAGACCACAAAGATTTCTTAAACTGATTAAACTTGGGGAGATTCAGGGGGTATCAGGCAATTTCTTTAAGCAGTTAGCAGCCCTAATGGCAAATGACTGCTGCCCAGCAGAATACATGAGAAAGAAGGCTTGAGGGCATTCCAGGCCACATGTCTAGTGTTGTATTGATTGGAGATGATGCAGAAGCAATTTGTTAAACAGGCAGTGTTAGGCCAAAGATTGTCTTTTGGATAGCAAACAGTTCAGGAGTTTTATTCTGCTGGGTAAAGATAGCCAGTTAGTGAATGCATAAAGGGTACAATTATGAGTGCAGTTATGTGCACATGCGCACTCTTATTACAGATCAGCTTTACTCTGTTTAGCACCATGTAACAGCAGCTGCAGAACAGGGAGCTAATAACCTATAAGTGACAGAATGGAGTTCATCACAATAAGGCATCTAGTATTCCCAGTGAGATTGCTCTGTTACGTACAGAGCACCCAGCCTTTTGTTAACTATGGCCACCAGATTGTCATCATGGGGTGCAAAAGATAAGTGTCATTCAGATTTACTCCAAGGTATTTGAAGGTCTCCACCTGTTCAAACTTTTGTCTTTGGTTATTTCAGATGACAAAGGGTGGAAGTTTCCTCTTTAGTGGAAGGCCAGAAAATAGCATGGTCTTTGTTTTTTGCAACTAAGGACCAGTTTGTTGTTGGAGAACCAGCTTTCAAGTGACCTAAGGTTACTTTGGAGAACAGCGGTATGGCTGTCACAGTCGGGGTTTTGGAGTAGATGACAACATCATTGGCACTGAGGAGTATGTTGGCTGTCTGACAAGCATCAGGCAGTTGATATATGAAGAGACCGACTAGAAGTGGGCTCAAGACACAGCCCTGGGGACACCAATGATACTTCCTTATTGTCGGACAAACATTTATAGATCTTCACCCACTGGGAGTGATTGGTGAGATAACTGTGGAACCAATCAACTGTGTTCTGTGACAAACCGGGCCAAGGAGTTTGCTAAGTAAGTGCTCATGGTTGACCAGGTTGAAGGCGTTAGTGAGGTCAATATATATATATATATATTTTAGAGGCAAAAAACTCTGTTTAATGCATTAGTTAGGGTTGTTCTACAGCGACAAAAGTGAGGAAATTCGGTGTTAGGGTTGAAAGCTCCCTTAGGACCCCCCGACCCACCCCCAACCCGGCATTGGGGTCGCTTTGGGGTCATCGCCCTAACTCTCACCCCATCACATGTGTGAAGAAGCAGAAGTATAGGAGAATGGGGTGAGAGTTAGGACCGACAACCTCAATGCGCACCACAATTCTGGTTGGGGGTGGGCGGGGTCCAAGGGGGCTTTCAACCCTAACACCAAATTTCTCACTTTGTCACTGTGGAACAACCCTAACTAAGGCATTAAACAGAGTTTTTGCCTCTAATTTCCTTCTTTTGAGAATGATGATGAGAAATAGTGAATGTAATCGGTGACAGGATCACAGGGCCCTTTGGGCCCTACTCCTGCCATGTGATGTCTTGTGACATAGTAACAGGAACAGCAACACAAACAGAAGCACGAACAGTGGCACACATGGTAATGCAAACGTAAATGGTAAAGGAAACATTAATAGAAATGCAGCCGCAAAGTGACGCCAAAGCGAACAGTGATGCAAACAGACACTGAAGCGCGAGCATGAAAAATGCAACTGGTAATGCGAACAGTGTTGACAGTGGTATTTTAAATAGAAATATTAAGTGTCACAGCAAAAGATTGCGAAAAGGAACAGAAGCGGACATCGAACACAAGCGCACATCGTGAACGCAGAAACCGTAACGCGTACAGGCACGGTACTGCAATTGTAAATGCAAATGGCAAAATTAACATGAAGAATAATGCCAAGGGAAAGAGAAATGGAAACGGGAACAGAGGCGTGTACGGAAGCGCCAAACCAAAGCAGACGGGCACAGTACTGCAATTATAGCGCAAAATGTAACGGTAACAGCAACAATAACAGCAAAGTAAATAGAAGCACAAAAAGAAACAGAAGCACATATGGAAATGCAAACTGTAATGTGCACGGGCACAGTAACACAATTGCAAATGCAAATGGTAACAGTAACAGCAAGAAGGCAAACGAAAGAGAAACGGAAACGCAACAAAAGGGTTGCCATAAACGCAAATGGCAATGCACATGGTGACGCAAACAAAAACACAAACAGAAACAGTAGTGGAAACGCAAATGGTAACAGTAATGAAAATGCAAGCTGCGAATGACAATGCAAAGGGTAATACACACGTGGCGACACGTGGAAAGGTAACGAAATGGGGACATAAACGTAAGTGGAAACAGTAACTGTAACAGTAATGGAAGCGCATCACCTGTTTTGCCAAACAGGTGCATACAGAAACACAGTGTGTACAAAGAATGTATGCATTGTAATGGGGATCGAAGCTTAAAACGAGCATTGGAAATACTTAATTGCTTATATCTCAGCAACCGCACAACGAGAAAAAAATTTAAATTTCACAAAAATCTTAATAATCCTGGCTAGGTTTCTGTAATTACATAGCCACAACAAAAATTCCTATCTCGCACCGCTTTTGAGACACGAGCCCTAAAAGGCACAGCCGACGCCCACCATGTTAGTCTATGGGAAAAACATCAACTTCGGAGTACTGTAACTTGGCAGCCATGCAATATTTTTCAAACCTGCAAAGGCACATCTGTAAGATGTTAGATGCCATCTCTCAAATTTCAGCTCAAAAACCAAATCGTTCTTTCGCAGCAGGGTGGCAAGAATTCTTATCATTTGGCCAAGTCTGAAAAAGTAGTAGTCGCAATTTGCGGCAATTTTCTAAAATTTTGCAAAAGTGTCGTGCCTGCAACACTACTGCGACACTACTAGTTCAGAAATTTGAAAAACATATTTCTGCTGTGTTTACCCCAAAATAAAGAAATAAAAGCTAGCATCCTCAGGGTCCGACTAGGTGAGCATAAAAGAATTGTGTCCCTGTAGGGCCCCAAATTTAAATGCCAAGCATTTTTCTGATCACCAATTGAAAAAAATGGCGGATTTGTGACACTACTAGGGCCATTTGCGACACTAAAAGTGCATTTGCAAAAGTGTTAAATATTTTAACTTTTCCCATTGACTTATAATGGGAACTTGTTTTTGAATAACTTTTGAACCGTTCAATATTTTTCACGAAATCTTCAAAAGGCACATTGGGGACCCCGCCACATGTTCCTTGAAGTTTATGGACCAATCGCTCCAAACCATGCGACCTGTAGGTGAGAGCAAAGTAATCACAAAAAGTGTAATTGTGCAATTGGTTGTTGCTTAATAACTCCTCAGCTGTATATCCGACTGGTACAAAACTTGGCAGATCCCAAGATCTATCATGCCCAATTAGCATACCAAATTTCAGGCAAATCTGTTGAACAATGGCAAAGTTGTTAAGGTGCAAAATTTGACCCTTTAACCTTAAAAGTGCTACTCAACCTAACTGTGGTAGCACTACACCTACCATAATATATATATATATATATATATATATATATATAGTTCTGACTTGGTCACCATTCTCAAGGCCTCATGAACATAGTTGGTGAATTCCAACAGTGCAGTATTGGTGCTGAAAGCTTCCAGAAGCCATGCTGCTGTACACACTGGACACAGTATAGTTTGAGGCATGGGACAAGTTGGTCAGAGACTATTCACTTAGGGGCCTTGGACAGGGAAGAGAATGGAATGTGTCCAACTGGCAAGGTCAGTGCAGTCTCCACTTTTGAAAACTGCTGTAAACAGTGATAATTTCCACTTCTCTGGGAACTGTGAATAGCACAGGAAAGTTACAAATTCTAGAGATGGGGTGGGAAAGTTCTTCTACCACCACGGCAAGAAGTTTTAAAGGGGCAGGAATTTTGTGCTAATTGCTAGCTGTTTATAAAGTTCTTATTCTCAGAAATGATATGCATTCCCTAAAGTATCCATATTTAACTGTACCAGACTAAAGTGATAGAAAAACTATAGTTTGCATTGTTGTGTTTTTATGGGCAGCAGCATTCTGTTACAGTTCTCTTGATGGAATCAGTTATGTGGAGTTTTACTATGTCACGGTTTGTGTACAGAATGTTAAATGTGAGCTGTCGACCTATCAGAACCCGTTTAGAGTTCTGTGCACAAACCATGACATAGCTGAAACTCCAAATTATCGGTTCCATGAAGAGAACTGTAACAGAATGCTGCCATAAAACAAAACAATGTAAAATACAGCTTTTATATCACTTTTATTAAGGTACAGTTAAATATGGATCATTTAGCTGAATGCATATCATTTTGAGAATAAGAACTTTATAAATAGCTGCCAGTTAGAAATTATTTCCTGTCCTCTTTAAAGTAGAATTTAGGACAAATTGGTTTAACCAGGAAAGGCACTCTAAGCCAAAGCTTGTTTCCAGGTGTGTCTTGGGAGCACAAGGAAGTTAAGTGACTTGCTCAGGGTCACACAGTATGCAAGTGGGAGCTGTGGGATTCAAACCCTGGTTTCAGGTTTGTAGCTCAGAGCCTTAAACCACTGCACTATACTGCCTCTTTCCATCTGGTAGGCTTCAATACCTGGTTCCCTGCACGGGGTCTGGGCAGGCTCAGTGGGGATGGTGGAACTGAGGTCTGTAAAAGCTGTGTTGAAGTAATTGGCAATTTCGGTGGGATCAAGGACCTCCTGACCCTCCACCATAAGCATTTGAGGAGTGGGTTTAACTCCCTTGCCAAGGCTGAGATGTCCCAGAATGTTTTGCCATTTCACCAGCTCTGGGTCTGCTGGATTTTACAGAAGTCAGATTTGGCCTTTCTAGTCATTCTGGGGCACTTATTGTGGGCTTCCTTGTACCATTGCAGGTGGACAGGGACCCTGTTTCTATGGCCCATGCCCACAGATGATCCCACTCCCTCATGCAGGCAAGGAGTTTGGAGGTGTTCCATCTGGATGGTGTTCCTCATACCTTGTGTTTTTAAAGGCTGCAAATTTATCAGAGGCAAGTGTGAACTCAGAGTCCAAGGCTGAGCCAGTAGTAATTAATATATGATAAGGTGGTACCAGTTCAGCAGATCAGTCACCAGTCTCTTCAGGGACCCAGAGTCCCAAATGATTACTGTGGAAATACCGACACACACAATTCTGCTTGGGAAATGACTCCTCTTCATTTCCTCTAAGCTGAGGCCTACCATGGTAGTCCCAGTAGCAATATGGGTGTTCCTACCCTGCAGTCAGCATGGACTCTGCTTCTCATTTCTTCCTAGCCCAAGGATGAAGTATAGTGTTACATGTCTGTAATTTCTGCTTTCAGGACCTACGCAAGGAACAGAACGCTGACATGATGTCCTGCAGTGTCGATTGGGAACCCACTTCACAGAGCTCCATGGGACCAACCACTCTTTTTTTTTTTTTTTTTTTATTTACATTTTCTACTCCTCCTGTATGGCCACTATCTGACCTGCTCCCCCAGCTCCGTCCCCAGGGTTTACCTTATGCCCGGTCCAGGAGCAGTGCCTGCAGAGAGTCGGTCGCCATCCTGCCACCAGTGTCCTTTTCCTCCATTTTTCTCCCTTGTTCCTGAGGGGCCCCAGGAGAAGGTCGCATGCGTGTGAAGGCAAGCATGCCCTTAGCCCAGTCATAACCCTTCTCCGCCCGCCCCATTGGCCTATCGCCTGGCACCCTGCTTGTGCAGCCCTCAGCCTCCACCAGGTGGCAGCCATTAGATAGGGATGCTATCCCTCCTTCCCAGAGAGAGCTGCCTATCAGCAGCTCCACCCAGCTCTGCACTCCCCATGCCAACCTCCGGCGACCCAGGCTCGCTTCCGAACCCGGTCGCCAGCGTTCCATAAGGTGAGGCGTCCAGCGCCTCAGCCCTCTGCACCACCGTGCTGGCGGGACCAACCACACTAAAATGGCTGGTCCTTTCCTACTTATACTACTAGGCTCCTGCCCTGGGAGTACTAATTATTAACGGCTTACTGAACAATCTACATACTTTGCTCCCCAGAAGATTAGTAATGACCTCCTCTACCTAGTGGGAGAAGATGGGTATTGCATGCTTTTCTAAAGACTTCCAGCATTAATATTAATGTTTTTGACATGGTGTCCCTGGTATTGGCCATTGACCTAATTTTATTTTTAAACTCTGTCCCTGATTTATGGACCAAAGGGTTAGGGGTATGTCTGAGTGCATACAGTACTTGCAAGTGTTCCTTTTTACCTATGTGTATCCTAAAGTGAAGATGCATGAGCTGGTCACGGCTGGCCATCATGCTGCTCCTATACTGTACTATTAGCGCAGATATGCGAACAGTGCCTCAGTTAACTCCATTTCAGAAGCATGCAGCTTCCAAAAATAAGGTTGAATCCTCCAGAATTAAGGGAAAGGAAGTATTTATCTCCAGAAATGGAAGAACACAAATGAGTGACTTTAAACTGGATGGAAGGTATGGATATCGAAAACAATATATTTGGGGAGAGGGAGGAAATTGTTTAACCAGGAAAGAACGCTAAGCTGAAGCTTGTTTCCAGTGCGACCTGGGAACACAAGGAAGTTAAGTGACTTGCTTAGGGTCACACAGTTTGCAAGCAGGGGCTGTGGGACTCAAACCCAGGTCTCAGGATTGCAGTTCAGAGCCCTAAACCTCTGAGATATACTGCCCCATATTTGTGTGCAAATAAAAGGTATTTACAGTAACAGTTTGTATTATTATATGTTGGATCCTCTTCCTGGGGCTGAGTGGGTGGTTGTTGCGCTTGTCTGTGTCTGTAAGTTAGTTTTGTTAATTTACATGTTTTCTGCTTGGAATACCTGCACCATTCTTGTATACAACATCTGTGAAAGTCTCCTGGACTGAATTTGTGCAAAACATCATCACCAAGTATCAGCTTTTAAATTTTAAATCAATTTTCTTGAAGCCTTCCCAAAGAAGCATATGTCTTTCAACTAGTCTGACAAACTTGGTGATGCTGGGTCCTGCAACTGAATCAACATTTTCATCTGACCACTCCTAAAGCAGCTGTACTTGTGGACTTTAAAGAGCAAAGGAAACATATGGACAAAAGGATTTCACATCTTGCATATGCCCAGGCCGCAGTTTATCACCTTCATGAATTTTAAACATTTTGTGACTGAATCAACATTTGTGTCTGACCTGCTACCAAAGATATTGTACTTGTCTCTGAGGACTTTAAAGATCAAAGGAAACATATATGCAAAGGTTTTCACACCTTGCATATGCCCAAACCACAGTTTATCGCCTTTCAGGAATCTTAACATATTATGTGACCCTGTATCTCAACAGTTCATCTTTTCCTCTGGATGTAATAGACCATCAGCATTTTCCTTTTAAATCAACTTTCCATGTACTTTGTCGTTTTCTCTGCTCTCTAATCCTGCTGCCTACTACTATCAGGAATATTCACCCAAACTCTGGACCCCTCCCTCTAAAATGACTAAGCTTAAAGGTCAACTTACTATAGTATCATTGAATATTAACAGTCTCCTGTAAGTTTGCACAATTCCAAGCATGGGTGCAGGTAATCCTGAGACATTATAGCACTCACCCAAACCTGGCTTTCCCCAAAACACTGGATGCCTCTATCTCCCTTGATGGCTACAACTTGTTCCAACAAGATAGGATTGCTAAACGCGGGTGGGTGCTTAGTATATGTCAGGTCTGAAATAAAGGTGCAGGCCCTTGATAACAGTCTTAATACAAAAGAGGCCCAAATTCTGAACCTCAAATTAAACAGAGGGACACAGAATAAAATCCTGCTGGTCTCCACAGTATACATACCTCCAGGGCACCAACCTGCTGGGCTAAACCATGTCCATCAAGCCAAGAGCAACTAGGCAACCACTGGGAGATCATTGTAGGTGACTTCAACATAAACTGGCACTCTCATAAAGAAATAAAAAACAAGGATCTAATTACTAGCCTTTTTCTAAAACAGTTGGTCACTGCTGACACCGGCTTAACTACAAAACAGGGCAGCTCCTCATAGACTGGCTCCTGACCACACACCCTGAGCATATATCTGATGTCACTGTCCTGCCTGACAGCCTCAGTGACTACTCCTGTAAAGTGTGCCTGGTCTAACGTTTCCTCAAGAGTTCACCCAAGGCCTGCAAAAACCGTTGCCTGAGGCCTGGACTACTTGAACATTTCAAGCTGTATGTGACACAACTGGATTGGTCCCCGCTGGCTGGGGATATAGATAGTAATGAGACACTTAACTACTTCATAATAGTTTTCAACCATGCTTGTGATATTTTTGCACCATACAAAATTAAAACAATTAAGGGAACCTCAATCCCTGGCTCTCCAACTCCCTTATTGGACTTATGAAGAACAAAAACAATCTTTGGCATATAGCAAAAGCAGTTGGTACACCTGCTGCATTTAATACCTACAAGGCAGCTAGAAATGCCTGCACAGACTCATCCAACAGGCTAAAGTCTCCTACTATAAGGATCTACTAACCAAAACCTGGAGTTCTGGAAGAGACTTTTGGTGCTCTCTTAAACCCTTAATGGCAAAGCCCCAAGACCCCCTAGATCTACTGCTGACTGTGAAGGGCCCTCACAGGAACCCATCAAAATTGCCAATGAGCTCAACAACTCATTCACTGACCTTTCAAGTGTACTCCTGGTGACTACTTCAAAGATATGCATGCTCAGCAATGCCCAACTGTCACTCAAGATCCCCCAAGGAAAGATGTACCACCCTTTTACTTTGGACGTGTCACAAAGCCGAAACCATCAAGACATATTAAAGGGCACTTGCAAGACCAGGATGGGAGAAGATCTGCTTGACACGAAGCTGGTTGGTCTACTCCTTCACGAACTTGCTGGTCCTCTTACCATGGTGTTTATGCTTTTAAAATCATCAGTATTTCCAAATGCATGGAAGTCAGCTAACATAACACCTGTCTTTAAAGTGGGATAAAACCCAAACATCCAATTACAGACCTACACCCATCCTTCCTCCCCTTTCGAAAGTACTCGAAAGAATGGCCTCAGAGCAGGTTACTGAATACCTTGATAACCATAACTTACTCTGCCCACAACAGCACGGCTTCCGTAAAAGCACTCCACAATCACCGCTCTAGATGATTATTCATCCCAACTATATAATGCCCTAGATAGTGGTCAGGCAGTTGGATCAGTCTTCATAGATCTCATGAATGCTTTCGACTCTGTTAATCACAACTCCTCCTAAGTTGCCTTCTGTCTACAGGTCTATACCCAGATACGGTACTATGGTTTGACAGCTACCTCTCTAATAGATCAAGCGAGTCAAAATTGGTGATACCCTATCCACTGCTAAGGAAGTGCACCTTGGGGTTCCACTGGGGTCAATCATCGGTCCTCTACTCTTTAACCTCTTCATCAACTCTGCCCCAATGCCTTGCTCAGCAAGCACAGTTCTCTATGCTGATGATGCAGTGATCTCAGTCGCTGGCAAAAGACCAACAATCCATCACAATTGAACTCCAAAGCAGCTTCCATAAACTTGAATCTTGGTTTACGGAAAACAAGCTACTACTAAACGTCAAAAACAAAAAGCATGCTCTTCACCACCTCCCAAAGCAAAAAAAATACCTGCCCTTGCGTGTTCATATGCAAAGGGTGAAATCCTAGACCAAGTATCTAACTTCAAATATCTCGGCATTACCTTTGATGTCATGCTTACCTTTTCAAACTACATTGACTCTGTTATCAAGACTGCAAATATAAAACTTGGTGCACTTTATCGTTACAGACATTCAATGACACGGATGTACTCAAACTAGCCACCAGTAGCTCAGCACTGTCTGCCATTGACTATGGGTTGCCTATATATAGGGGCGGACACAAAAACTGCTCTTAGCAGGATCAACACACCCTCAATAAGGCCTGTCATCTTACTTTGGGGGCTACTCTCAACACCCACACCTGCTCACTGTACACTGAAACTGGGTGGCTCCCACTCCATTTTAGAGCGCAGTACCAAACCTGCCTACTTCTCAAAAAGTACTACCTATACTAACATCCCCACACTGGGGGACACTTTAAGCTGATCGTTCCAATGAAATCTACCTGTAGTGCAGTCGCTGACAAGATGGTGATTGCCTTCAAAAGAACAGAAACTTGCCCTTAACTCCATCCTGTATCAAGGACTGAAATGGTGCAATGAACTACCTGCTGTCCTCACTGATACTACCAAGATTAGTACCTTCAAAGCTGGGCTCAAGCCTCTCCTTGGCTCTAAAATGAATTGTACCTGCCTACGCTAATGTGATAGTACCTCGCCCCCAGTTTTCATTTACCTACCCCCTCTACATCTTTCTGCTATATACCACTTTTTCTTGACTCCCCTACCCCAATTCCTGGATGGCCTCACTTGGTTGAAAGCTCCACCTGTCTCCCACCTCAGGCAGTGCCACCTTTGGCTGATTCCCCAATCCTCTCTTATCTAATCAGTCTATCTGTTAATATTTACTAATTTGATGTGTATGAGTTCAAATTTTACTATTACAGCCCATGTATATACGACAATGTTTTTCTCTTTTTTCTCTATAAACATTGTATTTTTGTAATGTTTGTTCAACACTGACGTGGAACCTTTGAAAATGAGTCCTTGACTCAAAGGTATTAATCCCAAAGTGAAATAAATAAAAATAAAAAGTATTGAAATCGAAACTATAGTCAATATATTGACTTCCAAATGTAGGCCCTCAGAAAGTACTTTGACATCCTTTAAACTGAAATGACTTCAAGTTTGAACCCTTGAACGTTTTGACTTTGAACAAGTAAAATAGTGAACACCTGGATATGACCTGAAATCCAACCCTACAGCCTACACATTACTATTCAGGTCTTCTGGCAGACTAGGGTCCCAGGTCTGGGCCTTGTTGGCCTAGGCTTTAATCTGGCCCTGCTACAGTATATACATTACTCTTCTGGAAATATGTGCACAAAAATAGAACAGATACACTAACACGTAAACAATATAAACCCAGCTGAATTAAATCCACCTTTAAATATGAGGAAAAAGTCTAAAAACAGTTGAAACTGCAGCATATACTACGTAACTCCATACATTGCAATATACATCAACAATAACAATTGATAGAATCATACGCTGCAGACAGAGCGTACAAACATTCAAACATACAAAGAAGCCAGCAGAAGAAGGCCACTTGGTCGATCTAGTCTGCTCATATTGCAGGGTCCACAGCTTGAGCTACTGTCCCTGCACCTTCCCTACTCCTCCCAGCCTCCCTACCCATGACCCTTACCTCTATGCCTATTCCAGCCTCTCTTGAAGCTGACCACTGTCTTCAATGAGACCACCTCTTCTGGCAGCGGATTCCAAGTGTCCACAACCCTCTCTGTGAAGAAGTGCTTCCTGACCTCCTCTAAATCCCCTCCAGCTTAAGATTGTTCCCCGATGTTATGGTTGCCACTCTAAGAGACCCTCCTATCCACCTTATTTATGGCTTTCAAATGCGTGAAGGTCATAATCATGTCCCTCCCTCTCTCCCGTCCTGCAGTGAGTACATGTTCAGTGCTCACAACCTCTCCTCATATGCCTTGCCCTGCTGACCCACTATCATCTTTGCAGCCTTCCTCTGGACCTTCTCCAGCAGGTTAATGTCCTTTTGAGGTGTGGGCACTTAGTGCAGGAGCACTTCCTGCAAATGTCCAGGTCAGCTGTTGGAGCCACTGTGAAGGTTTGCATTAATATATCAACTGAGTCATTATCAGAAGCACCTCGGACTCTCTGGACTTGGTACCAATTTACAAACAGTTTTCAAACTCAATAATGATATTACGCCAGCCAATTTGTTTTAGGATAAATGATGTTTGTATTGCAGGTTGAGAGGCTCATCAGGATTTGCTAATTAATGCATTTGTTTAATGAAGAGGTGCCCACGTACATAATCTAGGACTGATATTGCAGTTTTGTAGGATTTTATCGTATGATTCATCTTCTTTATTGATTTCTTTGAATGATGAATGAGATCTTGTACTTCAGTAACACCCACTTGGTAATGTAAAGGTCAAGTAAATACATCAGATTAAAACTAAAGTGAACTTGACATTGAAAAAAGACAGAGCTGAATAATTATGTAACTTACTGTACATGGGGAGCTCGAGACTTGAACTTCTTTTACAGGTTTAAAAGACAGAGGCAAGCACCAATCTGAACAATGCAAGTTGATTCATGTGACCTTCCATTCTCACTGAACCCTATGATACTGGTTATTTTCACCTAAGGATGTGTTTAACATGGACATAGAAACATAGAATTTGACGCAGATAGGACCGCTTGGCCCACCCAGTCTGCCCATTTCCCTACCTAATGGATAAGCTGCAGATCCTAGTTAACCAGCAGCCTACTTCTTTCTACCCCACCCCTAGAATTGCCTTATGGCTGTCCCATGCATGCTTGAATTCAGTCATTGTTTTTGACTCCACAACCTCCTCTGGAAGGCCGTTCCATGCATCCACCACCTCTCTGTGAAAAAATACTTCCTTGCATTACCTCTGGCCCCCCTCTATCTTTAAATTGTGCTCCCTTGTTTTGCATACCTCTTTTCTGAAAGATGCTACCCTCTTGGACTTTGTTGATTCCTTGAGGTACTTGAAAGTTTCTATCATGTCCCCCTCCCTCCTTTTCTCGGAGCTATACATATTAAGCTCCTTTAGTCTCTCTTCACATGTCTTTGGTGCAGACCCGCAACATTTTAGTTGCCCTCCTCTGGACAGCTTCCATCTTGTCTATGTCCTTGCGGAGACTGGGTCTCCAGAACTGCACACAGTACTCAGATGGGGTCTCACCAGCTGTCTGTACAGAGGGATAGCAACTTCCTGTTTTCTACTGGTGATGCCTCTCCTGTGCATTCCAGTATCCCCCACCCTCCTTGCTGCCCTCTCCATTGCTTGCCCCTTTAAGTCATCTGATATGACTACCTCCAGGTCCTTTCCATTTTGTTGTCGTTAGTATCTCACCCCATTGTGTACTCTTCCCTGGGTTTTGTTTCCCAGGTGCATTACCTACACTTCTAGCTTTAAATCTAAGCTGCCATACATTTGACCATTCCTCTAACCTTGCCAAGTCCCTTCTCATCCTTTCCACCCCACCTTGTGCATCAACTCTGTTGCAGATCTTTGTGTCATCTGCAAAGAGACATACTTTTCCTTCCAGTCCCTCTGCAGTGTCACTTACAAAGACATTGAAGAGGACCGGTCCTAATACTGAACCTCAGGCACCCACTAGTAACCCCCTTTCTTCAAAGTGGACTCCATTTACTATTATCCTCTGTGTCCTATTCTCCAGCCAATTCTTTACCCAGGCTATCATCTTGGGACCCACTCCAAGGCTGGGTAAGTTGTATGTTAATCTTTTGTGTGGACTGTGTCAAATGCCTTGCCAAAGTCTCGGTAGGCCATGTCCACTGCCCTTCTTGATTATTACAATTTGGTAACCGGAAAGACACACTGAGTAGAGTCTCATTTCCAGGTGTGACCCAGGGGAGGAGGAAGGAAAGAACAGGCGGAATGCAAATTTCAAAATTACAAAACTGTAAAACACCTGAGTGCAGCTACAAAAGCAACATCACAAATGCTGAAGCTGTGTGGTAACAAATGTATTAAAGAAAGGCATGGATTGATCACTCTGACAAGTGGGCTGTTGTGCAATAATACATTTAAGTGCTCCATGCCTGTTAGGAGCTGACAGTGTTAGTGGAGTACAGGAGCAGAGCCACAGGTGTATTCTCTATGTAGGTGGAACTTTATTATCGAAGGAATTCCAGTCAGACTGCTTGTTATGTGGCCTGCTAGCACTCTGAGGTAAAAGTGAAAGGGACAGTTGTTTGAAACTCATGGTGCTAGCAGTGTAACAGCTGCAGTATTTTCTAAACTTACTTCTGATTAGCCAGCCCTTTTCTCTGTCTCATTCCCCCACCCTCATGCTCAAGTTCCTGCCCCTCAAACCCATTATACAGTACATTTTCTTTCTGTCACTTACCCACCCCTATCCTTGATGTCACATACTCGTAACTGACAATACCCAGATGTAGTGTTAGCTGAGGGTAAACAAAACAGCTTTTTCTTTTTTATTTCTCAAGGCATTCAGCTGGTCCCTCGATGACTAAACAAGTGACTCTACCAACAAAAGTAGCGTTTCTGATTTATTTGAATGAACTTTCTGACTTTGCTGTTGTGCAAGACACCAAAGTTACTTCTGTTCGAGTGACTCTTTTTCAGAATAGCAGCTAACCTAATGCACTCTGTTCAATAGAATGAGCATTGCTGCACATAGGAATGTCTCAGGTTTAAGTTTTGTATTATGACTACCCAGGCACTATAAAGACAATGCATGGGTAATCATACACAACAAACCTGAGTAGGCATTTTGAGATTTACTTGGTTGCCATGGTAACCTTTTGATGACTACACAGGTTTGCTGTGTATGGTTACACACATTATCCTCTATATTGTCTCAATGTAAATGTATCCATAAACAACACACTTTACTTCCTCTCTTCCCTGAAGATGACTGATCACAATAAGATTCCCTCGTTAGGTGGACCAATCAGAAAGTGCTATACTCCTCCTGTTCAACAGCTGATGTAAACAGCGCAGCACTGACAAATTAACAAAATAGTTCCACAGATTGTGTTTAAGATCCATAGTACATATGCTTACATTCCAAGGCAGGAGAGGATAGAGCACCTGGGTCGACAATGAACTCTCACAGTTTGGCCAAGACTTCCTCCAACTAATGGTTTTGTTGGGCTTTACACAGGTTGTTACCGCTGTGACCCATAGTCAGGGTCACTCCTTGGATCTGGAGTTCCTCCTGGGGATGAGATCTTCAACTTGGTGGTGGAACCGGTTGGATGGTCTGACCACTGCACCACAGGTTTCAGTTTTGTGGCTCCCCTTATAGACCTGCCCCTCCGGAGATGATCCAGTACCACTCTTTAAGGGGGTGACCACAGATGGTCTGCTGGCAGTACTGGATCTCTCGAGTAGGCCGAGGCGGCTGGATCAGGAAACTTGTGCGGTACTATAATGGTGCAGTATCAGGGGGCCAGTTCCACAGCACCTGTTCGTGTTGCCCACTCTCTCATCCTCTGTCCCCTTGGTTTGATGGGGACCTGAGGGAACTGAGGCGAGTGGGTTGAAAGTTAGAACGATGCTGGTGGAAATCCAGCCTGGAAGGGAGCTAGCTTAGACTGATGGCTCATTACCAATTCTATCAGTCAGAATCTCTCATAAGAAGGTAGAGTTCCTGTCCAGAGAGATTTCTGTAGCAAAGAATCAACCATCTCAGCTCTTTCATACTGTGGACAGGCTGTGCAGTCGAAACTGTCTGCAGAATCAGAGAGCTTTTTCACAGTTGAAATGTGAGGAGTTCACTCAATTCTTTGCTGATAAGATTGCCACCATCAGGTCTGAGATCCAACCAGCACCTTCTATTGAGTGTTGTGACTGTTGGTGGGAGAACTGAGGTGTCCAGTCTGCCTGGGCTGATTTCGACAGGCTGGCGAACACTGATATCATGAAGACTGTCCAGGGCTTGCAGCCAACTTGCTGTAGTTTGGATCTGGGCCCAACTCACCTCCTTGTGGAGTGCTTGGACGTCATCAGCCCAGTTCTTGCTGAGATTGTCTGAGTTCATTGGAGAAGGGTGTGTCCCTGACTCCTTGAAGGAAGCAGTGGTGACATCCCTTTAAAGAAATCCTCCCTCAACCGGATTGTCTCACTAACTACAGACCTGGCTCTAACCTGCCTTTCATAGGCAAAGTTATCGAGAAGGTAGTCACGCTGCAGCTTGAAGACCATATTACCACCCATGATATCTATGATCCTCTCCACTCCAGATTCTGGAAGAGGCATAGTACTGAGACAGCCCTTGTCCGGCGCTAAATGACCTCTTGATGGCAAGAGATCAGAAAAGCCATTTGATCTTGGTTCTCCTAGATCTCTCAGTGGCATTGTCACCGTGGACCATGGGGCACTACTGGAGCACCGTCAGCTGATCTGTGGATGTTGGGAACAGTCCTCAGATGGTTCCACCATTTCCTCATGGGCAGGTCTCAAAGAGTGGTGTCAGAATTGTTCCTTGACCCTTGTTCCCTGACTTTTGGGGTACCATAGGGCTCCGTTTTGTCCCCCATATTGTTAGCAGTGTACATGCTACAATTGGGGGCACTGTAAGGAAGTATGGGCTGAGTTTTCACTGCTATGCAGATGACACTCAGCCTGCATGTCCTTTGTACCTGAGCAAAGTGATGCTATCTCTTGGTCTTCAACAACTGCCTTTCTGAGATCCAGGACTGGATGAGTGCCAGCTGGCTGAGACTGAACACGGAGAAGACTGAGGTGTTGGTTGTGGACCCAGGTCGTTGGGTAGAGGGCTTCCTCCTGGCTGTCCTTTCAGTATTATACTTGATGGCAGCCAGTTGTTGGCCTCTGAACAGGTAAGTAACGTGGGCATTGTTTTGACTCAGATCTGACACTTAAAGCTCAGGTGTCAGCTGTTGTCAAGACCTCGTTTTATCATCTGAGGAACCTTGCCCAGGTGAAACACCTTGTTCTACCTGAAGACCTTCCCACACTGGTCCACACTTTGTGTTCTCCTGCCTTGACTATTGCAATGCTCTCTACCTAGGGCTTCTGGGGGTGGAGATCCGCCACCTGCAGCTGGTGCAGAATGTGGCAGCCAGGCTTTTGACTGGCTCATCAAGAGCCAGTCATATACGCCTGTGCTCCATGGACTGCTCTGACTGCTGGTGCAGTGGAGAAGCACCTTCAAGGTCGCATTGCTGACTTATAAGGCCCTACACGAACAGGACTGTGCTATCTGCAAGACCTCCTGTGCCCCTATCACCCTCCAACCACTCCATTCCACTGATGAGGGTTTGCTAGAGGTTCCTAGGGTACATCTGAAGGCTTCTGGTACCAGAGCTTTTGAGTTTGCAGGCCTGACCCTGTGGAACTCTACCCTCATTGGGTGAGAAAGTGCCTGTCCACCGAGTCCTTTAAAGCTTCATTAAAACCTACCTATTTGAATTAGCCTATCCTGACCTATTCTGAATTTTGTTATAGATTTAATGGAATATTTTGTTTTAGAATTTTAATCATGTACAGGCGCTTTGGTTTAAAAAGCACCTTATACAAATAAACTTTGACTTTGACTCAAACAGTACCTTACAAGTCCAGCTACATTGCATAAATCAAAGATGCAACAGTGGCACCATTTGGATATATTTTCATCCGAACTCGCTATGGTGTCCCTCACTCTGCCACTCGTGAGGCCATCCAAGATCACCACAATTTATATGGATAAAAATGCATTCTTCACTGCCTTGTCGCATTCCCCTATATATGCTTCTGTCATCAAGGAGCAGATAGTGGAGTATCTCAAAGATGCAAAAATCTACTGAACAAACAGCAGCATGCCATTCTAAAGGGGTGGTCATGCTCGACTAATCTTACCAATTTCTTCATTGGGGTGACTCAGGCATGGACAAGGGTCGGGCTATTAAAATTCTGTATTTTGCTGGGCCTGGTGGTACTGAGGCTTGAAACACTGGATGCCACACCGTGCCCATACTGGCGACCCAGGTTCTGATGTGAACTCTTCTTGGCACGGCAGGAGAGGATACAGCATCTGAGTAACTCTCCTCTCCTCTGCCAGGAGGGAGTTTCAGTGCCTGGTGTTAGAATGGGAGAGATTGGCAGCTGCTGACTCTTCATGTATACAAGTGTGCAAGGAGATGTTTGGGTGGCATTGCATAACACTCCTCAGGGAAGAAAACAGGAAAATGGATTTCCGAGTGGCCACTGACCCCAGCCACCTGGTAGCCCTGCATCCCAATGAACACCCAGGCCACGCTGTGAATGCATGAAGGTAAGTCC
Organism: Neoceratodus forsteri; assembly: GCA_016271365.2. Classification (NCBI taxonomy): domain Eukaryota; kingdom Metazoa; phylum Chordata; order Ceratodontiformes; family Ceratodontidae; genus Neoceratodus; species Neoceratodus forsteri. Next base: position 32,669,632 of record CM057458.1, read on the forward strand.
TAAGTAAAATCGGAGGAGTGAGGCTGGAGTGGCTGCATCTGGAGAGCTGCTTGGGGTCAGGAAGAAACATTCCTAACTGCAAATTAATGTCCTACATGTTGATTTCAGCGTGGCCTAGGACTAAGTGCCACATAGAGAGTTATTGAAGATGTTAGGGTACCTAGCGACAGGGTGAGCCTGACAAGGTAGATTGCAAACTGGCAGAGGGAGGACTCTGAGAGTGGTGGTAAACAGCCAACACTTGGGAGTGTAGAAAAGGACTAGCAGCATACCTCAAGGATAGGTTCTGGTGGTACCACATCTCTTGAACTTGTTCATCTGCGACATCAGGGAAGTGATACTGTTTTATGGAGTGCTTACTGTTACTGTTCTTTTGTCAATTCCACAGTTTTACTATATGGTGATTTACTGTAAGTAATGTTTATTTTATTTATTTATTTTAACAGTTCTTGACATTGTATATTTTGTTATACTTATTTCCATGTGCGATTTAGGAATGTTTGAAGAGTGGTCCTGGGTTGGGCAGCTCAGATTCACTGCTATAAAATGGAAAGTCAGCGCGACAGTTTTGCAGAAACAACCCCAAAACTAAGTATTGGGGACATCAGGTAGCCCTGGCAACGGAGGAATGAGACCTCAGAGTGATCATAGCTGATACCTTAAAGGATGTGGGCCCAGATTAACAAGGCACATACTGTAGGCTGGTCATAAGATGCTGGGATACATAGGAAGGGGTTCTTCAGTAGGAGTAAGAAGGTGATTATGACCCTCTACAGGTCCCTAGTGAACAGATTCATTTTTTTTTATTTACTATTTTCTGGCAGGTCCACCGTCACTCTTCAGCCCTGGTCATGGTCCCTGGAGCCTCCATACCAACTATTGCTGCCTGTGTCTCCCAGTTATCCCCCGGCTTACCCCCGAGGGTGGGGCCATGGCAAAAGTCCCCATCCATGCTGCTGGACTGTTAACTGGTTGGGGACAGCAGCAGTGGCAGCTAATTGAGGCCCGAGAAGGCTTCACCCAGACTGTGGATCCCACCCTGCCTGCACTTTTCCCTGTGTTTCTCCTTTGGAGGCAGGGATGTGCCATGATGCCAGTGTCACTCACGCGTCCCAGTAGGGACGAGTACCAGCAGAGTGAGTGTGTCCTGGCCTCCACCAGGAGTCCTCAGCGTGCCAGAGACTACCCACCACCATCTGGAGAGGAGAGCCATCCATGGGATGCTCGGATCCTTCTCCCAGCCGACCCTCCAACGACCCGGATCTGTTCCAGAACCTGGGTCACCGGCGCCTCAAGTGAAAATCCAACTGCTGAGCTGGTGGACGGCGATCAGATTAATTCTGACCCTGCACAGATCCCTAGTGAACAGATCGATTCTGACCCTGTACAGATCCCTAGTGAACAGATCAATTCTGATCTTGTACAGACCCCTAGTGAACAGTTCCTTGGTGAGAATGCACTTGAGTACGGCACACAGTTCTGGAATCCTTTGTCTAAAATTACCAGAGATAGACTGCACAGAGGAGGGCAACCAAGGTGATTCAAGGACAACAGGGTAGGACATTTGAGGCATGGCTAGGTTGCCTAATAATATACATTACACACTGGAGATTATGAGAGACTGGGAGGTCATGACTGAGACATTTAACTTCATCAAGAGAATCAACACAGTTAATTGCAAGCAGCTGTTCAAGTGCAGAGTCCAAAACAAGGGGTCATGGGTATAAGCTGTCAGGGCGGGAGGTAATTTCTAGAAGGATGTTCCAAGGGACAGGATCAGTTGTGTTCCAGGACAGTAGCTGCTGCTGTTGTTTTCACAAGGGTTCTTGTGGATTTTACTTGGTAGGTTAGTTCTTTTCTTTATTACTTCTAAGGGGCTAGCAGGGTATTGTTTTGGGGACTGCTGGATGTTTGAAAACTGATTTGGTGGCTGTAAGTGGGGCTCATTTTGTGGATGTTTCACTGTGTAACAGGCTGCGCTAGTGAGAGCCTATTTCTTCCGATTTAAAACCTATTTGGGGATTTGCTTGGGCCTGGTTCTTTGGCTGCTGGGCTTGGAGGAGACACAGGGCTGATATACACTCTCTCTCGAGTCAGGTGTCTGCCCAATACCCTCCCTCCTCAGAAGTCTGCGAATTTATAGGGAACACCTGCCCTGCAATTGGAGAAAAAGGCTGCAGGTGCAGCTCATGTAGTTCTAGCCACTGGGGGTTGGATTTAAAGGCTGGGAGAGAGAGCTTAGGGAGTTGTTCATTTCCCTTATAAGTTTAATGTGTTGTACTGCACCTAGTAACAGGGTTACTGGTGTACAGTGGGACTGTCTCTAAGATTAGTGGGTGACCTGATTAGGCAGTAGGGTGTATCTTGGACTAGGGGGAACCTGGTGGCTCACCCAAGAAACCTATTTGGAAGTGGATGGAACCACACGTCATTAGGGCCGGCATCTTTGGGAGGGTGGTAGGGTGCACAGGGTGTGGAGCAGCCATGATACTGGACTGGGCTTGGAAGTTTGGTGGTTGCCCAGTGTGCTACCAGCTAGCACAGCTTAGGGAGGTTGCGGGGATTAGGAGAAAGCTGGGGGAAGGGGTGGTATGGTTGGGGAAGGGGCTGGGAATCTCCCAGGGTTGCACCAAGCACTGGGGGTGGGGGGCATAGGGAAAGGAGTGCAGGAGAATACTCAGGGGTCAATAGGGACCCTGGCAGAGGGGTCCAAAAGGACACTACCAAGGAAGCAGGCAGGTAACTGGGGACCCTCACAAAGGAGGGACGGAGGACAACATTCTCAGGGAAGTAGGCAGATGGCCAGGGCTGGACAGAAGGAAGCAAGGCGGGGAGGTGGATCAGACCTTACACTCAATAACTCGCCTAATTCTCTTCTTCTGCCGAGGATGAGGGGGGTGATGTAGCCACGACAGGGGTGGTTAGAGACAGAAAGGGGTGGGAGGCAGGAAGCAGGGGCCAGATAGCAGGAAGAACAGGGGGGACCTGGAATGCAGGAGAATGTAGGGAGCAGTGAATCAGAGCAGGAGGGGCAGGGAAGAGGGAGGAAAGCTCAGGAGAAGGACCAGTTGGGAGGAAAGGTAAAGGAGAAGGACCAAAGTACAAGGAGGATTCAGTAAAGGAGCTGAGGGTTTAGGCCAGGGAGCACGACGAGCAAGGAGGAACTAAATGGAGACAGGAAGGAAGAGAGGGATGAGCCAGGCTAGTTTAGCAGATGGGGAGTAGGACCAGTTGCGAGCAGTGAGGCGGGAATTAGCAAGGTACAGAAGGATACTCAGGAGGAGGAGCATAGGATTGGAGGAGGGGTGGCCATGGTAAATAAGGGAGGGAGTGGCATGTGGCACCCAGATGGGGGAACAAGGAGCCGGCTGGGTGGAGGGCCGGTAGAAAGGATGAGGGACATGGAAGGGATGGAGGAAAAGGGTGGTCAGAGTGCTCCTGCTGGGGGAGTCTATGAGTCAGGGTATCAAATGGGATAGGGAGGAGAAGTCTGGCCAGTTAGAACAAGATGCTTCCTGGACTAACAGTGCACAGGGCTAAGCATGAGGTATATCAGCTGGCAAAGTTGTGGGGTTCCCCAGACATACTGGTCCACCTGGGTACAAATGACATTGAGGGAAATAGTGAGCTAGAGATACAGGCAAGATTCAGGGAGCTCGCAAGGTCTGTCATGACATAGGATGCACAGTTTCCTTCTCAGAAATCCTGCGGTGCCAAGGGCTAGTGGGGAACACAAGAGGAAGATTAGGGAGATAAACCAGTGGCTCAGGGAGTGTGTGGGGCCAGAGGGTATGGGTTGATGGGGGATTGGGGAGACCTGGGAGGATAGGGCTATATGCTAGAGATAGGATCCATCTCAATTTGGAGGAGGAATCCTTAAGTTGAAAATAGAGGGTTCATTGGTGAAAAGTGGGTTTAAACTTGTGAAGGGGCGGAATGGGAGAAAAGGCTGTCTAGGGGGTGCCGATAAAGGAGGGACTCTGTCTCCACCCCCTGGGGACCAGGAGGATTGCAGGAAAAGGCCGACTGGCAAAAGTGCAGACCAGGGAAAACAGAATCCCATGTTAACACGAGCAGGGAAATGGAACTATAGGGAAGGGTGGAAGGTAGTCCTCTAAATGCCAGGAGCTTGGGCAATAAAATGCCTGAGCTCCAGGCGATGCTAACTGAGGGAGCAGTGGATGTGGCAGCGGTCACTGGAGACTTGGGCCACTGAAGGACATGACTGGAACCTGAACCTGGAGGGTTACACTATGTTCAGGAAGGACACGGGAGGGAAGGGGAGGGTAGCAATGATAGTCAAAAACTGCATTGGCATAGGAGGAGTAGAGGAGGCGGAGGAACCGTGGAGGTGATTGGGTCACCTTGATAACAAGGGGGGCAAGAGAGTAAAATAGGAGTGGTGTATAGGCCCCCTGCCCTGGCGGAGGAGCTGGAGGACAGTCTGGTGGCAGATGTTGGGAGACACTGCAGACTGGGCAGAGGAAGGTGGTGGTGTTGGGGACTAAACATGCCAGGAACAGACTGGGAGACTATAACATCCGTGTGACCAGGGAACAGAGGTTGTTGGATGTCTTTCAGGCATCCTAAAAACCCTGCTGGTGGACCAGGGAGGTCCAGGAGGTGATGCAGGAAAGAAAGCAACCTATAAGCAATTCAAGTGCTCAAGGAGTGAAAGGGATCGAGGGGAGTAAGAGCTGATGGCTAGAAGGGCCACTAGAGTGGTGAGGGCGGCTAAGGCAAGGAAGGAGCAGAACCTGGCCAGGGAAATTGGGAGAGGAACAAGGGGTTCTTTAGATACATTGGGGAAAAACAAAGGGTCAAGGGGCAGATTAGCAGGATTAAATCAGGGAGAGATGGGCACAAGACCCGGGGAGCAGGCTGAGGTACTAAATGAGTACTTCACCTCAGTTTTCACCAAGGAAAATGGGGGTGCTGCATCATATGTGGGAGGAGACAGAGATACTGAGGAGGGGGGACCCTACCGATCGGCGGGTCTGGGGAGAGGGGAGGCATCACTGGCAGGTGGGGAGAGGCTAAGCAGGAGAAGAGGTACCGAAGTGGAAATCACAGCAGAGAGAGTGAGGAAGCCCTCAGCTCCCTTAAGATGGAGAAGGCACCGGGCCGGATAAATTACATCCCAGAGTGCTGAAGGAACTTATGGATGTCCTGGGGAAACCCCATGGGAGCTTTCACCATCTCTCTGAGGACAGGGTGGGTGCCCCAAGACTGAAAGGTGGTGCATATAGTGCCTATCCACAAGGGGGATCAAGGGAGGTGGCAGGGAACTACAGGCCTGTCAGCCTGACATCGGTGGTGGGCAAGGTGATGGAGGGCATTGTCAAGGAGAGGCTAGGGGGACCTGGATAAGTCAGGGTGCCTGGACGATAGACAGCATGGATTCATCCAGGAAATCGTGTCAGACAAACCTGGTGGAGTTCTATGACTGGGTGACAAGTGCCTTGGACCTGGGTAGACCAGTGGATGTCCTCTTCTAGACTTCAGCAAGGCATTTGACTCTGTTCCTCACGTGGGCCTGTTGGATAAGCTGGGAGAAATGGGGTAGGGAACCAGATGATCAGATGGATAGGCAATTGGCTCCAGGACCCGGACCCAGAGGGTCGTAGTTGGTGGGATTGTCTCATCCCAAGGAGGGTCATTAGTGGGGTCCCACATAAGGACAGGAATCAGGAGTGAGATGAGTCTCTTTGCAGATGACTCGAAACTGGGGCGGTGGTGGATGGGGAGGAGGGAGGGTGGCCCTACAGGGGACCTGGAGGCTCTGGAAAGATGGTCGAGAAAGTGGAGCTGAGGTTCAATGCAGGGAAATGCAAGGTACTCCACCTGGGGCCAGAAACCCAGGCCAAGTGTACACCCTGGGGGAAATGCTACAAGTCTCGATGGCTGAGAGGGACCTGGGGTGGTGGTGGATGTCTAGATGAACAACTCTGAGACTTGTAGAGGAGCAGCCAAGGCCAACAGGATGCTGGGATGCATCGCTAGGGGATCACCTCCAGAAGGAGGGAAGTGATACTCCTCTGTATAACTGCTTGGTGAGGCTGCACCTTGAGTACTGCGTGCAGTTTTGGAGGCCACACTTAAAGACAGACATTAACCTCCTGGAGAGGGTCCAGAGGAGGGCAACCAAAGTGATTTGGGGCTAGGGGACAGGACCTATGAGGAGAGGCTCGAAGAGCTAAATATGTACACATTGAAGAGAGAAGGGACCAGGGGACATGATAGAGGTCTTCAGATACATGAAGAGGGTAAATAGGGAGGAACAGTCAGGGTGCTTGAAGGAAGGAGGAGGGGCCACTAGAGGGCATGGGTGGAAGCTGGAGGGAAGATTCAGGGGAGAAAGGAGGAGGTGCTACTTCACTGAGGAGGTGGTGGAGCCATGGAATGCACTGCCTAGGGGCTTGGGAGGCAGAGACAGTGGAGGGGTTCAAGATGGGGTGGACAGGTACAGGGAAGGGTTCTGAAAGCAAAACCAATGCAGCAAGAATACCGGAACTGGGAAGGGAGAAGCCAGAGAAGGTGAGGGGACAGCAAGGTCAGCACCCAGGGTGGGGGCTGACCAAACGAGCAGACACGAAAGACGTATAGGCCTATTCTGCTGGCATTTTAGTATGTTAGTATGTGAAGCAGTATGATTTCACAGGGAGAGTGGTGGGCAAATGGAATGGGCTGCCCAAGGAGGAGTGAAATGGAAACTGTTACTGATACAAGAGTCTTTGGAACATGGGAGAGGGGTTGGAGAAGCAGGTAAGGGCAAAGAGTCTGAGCTGCTACTCTGAACACAACTATGCACACTGTACAGACGTGCTATGTACTGTAACTTGGCTCTTGGCCAAGACCCTTGACTCTCCCTACTGATCCCTGGATACTCCATTTTCTGCCAAGACCGCGGCAAGCGGAGAGGAGGTATCGCTATTTACACCCTCCTCTCACTCTTGTGCACCATCATCAAACGTGAATAGTGGCGAGCTAAGTGGGTTCAATCTGCTCCATGAAGCGATTTGTGGATCAAAGCGGATTCGTGAGTGCTCCGCAACACGAAGTGGAGTACTTAGCTTTATAATGAGGAACACGTAGTCCATTGAAACAATGATTTTACGTTACTCTGCCTCTCCAGACCACTACTCTGCCAAATTTAAGGCGAAGTGCATTGCGGGCAATTCACTTCACCTCACTTTTCCTTGTTTTTGAGCTCCAAAGGCAAATTTTGCAGTGATTCGTGGGATTTCAGGTCACATGGGCTCTATATTGATCTGCACAGCCTCAATTCAGGGTAGTATGTGTAGGAAGGAGTAGGAGACAGTGTGTTCTGACAGCTGTCTGTGATAGGAATCTTGTAAAAGCTGTTCAAAAAGCATTTTTGCGTTTTTGGGGGATCCAACTTTAGTTCATTGATTGTAGGAAACCTTCCTGTGCTCATATCATTGAGCGTTTTTGTGTGGATTTTGAATGTTAATTTACAACATTGAATTGGTGTGGTAAAAGACAGTGAAAGTTTGCTTTGGGGAGGGCGTATCTGTGGAGTAGGTAGATTTAAGTTGGAGAAATAGTGATTTCTTTGTTTTTGGTTATATTTTTGTTATATAACTGTGTTAATGTACACACAGTAATATTGTCAGCAATAGTAGAAATTTTCTTGCTATTTGTTGTGTGGATGTGGTGCAGCAGTTCATAAGTTCAGGTTGTTTATATTACAAATTTACAATACATAGCGTGGCATAGTACTGAGCTTTTGCATTTGCTACGCATTCCTCGTTCAGCATTGTACACAAACCGTTCTGTGATTGAGTGCGTGTGCAGTGTTGCATGCATCAAATAATATACCTTTTATTGTGCCATAGACTAGTGTAATTGCAGGCGCAGCAGTGTGAACCTGCTAGCCACTGCAGCTGCCTGATTTTTACTGCGATCGTGGTATCCGTTCTTAGTTTTTGCTGCTTGTAGTGCCGTAAAATCTGCACTATCTGCATTCAGTGCTCCCCCACCCCCACATTCAGAAGGTATCTTTACCAGATTGGATTGTTTTTCTGACCTCATCAGCACCACAGGTCACTGAAGTTGTTTTAATTCCATGACAGTCTCAGAGTAGTCTCTTATCTGTTGCTGAAGCCACAGTTGTTTATTTGGCTCACATCCAGCATCTCCCAATCAGAGAGTGAACGTATCAAAATCTGAATTTGGTTATTATATTGTGGTTGATCTCACAAAATGCCTGCAAAGAGACATGCAAGCAAAGCTGTTTCTCGCCATGGCAATGTTGGCAGTAAGATGGTCTGTGTGCGTGGTAATAACGCGTAGGCATGAAGTGCATTGCTGATGTTAGGAAAGGTATCTCCTGCAATGATTTTACAGCCCAATCAGTAGCTTCACTCATAGTTGGAGGAGATGATGATTTCCCAGCATGTGGTGTTAATGTTACTAGTGTTAGTGGTGGTGAAGGTAGTATTAGTATTGTTGCGTCAAGTTCTAATTCCGACCAGTGTACCGTGATCCAAAAATACTGAGTGTGAAGCAGTGCAAGTGAATGGCAGCGTAGATGATGTCATACTTTCCAGTAACATCCCAGTAACTGAACCTGAGGATTCTGATGAACATGTCAATGATAGCATACAATGTAATATTCCGTCCACCGTGGCATTAACGCACGCATTTTCCGTGCTGTGATTCACAGTGTGATGAAAAATATCAGGTGATGGTGGTGTAGATGCTGATGATGAATGTGATGATGATGATGATGATGACGATGATGTTGCTGTTGTTGCAACATGCAGTCCACATGTTAGCATCAAGCAGAAGATGTCGATGTGTGTGATGTTGATGAATATGATGATGATGTAATCGACCCCAGTTGGGAACGGAGAAAAAGAAATTCAAAGTGGCTGTGTCTGAGTCTGTTTGCAGAAATCCACCCCCGTAAAACTTGTGATCTACGGTTTTAGTTGATGATGATGACCCAGTAATTAATATGATAGGTAGTCATTGTGGTCAGTTGCAGTCCAGATGTGCAGAGCCCGAAACTTCATGTGCCCCCCACTTCAGTGCTTAAACTAACAGACTTAAATAAGCTACATCATGGACATGTTAAAGCACAGCATCACAATCCCTTGTTTGGGATTTTTTGTTCAAGATGCAAATGATGATTCAGTTGCAATCTGCCAGGTTTGCCATGTGTGTTTGAGTCAGGGTAAAAAGGGAGAATTCTGGGCATAGGAGGACAGCATACGCATCTTAAGAATAGGCAGTTGGCACTGTGGACCCAGCACAAGCTGGCAGCTAATACCACAGTGGGGCATTCACCCTCGTCACTGGCAACCATAGCCAGCATGAAATCCCTTCCAAGACTGTTAAGCCTGTCCAAAATGGAAAGTCCCATCCGAGACATACTTTTCTACTCGTGTTGTCCCAGAGTTGTTCCGACTGTGTCCGACTCAGTAAGACATGCTCTTCAACATTCCTCCTTCCATTCATCCATTTAAGTATGGATATGTGGACAAGTGGCAAAACAGCGGGAGTTCATATCTGTGTATAACTGCACACTGGGCGCAGGTGCCAGGCATTGTTTGTGATGTTGGTAGTGTGAATAATCAGTGCAGTAAAGTGGATTGCGGCGGTAGAAATATTCCAGGAATTCAACAACATGCAACGATTGCTATACACAATGTGACCTGTTCACATACTGGTGAGAACATGCTGGACGTGGTACTGACTGAAATTGACAGATGGCTAAACCCTCTGTCCCTGAGGCTGGGTTCCTAGCAAGTGACAATGGGTCAAATGTGATGAAATGCCTCACTAATGGTGTTTCTTTTTCATGTTCCATGCATGGCCCACTGTTTAAATCTTTGTGGCTCAGGAGTTTCTGCAGCACCCTGATATAAAGGAAATGATGACCATTGCACAACATATCTGCTTTACTTTTCAAGATCTGAAAGGCCCATGACCAACTGTGGCAGTTGCAGATATAAAAAAGCCTGCCTCAGCACCGCTTGAAGCTGGAAATTGTCACCGATGGAACTCCACTTTATACATGGCAGAGAGGTTGTATGAACAATACAAAGCTATCTCAGAATATCCTGTGATGCACACTAGCCGTGACAGTTCTGGGGCCTCCATGTCTATGATGACTGAACAGTGGCCTTATGAACTCTGTAATAACAATCTTGTGGCCTTTTGAACATGCCACACAGGCAGTGAGTGGTGAGTTGGCCTCCATTAGTCAATCAATTCCACTGCTGCGGGTGCTGAGATAAACATTGGTGAAGGTACAGCATAGCCTTGATGTTACCGGAGACGGTGGTAGCAGTATGTTGCTGCAATACATGCTGACAGTATTCAACCAGAATCGTCCTGTTGTGAGCATTCAGCGTAGTGACAACTTTGCCATAGCAACAATGCTGGGCCCATGATACAAACGTGGAATTGCATCAGTACTGGAGGAGTGCCGAACAGGTAAAAATAATCAGTGGTCAACTGGTGCACTTGGTTCATGGGGCACAGAAGTCACGTGCCGAGTTCAGCAAACCTAGCAGCATAATCCGCTAAAGGTGTACCATGAGGACCATCAACCATATCCTGCAATGGGAAGGGACTGCAGTTCGAGGTAGTCTGTCATCCAAAGTGGTTGGCATCAACCCGCTTTGGGAGGCTTTGTCCCAAGTGGGTATTTGTGAAATAAATGATTCGAGAGAACAGGATGATGCATCAACAATTGGACTTAGTGTGGCACAGAGAATGGTTGAGTCATATTTGTCTGAAAACAGGCATCTGACAATAATTGAAGATCCTCTTTGTACTGGAGTGGAAAGGTCAGTGAATGGCCAGAGCTGACTGCAATGGCACTGAAGTACCTTACATGCCCACCCTCCAGTGTAAGCGTTGAGAGGGTATTCAGTTCAGCAGGTGCAATAGTCAGGGATCATCGGACTAACTTGTCTCCTGCAAATGTTAGTTGCTAACATTCATTAAAATGAATGAGGCACATACCAGCAGAGACTGCAACCTCGGTATTCTGCACGGCCTAGTCATAGTGGTCTTGCTGATGTGGAAATGGAGCATCCTGGTGGCACTGACAGTGGCTGCCTGAAACGGCCCACCACTGATGTAGATGACGACACAATGGAGAAAGAATTTCCCAGTGGTCAGGATTTCAGACATCCATGACTGTGAGGGCAGCTTATGAGGATGATGATGGTTAATGTAGGAGGCAGTATAGCGCAGTGGTCTAAGGCTCTGAGCTGCAAATCTGGTGACATCCAGTAGACCAGACCTGGGTTTGAATTCCACAGCTTCCACTTGCATACTGTGTGACCCTGAGCAAGTCACTTAACCTCCTTGTGCTCCCAGGTCGCTCCTGTAAAAAGCTTTCAGCTTAGTGTGCTATGCCTGGTTAAACAACCAAAGAAAAATGTTGGCAGGTTTTAACTGAAGTTTTTAAAAGGCGGTGTGCCCCCACCAGACCACCACCACCGGGACTGATGTTAGCACTGCCACCACTGAGCATGAGCCTGTCTGCCCCAAACCACCACCACCGGGACTGATGTTATCCACTGCCACCATGAGTCTGGCTGACCCATGGACCACCACCACCAGGACTGATGTTAGCCACTGCCACCACTGAGCCTGAGTCTGTCTGACCCTGGACCACCACCATTGGGACTGATGTTAGCCACTGCCACCACTGGAGCCTGTCTGTCTTGGCAAATCACTTTATTTTATAAACAACACATTTATATTAAACAACAAACATCATTTATGCAAATACACACAGACCCTCAACAAGGAAAAAGAAAATATCCCACCCCTCTCCTCCCATCCCCTAACCACCCATCCCCCTGGCAGCCATCCACATCCTCGATGGAGGAATACTAGAAAAGAAACAGAATCATCCCAGCTAAAGATGAATCGTTGGCTAGTAAGTAAGCATGCTTATGCTTACAGGAGAAGGACACTCAGCTGTGACAGTAAGCTTGTAGAATACTGAAGAGAAAAGTCTCCATGGAGATCTTGGCAACAAAGTTAAATTACGAGCAAAAAAAAAAAAGTAATCAAATAGCTAATAGCCACATTTCACTTTCAAGGATTGAAAAAGCTGCCCCAACACTTAGAGAATCTGGTTGAGCGTTATGGAAATTTGAAACTGACCTTTCAGCATTCAATGCATTCATAAACTCATCCCACCATTCTTTGAAAGAGGGGGTCCAGTTGCCTTGCCAATGGCGGAGAATCAATAACTTTGTTACTAAGGCACAGAGCTATTTGGTATTTCTGGGTACTGGATATGGATTGAGCACACTTCCCAAAACACAAATTTCTCAATAAAAAGAGACGATAAATCACAATATGGTTGTATCCAGCCTCTGACTGCTTGCCAAAACTTGACTATTTTGGGGCAAGCCCAGATTTTGTGGAAGGTAGTAGCTAACCGACACACAATCCGCAGACAGGCCGGGAGGACAGCCTTCAACCTATACAGTTTGGCCGGTGACAAATATAAATTATGCAACAAATTAAACTGAATCTCTCTCAATCTGTCCTGCTTAATGCATGAGTAAACATTCATCCATACTCTTTCCCAGGTCTTGCCTGACCACCCCATGGCCAGGTTTGCTTCCCAGTAGTGAGAAATTGGTGAGACTTTTGGCCTAAACTTGATATAATATACTTATATACTTTAGAGACTGGTTTACCTGAAAGGACAATCTCCTCCAGTGTCCGGATTAATGAGTCTGTCTGTCTGCCCCAGGACCACCAGCACCAGGACTGATGTTAGCCACTGCCACCACTAAGCCTGTGTCTGTCTGCCCCTGGACCACCACCACTGGGACTGATGTTAGCCACTGCCACCATGAGTCTGTCTACCCCGGACCACCACCACTGGGACTGATGTTAGCCACTGCCACCACTGAGCTCTGCCTGTCTGGACCACCACATCCATCAGCCAGAGACACAAAGATTCTTAATATTTAAACCATAAAGTGAATATTTGTACTCATGTTTGTTATGCTGCTTCACTTCCTTTAGTTGTATGTTTTGTTTTCTGTAGCTTTTCAGAGCAGCAATGGTAAAACACATACGGTACACTTCTTTTGTTTCTTTTACAGGGTAACAAAAGGCTCCATCACTAAAACTCGTTGGGAATGGTACTGTAGCTGTACCGTACAGAGAAGAAGTGATGTAATATCCATGTGAAATCCATTCTGGTAAGTATGAAGATTTTATTTCATGCATTTCATTGTTTTGGAAAGACTGCAGCAAATATTGCACACAGGTTGTGTTAGCTGACAAGATGTGGGTTTGAAATGTAACTTGACTTTAGATTGAGATTTCAGAACCAGGAGGGACGCATAACAATTAAGTTGCAGAAGTCATTCATTTCTTTTTAGAAACTTTCAGATGCTTTGTTGTTCTGTCAAAGTGGCCTTATCCAAAAAGTTCTTCAACATCAGGCATCCCTCCCCTGGCTGGGGCACACATGCAACACTTAGAAGTCGTTTCATTAGATGACCATGACCATCCTAACAACCGGACTCCAGAAGGATGCTGATCAAATTTGTGAAGATGTAACAAAATAAGAAACCATTAGAGACAAACCTGCAAATATGATTCTGCCCACCCCCAAAAAATACATTCATTGCTCATGAGTTAATCGTTTCCAATTTCAGCACAAAAAATTCTCATTGAGCACTAGAATGTGCACACCAACAGTTTCTGTGTGACCTGTGATGCGGAACAATACCATGAGTACATGCTCATGTCAACCCCTCCTCGCCTACAAAAATAACACAACCATATATCTATATATCTATATATATATATATATTCACCAAGACTACTATTAGTGTACAGCCAAAGGGCACCCTTCAATCCAGTTGAGATGATCACATTGCATTTGCTTGAATCATCTCACAGAACACATTGGACCAGCAACACGACTCCACAGTCATCATTTTATAATGGGTATGTGCTGAAGACTTCATTCCACTGCTACCACTCTGTCGATTTTATGCACTCAAGGAAGATGTATTTTGGTCCTACAGAAAAATCTGGGGACTTTGTGCCACTTTGTGCACATGACTGAGTGCGCCATTAATTTGGGGACTTTGTATGTGCTGAAACACTCTCATTCCACTGTGTTAACACTTGTCAATTTTCTGCACACAAGCAGGATGCATTTTGGGCACACAGAAAAAAATCTGGGACTCTGTGCCACCACTGCCGCATAGCCAGCCTGGGAGTAGGTCCCAGGGTGGTAGCCTGGGTAAAACTGGCTGCACAACAGGACACAGAAGGTAATAGTGAATGGAACACATTCTGAAGAAAGGGGTTACTAGTGGAGTTCCTCAGGGCTCAGTACTGGGTCCAGTCCTCTTTAACGTCTTTATAGGTGACATTGCAGAGGGTCTGGAAGGAAAGGTATGCCTCTTTTTGGATGACACAAAGATCTGTAACAGAGTTGATACACGGGGGTATAAAGGATGAGAAGGAACTTGGCAAGGTTGGAGAAATGGTCAGACATATGGCAACTTAGATTCAATGCAAAGAAGTGCAAAGTAATGCACCTGGGAAACAAAAATCCAGGAGAAGAGTACACAATAGCAGGAGGTACTAACAGCAACAATAATGGAAAGGGATCTGGTGTAGTCATATCAGATGACCTAAAGGTGGGTATGCAATGTGAGAAGTCAGTAGGGAAAGCCAGGGGATACTGGGATGCATAGGGAGGGCATCACAAGTAGAAAAAGGAGTGGTGAGACCCCATCTGGAGTACTGCGTGCAGTTTTGGAGACCTCATCTACACAAGGACATAGACAGGATGGAAGCAGTCCAGAGGAGGGCAACTAAAATGGTGCAGGGTCTACATCAGAAACCATATGAAGAGAGAGACTGAGGGAGCTTAATATGTATACCCTTGATGAAAGGAGGGACGGGGACATGATAGAAACTTTTAAGTACCTCAAGGAATCAACAAAGTCCAGGAGGGTAGCATCTTTCAGAAAAAGAGATGTGTAAGAACAAGGGGGCACAATTTAAAGTTAGAGGGGGACGGCTCAGGGGTAATGTGAGGAAATTTTTCACGGAAAAAGTGGTGGACTATGGAACCGCCTTCCTGGAGAGGCTGTGGGTCTAAAACAGTGGAGGAATTCAAACATGCATGGGACAGACATAAGGCAATTATAGTGGGGGTTGCAGGAAACAGGCTGTTGGTTAACTAGAATCTGAAGCTTATCCAGTAGGTAGGAAATGAGCAGACTGGGTGGGCCAAGTGGTCCTTATCTGCCATCAAAGTCTATGTTTCTATGTTTCTATGACTGAGTGCGCCATTAATTCTGGGGATTTTGTATGTGCTGAAACGCTTTCATTCCACTGTGTTACCAGTTATCAATTTTCTGCACTCAAGGAGGATGTATTTTGGGCCTACAGAAAATCTGGGACTCTGTGCCACCACTGCGCACATGTCTTAGTGTGCCATTAATTCTGGGGACTTTGTATGTGCTGAAACTCTCTCATTCCACTGTGTTAACACTTGTCAATTTACTACACACAAGCAGGATGCATTTTGGGCGGCAGAAAAATCTGGGACTCTGTGCTACCACTGTGCGCATGACTGAGTGCGCCATTAATTCTGGGGACTTTGTATGTGCTGAAACTCTCTCATTCCACTGTGTTAACCTTGTCAATTTTCTGCACACAAGAAGGATGCATTTTGGGCTGGCAGAAAAAATCTGGGGACTCTGTGCCACTTTTTTGTTCTGTGATTGTTGCTGTGATCTCATAGTGTCATACTGACATTTTTACAATTAAAGCAGCATTGCAAGAATGTCCTAAGTCTCCTGACAGTTTTGAACTGTACTTTTTTATGCTACTTTACATTGCCACAGTCACCACTAGTTACCTCCGAGTCATGACTTGAATGATACGATCCTTTTCATAATTTATGTCTGCTTTACTTATTGGCTACTTTTTTCGTAGTGAAAAAAAATGACGCCTTCAATACTGTTCGGACCAGGTTTATATTTATTTGCAGCTGCTTTTCAATAATTATTGTTCCGTGGTGTCATAAACACTACCTGCTGCATAACTGTTAATTAACAACAGAAGTGATATATAACTACTAATTGATGTGATGGAGAAAAGCAGAGGAAATCAATGACAAAGACCTGGTGGGCACCAATTTAAAAGGAATGCTCATTTCATTATTTCATACATAAAAAAGGTAGTACAGCAGACTCAACTACTGCAAATTTGCGTTTCATTCTAGTCAGTCAGGATGTAAGTAAAGGAAGTTGTAACATAGCATTAAAAATATAGGTCAGAGTTCTCAACAGATTGTTGTGCTGCTGCTTTACAGAGATTCACCACATTACATAGTTATAGTGATGCACATAAACTAATATGTAGGGCGTTACTACCACTGGAATATTTCTTGCTCCACAGAGTGCAATATATTTCTGAAAACCGCCCATAATTTCATTACAGTGTGTCATGTAGTGAATTACGATCAGGAAAAGCCACCCACATTCTGCCCACCCTTTCTCCAGCAATGTTAGGGCGTGATGCCAGGGAGGCGCGGTGCATGCTCCACTATAGTGAATGTCCTTCAGCTATCCAATGTTTCCTTATGTTATAAGGTTCACTTTGTGGTGAAATGTGGATGTTTCCACTAACAAGGCTCTTCTTACTGGAAAGCGCTCCACACGCTTCACCACAAACTGACCACTATAACATAAAGAAACATTCAGAAACCTGATGGACAATCAGATATTCACTGTAAGGAGCACGCATACACGCCTCCCTGCCATCACATCCTAATGTTGCTGAGAAGGAGGCAGAATGTGGCAGATTTTGACACGGAATTCCTCCATCACGTGACACACTGTAATGAAATTACAGTGGTTTTCACACAAATGTATTGCACTATGTGGTGCAAGAAAGATTCCCTGGAAGGAAACTGAGTATGATTAAACAACAACAAGAAAAAACACACAAAACAGTACAACACAGTAGGGGGTGGGGTGTGGGGTTGGGGCAAAAACAATCCCTAACTTACTGTGGCCATGGGATGCCATGGTGGTCCAGCAGCAGGTGCAGCATTGAAACTATTGCTGCTGCTGTTGTTCTAGTCTGTTCACCTGCTGCTGCAAAGCACCGAACTGCTCATTATTTTCTACAAAGCTGCCCACACCAGGGCGATGTCAGACTGTGCTGCAGGGACTGTGCCGGGGTCCACTGCAGCAGGAATCCAGGTAGTGGTGGTGGTGGTGGATAGGGTGGTGCTGGTGGCTGTGGTGGTGGTGGAGCAGCTGCTGTACTAGCCCTTCTCCTGCTGCAGTGGTGATGAGGCACAGCTCCCACCCCAGCAGCACCCTCGGCCACTGTCACGGAAGGGCCAGCAGGTGGATGACTGGCCCTTTCCATGGCAGCCTGCCACTCTGCCCTGTGGTGGTTCAGCATGTGGGTGCACTGGCCACCAGCCCCAAATGTGTCCCACGGGGCCACGGCGAACCACCACACACACAGATGGCATGCCACCACTGTACTGTCTGCCCCCACAGAATTAAAAACTCCTCACTGGGGAGCTGCGGGGAACCACACACAGTCCTCGCATGAGTCCCACCAGTGTTTTCCAGGGCCACCTCCTGTGGCTGTGGAGGTGGTGGAGGGGTGCTGCTGGAGCCCTACAGCTGCTGCTACTGGTGGTGGTAGTAGCAAAGAAGGTGGATGCACAGCAGCCACCGGTGCACTGGTGCTGCTGTTGCTTCTGTTGCTTGAACATGGGGATGCAACACTCAGGAGTTGGGAGCGGTCCAGCAAGACACAACTGCCCCACCCCCATGGGTCTGCACTCCCTTCGACTGCACCCATGGGCCAGCGACTCGCCTTATCCAGGGTCCACGTCCATCCCTCCCACACAAGTCCCTGGCACACACACACACACACACACACAGTCACTCACACACACACAAAACAAAACAACACTTATAAAAAAATATCTACCAAAAAAAATCACAAGCACAATACAAAAACTCAATAAAGATAGCTTTTAAAAAGCTGTTGTTTTACAAAGGCAATAAGCACTTTGTCACTGACTCCTACACTGCTCTCTCACAAGCCTTCTCCCTCTACAAATGCAAAGGAGAAAGTGAAACTGCTTCTCTGACTCACTTCCTTCCTGCCTGGCTAAAACATGTGACTTACAGTACTGTAAGCCATGTGATGTGTGGGGGCTGCCTATTCTCTTCTCCGCCGCCTTACTCCGTGTTAAGGCATAATGGCAAAGTGAAGTGGTAATAATAATGACACGAAGTGAACACCTTGCAGTGCCCACTTCGCGTTGTACCGGAGTCCACTTTGCGGTGGATTAAAAATCTGCTGCATCTCTAAATGTGAATCCTGCCCCATTTCCTACAAACTAATCCTTGCTCAGCTGTCCCTTCCATCTGTCTTACCCATTCACATAGGTATCATTTACGCCTCCCTCAGTTCACCCCAGGCTTGGTAATCTCTTGCCTGTCGGCCCTACTTCCGTTACTTCTACTGGGGACTATAACCTGGATTGGCTCTCTCCTTCCTCCAAAACCTCCCTCTCCAGAACAGAGGACCTCAACCAAACCCAAATGATCAAGGAACCCACTCACTACAACCTCCATTCGCAAAACCATTCCCTCATAGATTGGATTCTCTCTTCCACCCCGTACAATCTCCTCTGCTGGTGTACTGCTAGATACCTAAGCAATCACTGTATCACCTACTGTGTCAGGAAAATATATCCCCTACATACAGCCCCAAATACCTAAATTTACAGCCTTTATGCTTGATAAACACCAAGCCCTCCTACAAGACCTGAGCACAACAGATTGGACCCTTGCTACACTGCACTTAACGTAGACTCTGCCCTCACCAGTTTCCTATCCATTCTAACCCAGATCTGGGACTATCAAGCCCCTCCCCTGATGAAAACCAGAGTTAGGAAAAGAAACTACCCTGAATCTCTGCAGCACTGAGTGACCAATGCAAGGCTTGGGATAAGGTCTGGTTACTCTACAAATCCTCCCTGTCCCTCTTGCACGACAATATAACAAATCACTCAGGAATAATTGCACCAAGGCAATCAATAGTGCCAAGGCAGAATACTTCAAAAGTGCCTGCAGGACATAAACACTTCCTTCTGGAAGACGATCTACGCCTGATTGACCTCCTGCACAAGCAACAGTCCCAGTCCCAAAAACAACGGTCAATCCATCTTGGACCCTCAAACTGTTGCAGGCATTCCTTTTTGTAAGCAAACTTTATTTGTAATTTAAAAGACAGATACAAGACAAGTACCAGATAAATCAAACAAAAATATTAATTTAGCATATCTAGTAGTACAGATATTGAAACTCTATGTAAAGTAAACAAAAATAAATAACTGCAACATAAATTATATAAAACAACTAAACAATGCACACAGAACCCAAATGCAATATAAATGGTTATAAAATATGGAATACTATGACCACTAAAAATAAACCAAGGGACACTCCATGGGAACAGAGTAGGCTCAGAATGATAATTCATGGAACAAATGTAGGATGCGTCTCAATTGGAAGTTAATGCAAGCACGCCAAAATTCCAAGCAAAGACTCTCCTTATCCAGAAACTTATAATGGAGTTTTTCCACTCCACAAACAAAGTTTATCACTTTGTACCAACTGTTCAATGTTGGAACTTGAATTTGCAACTACGATTTAGTCAGTGTTTTTTCATACACAAAATCAGTAGCAACAATAAACGAGTCTGCCTTAGTAAAGAATAAGATTATCAAGAGGGACCAAAACCACTACCAGTTTGGCAGTCAAAGTAACTTGTTCCATGAACATCTTCTGTAAATCTCCCTGCACCCCTTGCCAATACAGTAGCAATTTGGGACAGCTTCAAAATATATGTGTCTGATCGCTAACAGTTCACCACATGCTCGCCAACTGCCCGCATACTGTGAGCCCCTATATTTGGCCACCCTCAACGGTGTAAGGAAAAATGTGTCCTACATTTCCAAGCAAATTCTTTAATATAGGGCAAGGAGGACAACTTATAACTTAATAATGTTGCATATGTCCATTCCTCCCATGTGACTAATTTGTCCAGTTCCTGTTCCCACTTAGAGAATAGGCTGAGATATTCAAAGGAGTTGCACCAGTGCAACCAGAACTGCACCCTGGGGCAATATTCAAAAGTGGGACTTGTGCAGCGCAATTCCCAACACACAGGGGCACAAAGATAATGTATGCAGCACATCTCCAGGGGCGTGCCCATGCATATGCTGCACATCCCAATATTCATCATGGGATGTGTGGTGCATCTGCTGGCACAACCCATAGTTGAGCCCGTAAAAATGGCTCAAGTGCTACCCACCACAGGTGGGCCACGGTAGTGCAGTATGCAACACAGCAGCCACCGGCCATGGGTGGCAACCCCCACAACATCGTGCACAAGCACACACAATAGTGCCTGGTAGTCCAGTGGTGCCCCCCTCCCCATCCGACCCTTTGATCACAAAATAAATTATTTACATATCCCTAGTAGTGAGGTACCCACCTCCCACCTAAATCCTCGATCACCATGAAAATGGCCATGTCAACCAGCTGGCAATCTAGTGGTACCCTCACTCACAGGACCCCCAGCCACCCAGCTCCCCTCTTGTCACTGGCAGCCAGCATACCCACCAGCATTCCTCCACGGCTGCCCACTGAATGACAGCTTACAGTATGAGCTGCAAGCTCATTAGCCCACACTGTAATAGTTATTCACAACTTTGTGAATGAAGTCATTCATTCATTCACAAAGTTGTGAATGACTATTACAGTTGCACTGCCAACCCATTGGTCCACAGTGTGGACAAATGAGCTTGCAGCTTATACTGTTTATTTATTTATTGAAATTGTTTCACCAGGAAAGGCACACTGATCAACAACCTACTTGTCTCGGCATGACCTAGAAGCTGTGCGCTGTCTTTCAGCAGGCAGCCGCAGTGGTATGCAGGTGGGTATGCTGCCAGCCCGATGAGGGAGGGCAGAGTGGGCTGGGGTCCTGTGTGGGGGTGAGGGGGTACCACTAGACTGCCATGGAGTTGACATGGCTGTTTTCATGGTGATCAGGGATTCGAGCAGGGAGGAGGTACCAGTGGAATACCAGGGATATGAAAATAATTTATTTCAGTGATCAGAGGTCAGGATGGGGGGTACCACTAGACTACCAGGAAAATTAAATATGGATTCATGTGGTGATCGGTGGCATGGGATGGGGAGGGGTACTACTGTGGTCCGTGGTACAGGGATTGCATGCTGTGCAGGGTGCCAGGCACATTTCACTGGCCAGCCCTGTACAACACATGCCAATGGGGCCATAATGGCATGCATTTTGGCTCCATTTGCATATTGGTGTCTGAATATCAGGAATTTGCGCACAGTATATCTCTGATGCGCTTGACCATTTCCCATTCCTGGTTTTCAGACCTGTCTGGGGATGTCAGCATATTGTATTTGTGCAGTGCGATTTTTTGATATATTCAGAAGAGATGCGCCATGGCACATCTCTTTTGAACATATCTCTTAGTTGCTCAGTGCAACTCAGTTGCACTGCATCACCTGGGCCATTGCCAGGCGCATTTATGAATATCGGGCCCTATAGGTTTAACAAACTCCAATTTCGGGGCATGCAAATCTGCATACCACTTTCCTATTACATGCCTGAAAGGTTTACCTTTGTGCAGTTATATTAAGAGGAATCCCTGGAGCATCCAAAAAATCGAGAGGGAATTAAGAAAAGGTAGGGTTTGCATATAAGAACTTAACTGTAAAAATCTAAAATATCCCCTACGGTAACCAATAGCAGTACGTACTTCAGAAAAGTGGAGACAACCCTTAGAGTCAAAAAGCTGAAAATAATAAACCAATTCCATATGGGCCCATCTTTGTAAGGAAGACTTTAGTTTTATAAAATGGTGTGGCCCCATCACAAGCCAATACTGGTATTAGAAAGCAGCTGCTGAGAAAGTGTTACCCGACAGCTATTCCACATTTTCAGGACAATTCACATACAGCGATAGAAATGCACAGAAGGAATACATGGTATAGAGGTGGAGTATAGAATTCTGACCACATCATGAAGATCATTCAAAACAAATTCTATGTCCTTCCAATAGGTGGAATACATCGAATTAGTCGAATAGCAAATACTATGTAAAAATCCGCCTTTACGTACCATTCTACATTTGGGGCCCAACTCCCCCCTGAACTGGAGACAGATATAAAACCACTGCTTAGACCCTAGGACGACCACCCGCCCACGTAAATTGTAGGAAGGATTTTGCCACTCCGAAGGAGAGTCTTGGTTAGGAATATTGGAAGAGTTTGCAAAAAGAAAAGTATTTTCAGTAGCACCACCAAATGAAACATAGAAACATAGAAGTTGACAGCAGATAAGGACCAAGGCCCATCCAGTCTGCTCATTTATTTGTCTACCTTATGATGTGTTATTGGCCTTTGCTCTGTCAATGGCTTATCTATTCATACTCATCTGTATTGCTCCCTTATGCCTTTCCCATGCCTGTTTGAAGCCCTGCATTTTATTCATATCCACCACTTACTGAGGTAGGCCATTCCATGCATCCACCACCCTTTCTGTGAAAAAGAACTTCCTCACATTACCCCTTAATCAGCTCTCTCTAATCTCATGCTGTGTCCTCTTGTCCTGCTATTTTCTTATATTGAAACATGTTAGACTCTTTCACCTTGTTAATGCCCTTAAGGTGTTTGAATGCTTTGATCATATCACCTCTCTCCCTCCTTTGCTCTAGGGTATACATATTGAGCTCCATTAATCTGTCCTCATATGTTTTCTGATGCAGTCCCTGCACCATTTTGGTTGCCCTTCTCTGGACTGCCTCAATTTGGTTAATGTCCTTGTGAAGGTATGACCTCAGTACTGCATGTGCTACTCCAGATGGGGCCTAACCAGTGTCTTGTAAAGAGGGATTATTACGTCCCTCTTCTGACTTGTGATACCCCTACTAATACACCCTAACATCCCTCTATGAATTATTTCAACATGTTGCAATAATGATAAAGGCATCGTTAGCCATAGTTGCAAGTCCTCGTTTATCTCTTTAGTAAGGGGTTTGAGATTTAATATCTCAACATGTTCAGGAAATTTTGTTAAACCAATCCCCAGATACTTCATATAATTCCTATTCCACCTTATAGGGACCATAGAACAAATTAAATCAGGTGGCGTTTACCAATATGCAATGACCTCGGTTTTGATTTGTATAAGTGAAATCCTGCCATAACTTTAAATTCCTCCAAAATTTGCCATATAAGCCTGCAAGGAGGACATACAGTAGGAGTTTGTTAAGGTCAGGAGAATATCATCCATAAATAATTGCCACCTTGTATTCTGTCCCCAAAATCCCTCCACTTGGTAGAAAGTCAAATCATACAAGCTAAAGGCTCTACATATAGGGCAAATAAAACAGGAGATAAAGGGCATCCCTGGCAGGTTCTTCCAGCTAAACTAAAGGGGCTGTCAAGACCCATTCACCCTAACATACATAAAGGGACGAGAGCAAATACCACTCAATATGCTAGTAAAGTTAGGGGAAAATCAAAAGCCTGGAGAACCAACCAAAGAAAAGACTATAAATCCCTATCAAAGGCCTTCTCTGCATCCAAGCTGGCCAGGATCAGAGGAGTGCCCGTTCATCCGCATAATCCAACAAAAGGAAAGTCGCCTAACATTATCAAACACCTGGCAGCCATGGACAAATCCTGTCTGGTCATGGTCAACCAAGGACGGGAGAAGGCCTTCCAATCTAGATGCCAAAACAGCCATAAAATGTATAATCCATATTCAACATTGAAATCGATTGATAGGATTCTGGCTGAACAGGATCCTTCCCGTTTCAATAAAGTAGCAATAACCGCACTATTCCGGGGAGGAGCTACCCTTCTTGTACCCTCACATAGCCCTTAACAATATGTGACAAACCAATTGCTGCAAATCCTTCAATTTATAAAAATTGGAAGGAAAACCATCATTACATGGACTCTTCCCCACTTTAGAATGTTTAGTAGCCCAATTAACTCAATATAAGTTATAGGGAAAGGAAAGGAAAGAAGATGCTTGCTGTTCTGAAAGCCTTGGTAATTTAGCTAGGGCTAAATATTGAAATATTCATTCATCCAGTGGGCTATGTGATTCAGGAGTATACAACATTTGATAATAATTTTTAAATATAGCAAGAATCTTACCCATATAATACTTAATACTCCCAGTTCCCGGGTTCTGAAGTTTAAAATTGTAGCCACCCTTTTGTGCTCTCAAGCGACTGGCTAAGTAGCTAGCTCCCATAGAGCCACCGAGTTGTGCCCATTGTCTAAGATAGTATAACACCATATATTTCTGCAAGTTTGATTTAGCTTCTAATAGTTTACCTCGAACTAACTTATCACCCATAGTAAACTTATTTTGAAGGATTTAATTTCCTGGTAAAGTTCAGAGGTTTTCTGTCTCCATTCTTTCTGCTTAGCTGAAGCATATGCTAGCAAATTCCCTGAATGGAGGCCTTCAATGTATCCCACAAAATACAGTCAGTAGTCTCCCTGTATCATTAAATTCCAAAATGTTTTGGCCTGCTTCACAATATTCTGCCTTAAGGTTTGATCTTTTAAGTAGAACAAATGCAGGGACACTGGTTTACGGGATTGAGAAATGGCATATTTGGTTTTGCACATTGTAAAATGATATTGTCACGGTGTCTGTTAAGCCAAAATCCAGTTTTACTGGTGTTTGGTTCTGTGTACTTTATTTAACAATTTTAACTCTACTAACATGTATTTTAGCAAATTTGACCTCCACTATTGCACATCCTTCCATCCTTGTACCAATTTAAAGTTATTTTAGGTACAAGATGTGAGTAAGCAACAATACTACAGCCCCCATCCCTAAGGTGTGATGAAGAAGCAGCACTATGGCCCCATCCTTCAGGTGCGATGGCAGCACCAACAGCAGTACAGCCCCATCCCTCTGGTGTGATGGCAGCAAACAGCACTATGTCCTCCCTCCCTCAGTGTGACAGAAGCAGCAGCACTGTGGCCCCCATCCCTCAGGTGGGACGGCAGCAGTACTACATTCCCCATCCATCAGTGGTGATGGCAGAAGCACTACAACCCCCACCACTTGATGTGATAGCAGTAGCAACAATGCAGTCCACATCCCTCTGGGGTGATGGCAGTAGTGACAGCACTATGATCCCCTTTCTTCAACACCCACACCCAACATGCACAAGTTACAAATGACTTGGTCTCTTTACTTGTAGAACTCAGATATGAGTTAATCGAACCATCACCGCTAAGGTGGGCTACCTTTTTTTTCCTATCTATAATTTAACTGCCTGAATTAGATTTTGCCTGACACAGCTGACCATGTTTAGGGAACAAACTTGGGTGTTGGACAGCCAGCTGGTGGGTGAAGGCTTGAGTGTCCAATGACCACTCACCTTCTCCTGGGAGGGAGGGTGGGTTCACAGCTCAGCATTTGCTGGCCACTGATGGTTCAAGTTTCAAGTTTTCAAGTTTCAAGTTTATTATGGAAAACTCCATTGAGCAAGCTCATTCACAAGGAGGTCCTGTGACATAAACACTTAAAGTACAAACACAGATAGGTAATAACAGTATATACATGAACACGCGTTACATGATACAGGCTGGATATACATACAAGGGTACCACATAAGGTGACCGCGAGGTGGTAAACATTGATATGAGACAGGAAGCGACTTACAGGTTGCATACTGATAAAGGAAACATGATGACTGGTGTGTGCAATACATAAACAGTATTTTGGCAGCTAGAACAAACAACAGTCTACAACTGATATGGGGGAGGAGTGATTTGATAGAGTAACAGTGGAGCGTAAGCAAAGATAAAGCCAGGAGTAGAAGGGGAAGGGAAAGCAGTTAATATGACAAATCAATTATACCTTACCAGTGGATAAATAAGGCACACATGGGGAAGGAAGAGACTTAATGACAGTTACAGGTGTCTTTTATTTTGGCTGAACTTAGCGAGTTGTAGAAGTTTATTGAAACTGTGCTAGTTAGTTTCAGTACGGTTTGTAATTGGTTCCAAATGGAGGAAGGGCATATGCAATAGCACATTTACCAAAGGAAGTCCACGTCCTTGGTATGTCAAGCATAATAAAGTCAGATTTTCTTAACGGTATGCACTGTGTGAGATACTAATAAGGGAAGAGAGATAGCTTAGCAATTTCTGCAGGAGCAGTTTAAGAGTCCATAGCCCAGCATGGAACAGGTCTAGTATTAAGGGATGTCCAACCAACAGCTGCATATAAGTCACAGTGGTGCGAGCGGTAAGGGAGTTGGTAATGAACCGTAACATACGGTGATAAAGGATGTCCAGTTTACTTAGATTTGCAGAGTGGTGGAGGAATAGATTACATCGCCATAGTCGAGTAGGGGAGAAAAGTGGCCTGTACAAGCTTGTTTCAGTTTCAAGGGGGGAAAAGGGCCTATTTCTGTAGAAGAAACCTAACCTTGCTTTTAACCTTCTAGAGACATCTTCAACGTGGTCACTGAAAGATAATTTACTGTCGATCCAGATACCTAGATATTTAAATTTGGTTACAACTTCCAGAGGCTCGTTTAGCGTGGTGACAATGAAGTCTTGGGCAAGGGTATTGGGAGGGCCTGAGACAGCATTGTGGGAGAATATCATTGCTTTAGTCTTTTAGCATTGAGCAGAAGCTGTGCCTTTATTAGATTATGCTCAAGTTGTGCGAAGTCTGCTTGAAGCACTCCTTGACTTCGGATAACGATGAGCCAAAGTATACAACACAATATCATCTGCAAAAAGTGCAGATTGTACGTGAGATATGTTAGCATCTAAGTCATTAATGTACAGAGAAAACAAGATAGGCGCAAGATGGATCCTTGGGGACTCCTCTTGCAACTGGCAAGGCAGCAGATAAAAGCCTTCCACCTTTACTTTTGGAATCTTCCAGTTAGGTAGCTAGAGAACCATTGGGTGGTATGGTATGTGGCACCCAACTTTGCAAGGCAATTGACTAATAGTTTGTGATCAACAGTATCAAAAGCTTTGCTGAGGTCCAAAAGACTGCACCAGTTACCTTCTTAGCATCTATAGCAGAGATCCAATCATTGGTTTCTTTTGCTAGTGCAGTGATTGTGCTATGATTAGCCGGAAGCCAGATTGAGCTGGGTTAATGAGAGAGAAGGTTTCCAAGTGAGATTTTAACTGAATATGGATCAGTTTTTGAGAACTTTAGAAAGGATAGGCAATATGGAGATAGGCCTATAGTTGTTGACATCACATGGGTCACCAGATTTAAATAGAGGAGGATATGTGCTGATTTCCAGCAGAGACGACTTTATTAGCAGATGTAATGGAAAGATTGAAGATGTGGAGGGTGGGGCAGTGAGATGGTAGCCTGACCTTGGGAAAAAGGGTTCAAGCCATCGTCCCTCCGCTTTTTGGTGTCTAAGTTAAGAAGAGAATCTTCTACTTCTTTATAAGTTATCTTGCACAGTTGGAAGGGGCTGGGTGCAGGACTAGATGTGGCGGGAGGGGTATGCTGGCTTACCGCAGCACCAGCATAAGGTGACAGTCAAAGCTAATCCAGCTGTGGCAAAGTGGGAGTTAAGTTCCTCCAGGATTAGGGACTTGTTTTCACAATCTTGCCACTTGCAACTATCTTTGTTGGGACAGAGGGGCATGGGCAGATCCTTCTATAGCTTTGATAGTCTTCCATATTTTATGAGGGTTACCTTTAGCTTGTTCGAGAGTAGAAGTATAATAGTTAGCTTTAGCAGAGCGAGTTTTTCACACAGTTATTCCTGGCTGTTCTAAAAGCCTACCAATCCGAAGATTCTTTGGAGTATCTAGCTTTAGCCCAGAGCTTATCTCGAGCTATAAGGGCTGCCTTGAGATCCGAGTGAACCAGGGGTTGGAATTGTTCCGTACCCTTACTTTGATGAAAGGGCATGCTTATTTATTATTGTAGTGAGTTTGTCATTAGGATGCAAGCTGCCTTGTTGACATCTTTGGCTAGGTAAAGATCTTGCCATCTGACCATGCTCAGGTCAGATAGGAAGTTTACTGCACTGAATTTGTGAAAGGATCTTTTGTTATAAAGATGGGTTGATGACTTTAATTTGAGATCTTATGCAAGCAACAATTCCATGATCGCTCATGTCGTTGTGAAACACTGCCAAATTAGATATTTTGTGTGGATGGGTGGTTAGTACCACATCTAGAATGGAACTGTTGGCAGTATTTAGAGTGTTGTTCCTAGTAGGTTCACTGACTAATTGCCCAAGACCTAGCTCGTCACAAAGGATTTGAGGGCCGTGATTTAGGTGACAGCCAGTCCATATTTAGATCTCCTAGAAATATTGTTTCAGTTTTTGCATCTATGAACATGGATTTCAAAAGATTAAGGACTTCATCACCACCAGACGGGGGTCTATAGCCACCTAGGATAGTGATACATTCTGAGGAGGAGATGAAGGCTCAATGAAACTAACTCAAATTCCTTGGCTAGAGATTTGCAACTAATATTGGTGACCAAGTACTTAGATTTGGTGTAGATAACCACACCCGCATCTAGACTCTCTATCTGCTCTAAATAAATTGTAGCCCTGCAGTGATATTTGTTGATCAGTGTTCGTCTTTTTTAACCATGACTCAGTAATTATGATAAGGTCAGGGTTAATGTGTGCAGCCAGGCTTGCAGCTGTACAAGTTTTTAGGCAGGCTTAAATGTTGACCATCATCATTTTGAGACCTGTGGCCTCAACAAAATCGATAGGCGAGGTAAGTTGTGTGTGTGTGTGGGGGGGCCAGGTTGAGCTCCACATTTCCTGAGCAGAGAAGAAGCAGAAGAATAACTTTCTTTAAGGAGCTTATAAGAATGGAGACTGCTTTTTATTTCTTGCGCAACCCATATCGTGCTGCGCTAAAGGCACCACTGTAATGACAGTTGATCGTGATCAATGTAAGTGCTTGGGTGGACACAGGTGAGGACAGTAGCAAGGGGTGTAGGCTAACCGGGGAATAGGCTAAAAGGGAGGAGAATGACATAGTGTCTGCACGGTAGACTGTTATAACATTAGGTACTGATAAGGTACATTGGAGAACTGAATTGCATTGAGGTACTTGAATTGCACTGTATTGCTGAAAACTTTGCACCTTAGGAGCAATAAAAACACAATAAGGAGAGCCATGGTCCCAGATTGGAGTGGTCTCGTGATTTGTATTAGTGCAATATTTTCTAGGCAAGAAATTTGCCCACCTAGGTACTCACTTAAAACCTAGATGAAAAAATACAGCAGAAAGGGAAACAAGGAGAGCAGGAGCAGCTTAGTTAGTGGCCATCCACCCTTCAGACTCAAGTCCCTTGTAGCAGCACCGGAAAGAAGTAGAATGATAATGCAGGCTATATTGCCCACAAATGAATACAGTGATTTATGTAGAAGACCAAGAATCCTCTAGTGGCAGGTCTGTATAACCTGCTAATGCAAAACTAGCCACTTAAAAAAAAAAAAGTAGTTAGACTTATCGCACCAAGGCAGAGTGCTTGGATGGGGGGTCTGCAGAAAGAGCAGTCAGACAGAAGAGGTGTAAGCACTTTAAAACAGTAGTAGAAATTACAATCCAGCTAATACAGTTGAAAACCCTAATAACACAGTTGAAATGTGCTTAGTTCTATCGAAAATCTAACAAAGTACCAGGTGTCTATAGAGGAAAACTCCTGCCAATCAGAGTGGGTTTGCTGGAAGCACCGTGTTCGATTGGCTACGCTGTCCCGTACCTTCCAAGCTGCAGGCGGGTGTCCTGGTCTTGGTCGGTGGCTGGCTGGGTGCGGCCGACCGTGGGTGAGCTGGAGCAACCCTGTTCAGGGACAAGCAGCTTCCAAGGCTGCAGGCGGGTGTCCTGGTCTTGGTCGGTGGCTGGCTGGGTGCCGGACGACCGTGGGTGAGCTGGAGCAGCCCTGTTCAGGGACAAGCAGCTTCAAGGAGCTGCAGGCGGGTGTCCTGGTCTTGGTTGGTGGCTGGCTGGGTGCGGCTGACCGTGGGTGAACTGGCAGCCTGTTCAGGGACAAGCAGCTTCCAAGGAGCTGCAGGCGGGTATCCTGGTCTTGGTCGGTGGCTGGCTGGGTGCCGGCCGACCGTGGAGTGAGCTGGAGCAGCCCTGTTCAGGGACAAGCAGCTTCCAAGGAGCTGCAGGTGGGTGTCCCTAGTCTTGGTCGGTGGCTGGCTGGGTGCCGGCCGACCGTGGGTGAGCTGGAGCAGCCCTGTTCAGGGACAAGCAGCTGATGGTGGCCAGAGACATGACAACATGTCAGTCCTCACTGCAGGAGGGGCGTGATGGACATCAGCTTGTGCCTTGACATCATGTGGCCTGTCACAGTGCCAAGAAAATGGGAGAACACCTGCTGACCAACCAAAGGACAGCTGTTGGTCCCTCCATAAGCTGGATGTGTCTGTTCTGACCCTTGCCATGCCCAGGATACACAGGAAGCTCTTTCAGGCAATTCTCCTCCTGGTAGCCTCCCACAGGCGTGAGGCCCACTCAGTGAAGGGTTACTTTGGGTTACCTGGTAGCACAGCAGTAAGGGGCAGTGTATGGTGGCTGGGACTCAGCAGCGGTGGTAGGGGCCTTGGCAGGCCTGAAGGTGTGAATGGCCGGGGTAGGAAAAAAACTGCTTAAATTTGCTTCTTTGAAACGCAGTGTCTTCACCTACAAAATCCATAAATGATTAGTGGAGGATGTTCAAATGGATTTATGCATCTCCCAGACATGTGGATGCTTTTTTCACTTGGTGTCCATGAAAGGGTGTCTCCCAGTTTTCATGTCTTTGTTCAGATGTAAATTGAGCACTGCTCTGCCAACCAGCATCATACAGCCCTGGGGTCTTACCTTCTGTACGTCATTGACTGTGCTTTCAAAATCCACTGGCCAAACATAAGTACACTTAAATACTTACATTTGCTTTTGTTGAAGCAGTCTATTAGAAAACTTTTGTTGTCACAGAGACTGAGACAGCAGGTGAGAGAAAAGGTGCAAATTATCCAATTCACCTAAATGGGTGCTAACTGTGAAGTATTTTCATAAGTAGTGAGGCAGTTTCTTCTTTGTGAACATACTTTCATTCAGACTAGTTTTCATTCGAACAACTGAGGATTTTGGATGGCCCTACTGATTATAAACTTGAATAAGCTAGTTGTTAACAGTGATCCTGCATTTAGCAATCTACAACCTAGATGCTCATATGCAAAGAATACAATAAAAACCTGACTAAAGTCTAAAAACAAGCTTATAAAACACATAAAATGTATCTGAACATTTATCTTTACCTATACAAAATCATTGCAGCCCAAGTAATACTTAAGTAAATTACATGGTACCCTGACTACTATTCTATGATGTGGTAAACATATATTGGTATTTTTTATATTCTTTGTAAAGCAGGTAAGGCACACTAGGCAGAACTATCTGTTTTCAGGAGTGACCTAGAAGCACTGGGAGGTTAAATGACTTGCTTGGAGTCACACAGTATGCAAGTGGAGGTTGTGGGAATCAAACCTAGGTCTGCTGGATGTACCCAGTTCATTCACTGTTTGTTACTCTAACCACTAGGCATGGGTGGTTAAACTGAATGGCTGATTACAACAAAGCAGTGCAGCTGATTTTCTTACTGACTCTATATGCAGCAAAGCAGAAAGAATGCAAAGTACAGCAGCATTCATTTAAGATGCTGAAGTCTGGGTTGGCGCTCGTGCTGCGGTAACACTATTGCTTGCAATGCCAGTGACCCAGGGTCAAGCAAACTCGAGTTGCTGGAAGTCTGGCCAGAGGAGTAGGATCGAGCACCTGGGGACTGCTCTCCTCCTCCTCCTCTGAGGAGGAGGGTGGGCTGCAAGTCCTGCTGCTTTACCACCACCTGTCTGACCACGGGTGGCGGTGCAATGGTGCTGCAGAGTGATCAGGAGGGAGGGACGCTAGCTGGGATCTGGAGCAGTGGCATGTCTCTATGTGACCTACCTCCTTGGATCTCCTCTAGTGCCAGTGCCCTCAGGGACAGAGACCAGAAAACCAGGAACAATCACCCCATCGGCCACTGGCAGAAGGGACCCAGGTGCCCAGACTTCATAACCAGGCTCCATGAGGGACCCACTGAGCTGCCTGACACACACTAAGGAAGTGTGGAGGGGTGACCTGAGTCCCCTCCCTTCCCACCTGGGGTACAACCAAGGCAGGATAGAGGAAGGACCACAGGAGCTCCTGAGCATTAGCTGGGGTTGAAGCTAAGGGATAGCCAGCCTAGGGATCTCTGAAAAGTGGAGACTGATGCTGTGAGAAGGGAACATAGAAACATAGAAACACAGACTTTGACGGCAGATAAGGACTGCTTGGCCCATCTAGTCTGCCCATTTCCTACCTACAGGATAGGCCACAGATCCTAGTTAACCAACAGCCTATTTCTTCCTATCCCCACAAGAATTGCCTTATGTCTGTCCCATGCATTCTTGAATTCTCCCACAGTTTTAGACCCATACCTCCTCAGGAAGGCTGTTCCATGCATCCACCACCTCGCTGTGAAATAATACTTCCTCACATTGCCCGAACCGCCCCCTCTACTTTAAATTGTGTCCCTTGTTCTTGCATGTCTCTTTTTCTGAAAGATGCTACCCTCTTGGACTTTGTAGACTTCACTGAGGTACTTAAAGTTTCTATCATGTCCACCTCTCCTTCTTTCCTCAAGGGTATACACATTAAGCTCCTTTATTCTCTCCTCATACAGCTTCTCTTGCAGACCCTGCACCATTTTAGTTGTCCTCCTCTGGACTGCCTCTATCCTGTCTATGTCCTTGCGGAGATGGGGTCTCCAGAACTGGACGCAGTACTCCAGATGGGGTCTCACCAACTGTCTGTACAGAGGATAACAACTTCCTGTTTTCTGCTGCTGATGCCTCTCCCTATGCATCCCTGTATACCCCCAGCCTTTCCTACTGCCTTCTTACATTGCTTACTAACCTTAAGGTCATCTGATATGATTACCCCGGTCCCTTTCCTTTTTGTTGTTGTTACTAGCCCCCCATTGTATTCTTTCCGGTTCTTGTTTCCCAGGTGCATAGAAAGAGAAAATAAAAAAATGTAAAGATGTTGAAATCTTGCAGATTCTGTGCAGTGATATGCAATTTCTGTGAGGCACCAGTACAAGAATTCAAAATCCACCAAACCAAGTAAGATTCCATGATTGTTACCGGTGTTACCGGTAAAATGGAAAACCAGGGTCCCTGACCAAATGTAAATGCCAAAAGGTATTGACAGGTTCATTAATACAATTTAAAGTAACCAGAACTGGAGCATGATCTGAAAGTAGTAAAGAAACATATTCTATATTCCGCACATCACCCAAATGCTCATAAGTAGTAAAAAGTAATCAAGCCATGTCTGGCGGAATAATGAGTATAACGTCTGTCCCTGGGATGCAGACACCTCCACCCATCTACCAATCCCAAATACTGCAAGGTAAGGTAAAATATTTAGTTAGGGCTGTGCACTGGTATCGGCTAGGATTAGAGATGTCTAAAATGGGTTAAGTGTTAAATTAAGATCCCACCCAGAGAACTCTTCCTTTAGAAGAGAAGTAAGAAAAACTTAAAGAGCAGGTACCTACTGTCAGGCATCCAGGTCCCCTAAAACATATATAATAGTAGATCTGCTCTATTGTTGAGGTGCATTAAAATTACTATGCACTTCCCTCTAGTTAAAAAGTTATAGCACCCCAAATTTGCACCCCATAAAACAAAGCCTTGTGTGTGTGTGGGAGGGGCACAGTATTAAAACTTGGCGTACAGCGAGGAGGTGGGTGGGGTTGTGCTGGTCACCCACTGGATTTGAATCTTTTCTTTTTTATTACAACTTGGTTGGGGAGAAGAGGGGTTTGGGTGCTATCTGAGGGTGGGGAAGTGGGGTTCTTTCATATCTTGCCAGACCTGGCTAGGGAGGATGGTGGGAAGCAATTTTAGCTTTTTGGAAGTGTTTCCTGAATACCGGATGAATAGTGCACTATTCATTATTTGAATCGAATAATGAATAGCTCATTATTCGTGATATTCAGAAAGTGATATTTATTATTCGCACTGCCCTACTAAATAGTACTAACGCCATAGACATATCGCATACATACAGGTTAATGACATGCTCTCAGTATTCATTTACTGACATCACAAAAAGGAGGTGTCAGACAAGGCTTTGTTTTTATATGCGTTCAAATTTGGGGTGCTTTAACCTTTTAACCAGAAGGAAACACATAGAAATATTAATGCCCCTCAATAGTAGAGTAGATCTACCATTATATATGTTTGAGGGAGCTGGGTGCTAGACAGTAGGTACCTGCTCTTTAATAAATGCCCTTTTATAGTATTCGGAGGAAAATAAGTATTAACCAATGTAAGTTCTTTACCATAGAATAAACCATTCACAATAACATATCTACTCTCCACATCAATAACTATATCAATACCTCAAAAAAAAGTCCTGACTCCTATAGTCCCCGATAAGAAACATAAAATATTTTTGTAAATCCAGTTTAAGAAATTTATTGTGTTCCAGAGGGAGAGGTGGATCTCCTGGAAAAAATTAGATCCACTCTCTGTTGGCGAGCATAGTGGAGCAACCTATATCTTTAACAGGGTTAGTTACCCCATTAACATTGTAAGACAAGACTTTCAAAGCAGAAGTTCTAGTAGTTGCCATCCCAAAATCTATCAAATATCAAAAAGGTGAAAAGTGCTAAAACTACAGGTATAATCCCAATATATACACCATACAACTTGCCTCCCTTGAAACATGGCTCTAAGTATATTAAAATTGCCCTCATGTACATCCTACTAAAGCATATCATGTTTCCCACTCTTCTTAGATTAAGCAAAGCAGAGTCTGAGTTTGCATCAAGACATAGCATTAAGATAAAAATTTCAAAAACCCAATCAATACTCTAAACACTAAAATTAAAGCCGAAAGGGCCACTAAAGGCTACCTTGACTTCTGAACCTCTCAGGTATAAAATGTTTAAATATGCCATAAATATAATAAACCAAAAAGCCATCAGATTCAGAACCCATACAGAATTCAGTTTCAGAACCAAACCGCTGGAAAAGCATATCAGTAACCCACTTGCCCAGTTTGATCCTAGAACTATCAATAATAAACCTGCAACTAGAAACGTAGAAACATAGAATTTGATGGCAGATAAGGACCGCTTGGCCCACCCACTCTGCCCATTTCCCTACCTACTGGATAAGCTGCAGATCCTAGTTAACCAGCAGCCCTCACGTCTTCCCTACCCCCAAATTGCCTTATGACTGTCCACGATGCTTGAATTCCACCACAGTTTTGACTCCACAACCTCCTCCGGAAGGCCGTTCCATGCATCCACAACCCTCTCTGTGAAAAAATACTTCCTTAAATTACCTCTGAGTCACCCCCTCTATCTTCAAATTGTGCCCCTTGTTCTTGCACACCCTTTTTGAAAGATGCTACCCTCTTGGACTTTGTTGATTCCCTGAGGTACTTGAAAGTTTCTATCATGTGCCCCTCTCCCTCCTTTCCTCGAGGCTATACATATTAAGCCCTTAAGTCTCTCCATATGTGTCTTCTGGTGCAGACCCTGCACCATTTGAATGCCCTCCTCTGGACAGCTTCCATCCTGTCTATGTCTTTGCGGAGACTGGGTCTCCAGAACTGCTGCAGCAGTACTCAGATGGGGTCTCACCAGCTGTCTGTACAGAGGGACAATAACTTCCTGTTTTCTACTGGTGATGCCTCTCCCTATGCATCCCAGTATCCCCCAGCCCTCCTTGCTGCCCTCTCACGCTTGCCCACCTTTAGGTAATCTGATATGACTACCTCCAGGTCCCTTTCCATTGTTGTTGTTGTTAGTATCTCACCCTCACTGTGTACTCTTCCCTGGGTTTTGCTTCCCAGGTGCATTACCTTGCATTTCTTAGCATTGAATCTAAGCTGCCATACATTTGACCATTCCTCTA
Source organism: Neoceratodus forsteri (assembly GCA_016271365.2). Classification (NCBI taxonomy): domain Eukaryota; kingdom Metazoa; phylum Chordata; order Ceratodontiformes; family Ceratodontidae; genus Neoceratodus; species Neoceratodus forsteri. The sequence continues at coordinate 32,705,783 of CM057458.1, forward strand.
ACTTTGCCAAGTCCTTCTCATCCTTTCCACCCCACCTTGTACATCAACTCTGTTGCAGATCTTTGTGTCATCTACAAAGAGATATACTTTTCCTTCCAGTCCCTCTGCAATGTTGCTAATAAAGACATTGAAGAGGCGGTCTAATACTGAACCCTGTGGCACCCACTAGTAACCCCCTTTCTTCAGAGCGGACTCCATTTACTATTACTCTCTGTGTCCTATTCTCCAGCCAATTCTTTACCCAGGATGTCATCTTGGGACCCACTCCCAGGCTGGCTAACTTGTATATTAGTCTTTGTGTGGACTGTGTCAAATGCCTTGCTAAAGTCTAGGTAGGCCATGTTCACAGCCCCTCCTGATCTACTACTTTGGTCACCCAGTCAAAGAAATCTATCAGATTCATCTGGCATGACCTTCTCACTGTGAATCCATGCTGCCTTGGGTCCTGTGCCCCTCTGGCCTCTAGATACTCGACAATTCTTTCCTTCAGAAGTGATTCCATCATTTTCCCTACCACTGAGGTTAAACTAACAGGTCTGTAGTTTCCTGCTTCTGCCTTGCTCCCACTTTTGTGAAGGGAATCACATCTGCCCTCCTCCAGTCCTCGGTACCACCCCATCCTCCCATGATTTGTTAAAGAGGGTAGTCAGTGGTGTCACTAGTTCTACCCTTAGTTCTTTTAGAATTCTGGGATGAATCCATCTTCAGTTTTAAGAGTTCTTTCATAACCCTTTCTTCTGTAAATGGGCTGGTATCAACTTCTGTATCCAGAGTGTTTCTACTGTTTGTTTTAGGTACCTCCCCTCTTCCTTTGTAAATACTGAGCAAAATATTTGTTTAGTATCTCTGCCTTTTCACAGTCACCTCTGCCCACCTCCCTCCCTTTATCAAGCCTCACTATCCCTCCCTTGGTCTTCCTTCGCTCCTGATGTACCTATAAAACATTTTGTCCCCTTCTTAACTGAGCTGGCTATCTTTTCCTCAGTTTGGGCCTTTGCTGTTCTGACTGCCTTCCCAGCTTCCTTTTGCTTTAACTGATACTGTCCTGCTCCTTCTATGATTCCTTGTACTTCCTGAATGCTTTATTTTCTATTGAACCTTCACTGCCACTACCTTTGAGAACCATAGTGGTTTCTTACATCGTTTGTTTTATTTGCTTCACACAAAGGCTTGTTACCTCTGTGATGGCAGTTTTATTATTCTCCATTGTTCTTCCACCCTCCTTCCTGCTCATTTGCTAGTGCATTCCTTAGGCACTCACCCATTTTGCAAAAGTCAGCCTCCTAAAGTCCAATACTTTTGCCTTTGTATGGCTTGACTCTATTGCTGTGTTTATTGTGAACCATACTGTTCGATGGTCGCTAGTTCCCAGATGGCTACCCACTTCACGTCTGTAATCCTCTCTCCTTCTCCATTTGAGAGAACCAGGTCTAAGACTGCTCCTCTCAGTGGGCTCCAATACTAGTTGTCTAAGGCATGCCCCTGTAGGGCATCTAGAATAACCCACTCTTCAAGTGGCTGCTGCAACTGCACTCCAGTTTACATCTGGCATATTCAGATCACCCATCAGCAATATCTCCCCTTTTCTGCCATTCTAAGTATACTTTCTATCATTTCCTTGTCCATTTCCTCCCCTGAGAAGGTCTGTATCTAACCCTATGGATTGTGGTGCCATTGCCTGTCTCCAAATTTACCCAGAGTGCTTCTTCTCCTCCCTGTTTTCCTTTTGTTCTGTTGCTTTGATTCCTTCCCTTATGTAAAGAGCTACTCTCCTCCTCCTCTTTTACTCACCCTGTCCCTCCTGTAGATAGTGTATCCTGGTATGTTTACGTCCCAGTCATGGTTTTGTGTGTACCATGTTTCTGTGACTGCCACGATATCCAAATGTTCCTCCTCCATCAAGGCCACTAATTCAGGAAGCTTGTTACTGAGACTATGGGCATTGGTACTCATTGCTCTCCATTTTTTTGTATATTCTGTTTATTGAAAATTTTCAATTACATAGACTACTGCAAACTACATACAACACAGAACACACACACATCTACAGTACACACATACATACAATACATACAAACCCAGTTACATCATTAATTTATCACATGTATTTCACTTACAAAAGTGCAGTCGAGCGTGCAGATATATCCCATTGACTGATGTGTACTTAACTACCCTAGCTAATTGTCCCCATCAGTAAGGGAGTACAGAGAGCAATCCCCACCCCATTACCCAATTGTATTATGCTGAATTATACTAACAAGCCAGGCCCACACCCATCTTCTAACTCCTGTATTGACTGTTAATTTTAATTTTAATTTTAAATTTTAAATTTTAAAATTTTCCCTCACCCCAACCATGAGAGATGCATTCTAGTCCCTATCCAGCATTCTAGGCCTAAATATTCAACCCCACATGAAGCATTAGGCTTTCAAACACACTCAGGGTTGCTAAGAAAGGCGCCAATTTCTCAAGAACCTCTCCTCTTTATCTCTAACTAACCACGTGAGTCTCTCCAAAGCTAGCGTTAATACCAACCTTCTCCAGTCTACCAATGTGGGTCCCTTTACATTCACCTAGGTGTTCTGTATGCAATGCCTAGCCAGCACAAATACTACCCATGCCCATCTGGGTAGTAGTAGTTGCAATCCTCTTCCCTTCTATTCTTTCTACCCCAAATAGACACACCAGTGGGTCTCGAGTCAGTCGCCCTCCATCCCTTTATTAACCTCCGGACTACTCCCCAAAAATTCACCAAAATGGGACATGTCCAGAAACAATGTAAAAGGCACACAACCCTCTGCCACACCTTCTACAATTCAGTGAAACAGCAGGGTGCACCCTATGCACCGCGACTGGCGTAGTATATTCTGTGCAAAATTTGTAAAAGCTTCTTTAAATTTGTTGCAAATCATAATTCCTTCTGGCATGCCTAACATCAGCGCCCAGTTCTCTCCCGATATCTGCAACCCCAGATCCCTTTCCCAGCTGCTCTTTGTGGGACCCATCAGGTCTGGTAAACTCTGCTTCTCTAGTTTAGCTATTTTCCCTGCTAACGCTTTTTGGTCCTTCCTAGCCTGGTATATTACCTGCTCAATCCTACTTGAGAGTAGACCCTCCCTTCTGCACATGCCCAGTCTCCCACATATGTCTTCACCTGTAGATACCGATATAGATGAGTGGCTCCTATTCCTAGCACTACCTAACTTCACTAAATTCACGGAGCTCACCTTTCTCCAGTAGGGCCCCAAACAAGCCACTCCTGCCCTTTCCCATTCTAAATCCCTATCTTCCATCCCAGGGCAAAGAAAGGGTTTCTCACAATTGGGAGTAGTATAGTCTCCTCTGACTAATCCTTTTCTCCACCAAAGGTGATCCCAGGCCTCTAACGTCACCCTAACTAATGGGTTACCATTGTCCAGCTCTCTAAAAGCACGCAATCCCTTACTATGGAGATATGCTGTGAGTCTCCCTGGATTACCCTCTTGTTCCAGCCCAACCCAGCTGGCCACTGCAGGCCTATGTACCCAGTCTGCCACCCTCAGAGTTGTACTGCCTTGTAATATGCATCCAAATCTGGGAAGCCAATGCCTCCTCCACCCCTATCCACCTTGAGCCTCGCCAGACTGATTCTGGGCTTTTCCTTGCCATATGAAGCCTGGGAACCCCTTCTCCAACCATTTCACATCCTTTGTGTGGGCCTCAGCTGCAACATTTGCATGGGGTAGAGAATGCGGGGATAATATTCATTTTTATGAGATTTATCCTCCCAATCCAAGATATCTGTAGTTGCATCCATCTCTCCTAGTCTGCCAGCAATATTTTTAATCAAAGGGTAAAATTCAACTTATACAACTCTTCCCATCTTCACCCAATCCATACCCCCAGATATTTAAAATCTGAGTTTACAACCCTAAATCCCCCGCTGAACCTCTGGGTCCACATCTGGGAACCCCATAATTTCCGATTTCCCCATTGATCTTATATCCAGAGAACCAGCAAACTTCTCAATAATGCCCAACAGGTACCTCATTGAGTCCCGCATCTTACCTAAGAAAAGTTGCATATCAACGGCATATAGTGCCACCTTATGTTCCCTAGCCGTCTCCATCCCTCACCCGTCTATGCCCTCATGCTGACGGATCACCGCTGCCAGAGGTTCGTTACTAAGGTAAATGATAGGGGACAAAGGACACCCCTGCCTCATTCCCCTACCTAGCCTAAATTTTCTAGACAAGCACCCATTCACCACCACCTGTGCACAGGGCCTTAGGTACATAGCCCTGACCCACCCTATAAATGTGTCTCCCAAGCCAAACCAGGTCATTACCTCGAATAGGTACTCCCATTCAACTCTGTCGAACACTTTTTCAGCGTCCAAGGAGATCACCCCACCTAACACCAGCCCGACCTGCCCGCCATGCAACATTTAACAATCTCTGAACATTATGATAGGACTGCCTCCCTTAATAAACCCAGTTTGATCTGGGTGGATCACCTCCGGTAGAATATTCTCCAATCTTGTGGCTAGTATTTTGGCTAAGATTTTCATGTCCACATTAAGGAGGAGATCGGTCTATAGCGGAGCATTCAAGCTCATCCTGGCCCCTTTACATATTAAACAAATATTGGCATCATAACATGAATCGGAAAGCACTGGAACTTGTCCCTCCACCCTCTATCGAATACTTTTCCAATACTTTCACCATTTCCTCCCTAAAATCCTATAATACTCAACCAGAAAACCGTCCTGTCCACCCTTTTCCTTCCTGTAATTTCTGTATAGCCCCTAGGATTTCTGCTCTTGAGATGGGCTGGCTCAGCTCCTCCCTCTGCTTATCCGTGATCCCCAGAGCTCTATCCCACTCATAAACTCCCTTATATGCTCTTCCTGCCCCACATGCTCTGCCCTGTATAACTTTTCATAAAACCTCCTGAAGCACTCTGCTATGCCCTCTGAACTTGTAATGACCTGCCCCTCCCTTCCCTAATCCACAAGATCCAAGTTGTGCATCTACCTCCTTTCATCAGCCTCACTAGCACAGGTCCAGGCTTGTTCCCCACTCGAAAATCCTCCTATGACAACAAACCATGCTTTCCCGCTTCTTCTCTCAAGAGGGAATTAAGAGCTTCCCTCACCGTTGTCAGCAATTTGGAGCTCTCCCTTTCTCCCCTCTGACCCGTCTCTCCAACTCCTTCACCTGCCTCTCTAATTCTTCCCTTTTGCCCTGTTCTGTTTTTTTATCTTGGCAACATATGCTATTATAGCACCCCACATATAAGCCTTACCGCCTCCCAGAGGACAGTGCTCTCCATTTTTGATGGCTTTACCTTCTGTTGCAGCATCCCCACTGACCTTTCTACCTCAGTCTTTTCTCATTTAGTACTCTGTTTTGTAGAGAGGCTGGGATTTTCCTGCTGCTTATCAGTGCTTCCCTTTGACTAATTTAAAAGCTTGCCAATGAAACATTTAAACTGATTGCTCAAAAGACTTGTTCCTTCCTGGACAGATGCAGACCATCCTGCCAGTATAGGCTGGTGTCCTCCAGGTGGAACCCCAGTCCCCAATGAAGCCAAACCACTGTGCTCCACACCATTTTTCAACCATTCATTAAACTGCATGGTGCAAAGTACCCTTGCCTCACTCATGCCATTGACAGGCAGCACCTCTGAGAAGGATACTGTGTGTGCTACTTGTCTTAGGCCCCTCCCAACTCTACAACGTCCTCCTGCATTGCTCTAATCTCATGATAAGCCAAGTCATTTGTCCCTAGGTGGATAATGACGTCCAGCTCGAACTCCGTGCAGCTGTTCTCGTGATCCTGAGGATGCACTTCCTGTCCTCCAAGCCATGGCACCAGGCAGGCACCTTACTTCAGTTTTCCCTGCTCCCCCAGTTCTTTCCCCTATAACTGAATCCCCCACCAGGAGCTGCTTCCTTTCCCTGTGGTGTTCTCTGCCTCCTTCCTGTGGGCCTCCCTTGTGACAGCTGTCCTCAGCCTCCTTAGTCTCCTCTGCAGGTGCATCCATGGGGAGCTATGTCCCAGAATGGTGTATGGATTGTGGGTGGAACAACTGACTGGGTGTGCCTCTGTTCCACCATACTCACGCTCCCTGAGCCCACTGTGGTCCAACTGCTGTGCTTTCTTCGCAACCTCTGAGGTGGTGGTGGTGGCTGTGGTGCTCCCTGGATGGGGAGGTTCCTTACTACTGTCCAGTGTGGCCTGAAGACAGGCTTTCTCCCTCAGGGCAGAGAGTTGTCTGCAAATGAGCGCATCTCAGCCTCAGAAAGACTCCCAGAAGACTGCTGCCCCACAGCCATTACATTGCACTACTCCCCAGTTTATCTTTTTTGTTTTGCTTTTGTGTGTGCATGTGTGATTGGTTTGTTATATAGAAATATATATATTATACAATGTATATGCTTATATTGTCAGCACGGCGTGCTAGAGAGGATATGAGAGTGATATGCACCTTGCACTCTTGAGGAAATGATGTCAGAACCCCAGGTATAAAGGAACTATTTCCAGGGGTGGGTGGGGAAGGTGGGCAGGGGTTGGGCCTAAACTGTGCCCTCACGAAACAATCAGCTAAAACTCTGACCCACCGCTGCGATGATTGCCTTCCTGTCAGCAAGATGCTCTACACAACAATTTGATAGAGAAAATACCCTGCTAATCAAACAGAAAAAATCCAGACATCCAAGTCAGACACAGGTAAACCTCCCAGCCCCAAAACAGCCTGGTGGTTTGTTACTGAACTAAAAAATAAAACACCACCAAGAGGGAGTGATAAAGCAAATGAAGCTATTTCCTCTAAACAAGCATTTGTCAATGCCGAATGTTCGCTTGCAGGTATTTGCAGTGGTGTTTAGCGTGTGGTGCCTTACCATAATGCCCTGTTGAAAGTGCTGGTATTTGCACAATAAATTTCAGCATGACCTTTTGTTACCCCATTGTGCGCTACATAGGCGGAAACACGTTTTGGGCAGGATTGAAAAATGACAGCTGTACTGCTCATAAGGAAGTGTGATAAAATGGCAATGTTGAAAATCTGGAGTGGAAATATTGAAAATTCGCAAACCCTCTGACGTCACGTGGGAACTGTGCAACACACACGTAGAAACAGTCATTGTTAGGAATTTTTTCACCAAATTTTCAACATTGGCATTTTAAAACCTCTGCTAATGAATAGTGTCACTGTGATTTTCTTACTGTGTCCCATACATTGATTTCGCACACCGACTGAGCCATTGTGCACTTCTGGGCAGAAACACGTTTTGGGCAGGATGTGAAAAATGATAGCTGTACTGCTCATAAGAAGGTGTGGTAAAATGGCAATGTTGAAAATCTGGAGTGAAAATATTGAAATTAGCAAACTTACAAGCGTGCATAGGAACTGCACAATGCACCGTAAAACAGTTATTTTAGGAATTTGTTCACCATATTTTCAACACAGCCATTTTAAGATCTCTGCTCATGAACAGTGTCACTGTGATTTTCTTAATGTGTCCCATACACTGAGTTCGCTGGCGACTATTGCCATTGTGTGCTACATGGGCGGAAATACATTTTGGGCAAGATGTGAAAATGACAGCTGCACTGCTCATAAGAGGTGTGGTAAAATGGCAATGTTGAAAATCTGGAGTGAAAATATTGAAAATTCGAAACTTACCAGCGTGCATAGGAACTGCGCAATGAACACTCGTAAAACAGTCATTTTAGGAATAGTTTCACCAAATTTTCAACACAGCCATTTAAGACCTCTGCTCATGAACAGTGTCACTGTGATTTTCTTAATGTGTCTCATACATTGAGTTTGCACACGACTGCGCCATTGTGCGCTACATGGCGGAAACATGTTTTGGGCAGGATGTGAAAAATGACAGCTGTACTGCTCATGAGGAGGTGGTAAAATGGCAATGTTGAAAATCTGGAGTAAATATTGTACCAGAAACATACGAAGGCATGAGGAACTGCGTAACGATGCTCAGAAAACAGTCATTGTTAGAATTTTTCACCAAATTTTCAACATAGCCATTTTAAGACCTCTGCTCATGAACAGTGTCACTGTGATTTTCTTAATGTGTCCCATACATTGATTTAGCACACCGACTGTGCCATTTGTGCACTACATGGGAGGAAACACGTTTTAGGTGAGATGTGAAAAATGACAGCTGTACTACTCATAAGAAGGCATGGTAAAATGACAATGTTGAAAATCTGGAGTGGAAATATTGAAAATTGTGCAAACTCACGAGCGCAGCATAGAAACTGCTAACACACACTCATAAACAGTCATTTTAGGAATTTTTTCACCAAATTTTCAACATAGCCATTTTAAGACCTCTACTAATGAACACTGTCACCGTGATTTTCTTAATGCATCCCATACATTGATTTCTACACCGACTGCCATTGTATGCTACATGGGTGGAAACACATTTTGGGCAAGATGTGAAAATGACAGCTGTACTGCTCATAAGGAGGTATGGTAAAATGGCAATGTTGAAAATCTGAATGAAAATATTGAAAATTTGCAAACTTATGAGCCTGCATAGGATCTGCGCAATGCACATCAGTAAAACAGTCGTTTTGAATTTTGCACCAAATTTTCAACATGGGTTTGGGACCTTTCTCATGAATGATGAGACTGTCATGGCATTATTCAGGACTGAAGGGTGATTTCACGCAGTGACTGTGCAGTGACTGAAAATCACCCTTCGGGCCCCAATAATGCCATGACAGTGACATCACTCATGAGAGGGTCCCAAAACCCATGTTGAAAATTTGGTGCAAAATTCCAATAAATGCCTGAGATATGCACAAAGTTGAAACCCCCTATCTAGCCCATTATACAGCTTACCAGCATTTCCTCAGTTCAGCAGTCGGCTTTGAAGAGTGCAGACATGTTCCCGTCCACCGAAGATCATCGGCTTGAGCTCCGGAGCTAAGTATGGGGTGTGGGGTGGGGAGACTGGGTGTGCAGGGTGGATGCGGGTTGTGGGAGGGGGACTGGGAGAAGCTCCAGAGGACCGTTTTAGCTTACAGGTGAAAAAAAAAACACTATATGGGATGTTTGCCACGCTGGGTGGGCTCCCAGCATGGCAGAGGATGGCTGGGGAGGGCCGAGGCGACGAGGATTGGGCACTCCGTCGACAAACAGCGGGATGTTTGCCACGCTGGGGTGGGCTCCCAGCGTGGCAGAAGGATGGCTTGGGAGCGGGAGCCGACGGGGGATTGGGCACCCCCATCGCAAACAATGCGGGGGACATTTGCCACCCTGGGTGGGCTCCCAGTGTGGCACCAAAGATTTTGGGGACGGTAGATGCTGGTAGTTTGTATGACAGCGGTGGTTTCTTTGAAGAGAAGACCACCACTGTCATCACAGCTCCCACACCCATTGGTGCAGGACTGCCACGCCTGCTCAACGGAGCAGTGGATTGAAGGGAGAGCACACCTCCAAAGTGTGCTACTCTCCCAAAACGTTCCTTAGCATGCATGCAAGCGACACGTAAAAATAAATCAGTAATATAAAAGAACATTGATCTGGTGCAAGGAAATCCTTACACACTCTTAACATCAAAAACATCATCATAATGACATGAACAAAACATACTTGAATAACATGGAGTACAGGTAATAAACAAGTTCTATAAATAGAAAAGTCCACTGTTGCATTATAGAGAAAATAGAAATGTGTCAAGAATAACAACCCTATTCTCAGAAGTAGAAAAAGAAAAATAAAGGAAAAACTTTAAAACCAAATCTAGGTTCATTACAACAGTTATAACTACTACAACTAACTTACTTAAACAATATACAAAAGGCGTTACACCATACAAATACACAATAGAAAAAAGAACCAATTCTGATAAAGAAGTATGGTGTTTGCAGTTATCAGTTTCCCAGACAGGAAGCCAAAAAAAAACTATGACTCCTGGTCAGTGCCCTGGTGTTACCGGGCACTGTGGGGATATCGATCCAGGACACCGAAAACCCCAGGTGTAAACAATACTTCAAAACAAAGAAGGACGCTACATAACACAGCCACCATAGTGAGCTAAAGAGCTGAAAGGACCCTGTAAAACAAACTGGACATGCTGCAGTCCAATTATGAAGAAGTGTGTCCCTACTTTAGTCCAATCCAGTGGGAGAAACAATAATAAAAGTAAGACAAGGAACCCAGGGACAAAAAGCAAATACCTCTGCATATAAAGGATCAAACTCTGATCCAGTCCTGTGAGGATTCCGACTTAAGACAACCTGATAGGGGACAGTAGGAGGGCACATGCAATGACTAAATTTATAAAATGGGTAGGAAAAATTATGTCGGCCGATTGGTTGAAACACATCACATGACCGTGCGTATATCACAGTGTGACCGCACACCTGCACTTCACCCCTCAAAACAATTCTGCCATTTTATAAGATAGATGACCCACTCTATGGTGTGCCATCGTGCTCTGATATATGCACTCATTGGGTGGTTGACTCACTCAACCTGCAACCTCATGTGTAATAATGTACAACAAGAAGTGCATATATCAGAGCACAACTTCACACCTTAGAGTGGGTTATCTACTAAATGTAACATTAGCAGTTGTACAGAAACATCGAAAGAAATCTCAAATATGCAACAATGAGTATGCAACAATATGCTCTGTATGTGTGTGAGCCTTGCAATTGCTACCCCAGCCCTAATTTTAGTCTGAAGCATCAGGCTACTGCCCTTTGAGTGTAGTTGAATTTATGATCGCTTGCAACCTTTGGTGACCTTAACTCTGTGATCATCTTCACCCTTAAATGTTTTCCCCTATAGAAATCCCTGTAGGTTATTATCTCTACATGGCTTTCACGGCTGCTACACCTTACTCACCCTGCTGTCTTTTACATATTGCTTATTCTGTGGTTCTTATTCCCCTACCCTGTACTATTTGACTGCCCTCTTTCATCTTCGTATTCCTTTCCACTGCATTCCACTCTTACTATCTCTTTCCTCTGTCCCCTAACTCTCTTCCTGCCGTAGACTAGCCTTCAGGGGCTCCCTGCCCTCAGGTGGGAGAAATGTGGATACCGGGCAGTTGTCACTTCCATAGCCGCCGCCTGAGACACCTAGACCGGACTTCTTGCTAGCGAGGTGCGGCATTACCGATATCCAATTTGAACGCTAGCAGTTTTCTGCTCTGGTGTCTGATTTGCTCCTGCAGTCTGCTCCTGTGTCTCCTTGAATACTAAGCTAAAGTCTGATTTTCTGTCTAAAACTTGCACAAAAAGAGCTGTACTTACTACTGCCTAACAGTTATGACCTCTATTTTTCCTGTTTAGAGTGTCAAGAGTTGGGACTCTGTTTGATTACACTCCTTTCTGAATTTCTGTGGTTGGGCCAGTCTTTAGGCATCAAGAAATATCCAGTTCTGTTGTCCTGCTGTTTTGGTCCTCCTGCTGGTTCAGATGTTCCATTGTCCATGGCCTAGTGCTTAATACCGACCCTTCTTCCATCCCCTGCCAAGGATATGCTCTTCAAGGGCTCCCTGCCCTTAGACGGTGGGAAACTGGGCACCGGCAGTCAGTGCTGCCTCTACTGCCACCTAAGAATTTAAGCTCAGATTCTCCATTAGCAAAGCATGGCATTAGCAGCCATCGAATCGGATTGTGAGTGCTCTGGGGCATTGGCTTCTGATTGGTTCCTGCAGTCTGCTTCTGTGTCTGTTCTAAACCAAGCATAAATTTGATTTCCATGCCAAAATTTGCCAAAAGAACAGTAATTACTTTTCTCCTGGAATGTTAAGACCCTTATCCTTCTGTTTAAGTGTTACGCTTAGGGATACTGTGTCATTACACTACTTCTGAAATTCTGTGCTTGCAACCGCTTCCTACATGAGATCGCCAATCACTTCTCCCTACTGAAGTTCCTACTAAGCCTCATCTTATGTCCTCCTTAAATATTACAGAAGCACTCTGAACTGATATGACTGATGTAACATTGAGTACTTACTGGAACTAATTGCATTAATTGTTCTTTACTTGTGTTATTTGGCTCTATTGTAAATATCTTTGTTTGCATTGTACCATTTGACCCAGAGCTAACCAGGTCCATCTTATAAATGAGCTTGCTCAACGAAGTGGCCTGGATAAATAAAGATATTGATTGATTGATTGATTAATTGAATTAAATGTCCAGTATGCATTATGCCATAGCCCAGATAACTGACTCGAGAGTGCAATACAAAACATAAAGTTGCTTCCAACTCCAAAGCCATATAAACCAAAGTCCTGAATAGATCTACATCACTGCATACTGGATACAAGAATATTACCGCAACTCTATAGTAAAAGGAAATACCCACAAAATTTAAATTGCTAGTCTATAAAAGTCCAAGTTCAAGAAGGCCAAATATAATAAGATGTAACTCCACAGAGCGAGTCCAGAAAATGACTTAGTGCACAGAGAAACCTTGCCAATGAAGCGGCATTGATGCAGGAAAAAATCCAGATCGATCCAGGAAACAGCTCCGATGCTGGAGATCAGTTTTACAATGGGTCTAAATGGCAATATGAAGGAGCATTTCAGTTTAAACTTCTACACTGATCCCATCCCAAATCATTGTGAAGAACAAATTAACGACACCAAATCCCTTCTGGTCAAGAATCTGAGTTGCAATATCGCATCCAACATGTGATTGAATTACAGATAATCAGAGTATGAAATTACGCAGCTTTTCAGAAGAACTGTACAAACTCATCTAAATTAAATTATACCATGGACACCCAAAGAAACACAAAATCCTATATTCTGATTGGCTACCTGGCACCTTTCTGCCATGGTAAATCCCTGATAACCCATGCAAAAGGTACCAGCCAGCCACACACGTACAAAAACAACTCGACCCCCAACACAAACCTAAATCCGCCATTTTGTCTCCCCGCTTAACTGAGACGGTAAACCAAGAGTTTTAAACCTGAATTTGGAACTGCTCATTCAAAACAAGTGCGTCACATAAAGAAAACCTTTTTCGTTCTCGCAAGTCACACCGCCTCACCATTGTCAACTACTCATCTACAAAGAAAAAATACAGTTCAGTGTGAAATCCAAAACTGCTGATAAACCCCGATCGCAACCTTGGAACTGGTTGCATGCCAGCAGTACAAACAAAAGTAAACTGCCTCAGCTGAACAGTCAGAGTGACTGTGACATGACCCATAGAAAGAAGCAACTCTAATATTCACTTTTTCTGTGACTAGAGGCAGTTTACTTACACCTCTTGGACTCGGTCTCACATGCTCAGTTGGAAGCTCATGCACAGTGTCGCTCTGCTGGCGCTCCTCAGTACATACTGTTGGTGCCTGCCAGTTCTGTAGTCACAGACCGCTCTCTTTCTCCTTCTGTCTTCCACTCATCTCGCGAACACATTTCCAACCTGGCACAAAAACTTTATAAAAAAACAGACCACATTTCAGTTGTTCACTGCACTCTGTGTTCTCTGTCAGCAGCACTTATTCTCAATATTGTACCCAGCAACAAAGGACTGCTTGATGTAGGGTGGAAGAATATGTGTACAAAAATATATAAAAAAGAAAAATAAATTTATTTTACTAACTTTTCTATATTTTAACCATTTACACCTGGGGATGTGGGTTAACGGGGGTTACCACACGGTGGGCGTGGATTTACCTACTCGGCTGCCTCTTGGAGCAAACCACTCCAGCCGTGGTAATCCCCCGATAACCCACACCCTCGTGGCTTATTGTTTAAGTAATCCAGGCTCAGTTCGAGTAGAAACAGCTTCAATGTAAAAAAAGAATCATTTTAATATCAAAGCATCCTAATAGTTCAAAGGAGTGTTACAAATCCATTACCGCTACCAGGTGTAGCGCACCTGAAATGGAGAATGGAGTGCAGATGAGGGATCCGCTTAAAAAATTATCCAGAATATTGCAGCCACAGGAGAGGTAAAAAAAAAAGCACAGCATCAACGCTTCAATAAATGCAAAAGAATTTTACTCACAATAGGGAGGAGGAGCTCAAGTCGCGAAATCGGTTGGACATTTTGTGTGTTTGGGAGCTTTTGCCACTGCATGGTGCCACTGTGTTTTACTCTGTTATACCATTATTGTGAGTAAAATTCTTTACATTTATTGAAGCATTGGTGCTGTGCTTTTTTGTTTTTACTGTCCCTTGACACTAGCACAACAGAAGTTGGAGCCGCTTTCTCTTCAGTTGCACTAGCCACAGAAGAGAGCCCACACAAATTTCAAAGAGCAAAAGCATTACGTTTAGCTAGTGCATCAAGACAGTCAAAAATCCACACAAGGCTGGATCAAGGAAGAAACACCAGGTGGGAACCTGTGATCAAAGAAAAAAACGCTTCCCATGACACATTGAGAACAAGGCTGAGCCACTCACCCTGTCCATCACAGTAGATGAACTCAAAAGCATCAACAAATCCCATCCGTCTCCAAAGCGTTCCCGAGTTAAACAAACCCGGGTATTAGTATACAAAGAAATCCTGAGACAATCATCCCGGGTTATCAGGCACACAGTAAAGTTGTTGAGTTGCATGTCCAACTTAGTGATGGGAAGGTTAGAAATAGCCACGTCCTCAAATGATAGAGAGACATGGGCCGCTATGAGTTAAGGCTAAGTAAACTGAGTGACATAGAAGCACTCAGTCAGCTTGCTCCTGCCTGAAGGTTTGCAAGAGAGAATGGATCTCTTCAAAGTCTGTTCCTTCTTTTTCTTTTTCCCTCTGGAGACACTTTGGACCACATCTCTTTTTGGAGGCTAGTTATCTCCTCTCCTGCACTTCCTTCCCTCCTGTGGAGGCAAATGCTGTTCCGTAAGCCGTTTCAGGGTCATCAAACAGTTTAGGACCAGCTTTAAAGAAAATTTTCAAACAAGGCATGGAGTAGAAAATTTCATATTGTTTTTCTGAAGAACCTTGAAGATCGGATTATAAGCATTGAACACTTGGCAAATAATCATTGTCCAGTCTAATGAGGTGACCTCATAGAGCAGCTGACCCTTCGCCATGCATGACTTAGGATTGCTTGTTTTTGTCATAGTTGTAAAATCAAACTATGAGTGATCTAGGGTGAGCACCGTCCATATGCTGGTGCAATCAGTGCACAATGGGTCCGTTAGATAGGAGCGCACTAAACTGGTGACATCCAAAATCTTAGGAAAAAGTCCTGAAGGAAAGTTATGAGATCCCCTTTTCCTTTCAGCCCCTACAGAAAAACATAAATCCGTAAATTGTTTCTCCTAGAACTATTTTCAAGGTCATCACACTTTTCAAATTACTGCTGGGAATCTTGCAGTTGTTGGGTAAAGAGATGTTCCAGCCAGTCTGCTCAACTACCTGTGTCTGTTACTTGGTGTTCCAATGAAGTAGTACATTCCTCGATCTGCTGTATCGATATGTGGACTTTGATAAATCATTCGAGTTTCATCCCTGAAAGCCTGTATTTCCTTTAGCAGCACAGCATTGCTCAGCTGTTCAATATTGGTGGTTGATCCGCCGCCAAACTGCTGCTGGTGAGAATTGGCAATTGTGTGGAAAGAGGTTGTTGCTACACGGTTGACAAATTTTTACTTTCTGCCATCTGTCTAAAAAGTCTACACCTCCCTCAATGCTAAACTGAAGATGCTAGTTATATTTTACAGTGCTGATGGAGGTAAATTATAATCGGTCCTCGAGCTCTTCCCTCAAGCTGCCATTACTGCTGCTTGCGTCATCAGAAGTCCAAACTGTTGCAGACATTCTTAATACTTTCTTTACAACCTGTGCCCTCCCAGACCACTCCACTGCCCTCCCATCATCCCCCTCCCAAAATAATTTCCATTTCTCACCCGTCTCTCCTCAAGAAGCTCTACACGCCTCGTCTCTAAACAGCATCAAACAATCTCTGGTGGTATTTACTCCAAACTCTTGCTCACGTTGGCCTCAATAATTGCTGCCCTCTAACCCACATACTTAATCTGTCCTTTTCACTGGGGCAGTCCCTAGATCTGGAAAACTGCTATGGTGATTCCCCACCTCAAAGGCGCTACAGTCCCCAAAATTATCATTCAGTCTCCCTCCTCCCAGCCTTAGCCAAACTGGAAGAATCTTAGTATACACCAGACTGTCAGAGTACCTTACCTCCACCTGCTTTCTATCTCCATTCCAGTCCAGCTTTCATAAGCACCACTCTACTGTATTGTCCCTACTTTGAATCACAGAACATGTCCACTCAGCCATGGACCATGGCCACTTGACAGCTACCATTTTCATGGAGTTGACCAAGGCATTTGACTCAGTGTCCACTCTCTCCTCCTCACCAAGCTAGGTAAAGCTGGCCTAGCCCCCTCACGGTATCTTGACTCATGTCTTACCTCAAAAACAGGCAACAGTCAGTCAGGGTGGGTAACCTCCATACTAGCAGGGGTACCACAAGGGTCTATTCTTGGCACTATCCTGTTGTCAGCCTTTATAAAGGACCTCCCATCTATAAGTACCAGCTCGAGGATACATATGTATGCAGACACCATTCTCTTTGTCTCCGGGCCGAATGTCTCGTATGGTCACACCTTGCTACAACAAGACCTTCAATGATGCATTCCTGGTTCCTTAAAATCAATTGAAAATAAACACCTCAATGACTGTTTGATGATCTTTGGTTCTTCAAAAACTGACTGGATTACCTTCCTCCCTGCTTTTACTTCCCAGACCATGCCTCCCTAGACTGTGTCATGGCTTACAAATGCCTAGGGGTCTGGCTTGATTCCCAATTAAATTTCTCCCAAGCATATAGACACCATAATCTCTAAGCTATGCCCTAAGTTCAGCATTCCATATCACAATAGACTCCTCTCTCCACCCCATCAAATTAGTCTCTAAGACAATTACCCCAACGCTTGACTATGCGATGTTGTTTATGGCTCAGCACCTGCTTCCCTGGTCTCCGTCCTAGACACCCTGCTAAATTCCTTCTGCCATTTTATCTCTAACCCCACCCCCATCACTGCCCACTTTACTCCTCCTTAGACCTCGCACCTCTGGCACATCGATGCACTACATTCTCTCTCTCTCATTGCAAATACTGGTTTGGCCTGCTTCCACCCTACCTGTCAGAATTCCTGTCCCCTGTTGCAATCTCCCCATATAACCTACCTGATAGGGATGTCCGCACCTTCTTCTTCCCCAGTCCCACATCATCTGCAGGTAAAGCTGCCTTCTCCTACAGACTCCTACCTTATGGAACCTCCAGCTTCAGAACATTCCTCCTACCCTCCCTCGAACAACACTTATGCCTCCTCCACCACCCTCTTGCTCATGTACCTCCATATCCCACTCTCTTTCAAAATAGTACTCTGGATCAGGGCGGTAGCCTGTTGTGATCCCTACAATATTTAACTGTAACTGTCATTGCATACTTTGCTTCTGGTCACACTGTAGTCATCCCTACAAGCTGCCTGTTATTAGCCAAGTTTATACATTATGAAAAATTGTATTTTATAGTTTATCTTGTATTTGCATTTTGTATTTTTCACATCCTTTCCATATTGTCCTCTTCTGTTACCCCATCCCTGGGTCGCTCCTGGAAACAAGCCTCAGCTCAGTGTGCTATTCCGGTTACAAAATGTTTAAATAAATAAATAAAACATTTAGCATTAGATTTGTGTGGCATTAGGTAGAAACAGAGCAGACTGGGTGAAACTCTTTTCTCTTTTTCTGCCTGTACAATGTTCTCTGATTCTGTTTCTATGATTTTCACACCTGGGCCAGTGGCACTGGCAGGGTGCATTGTATTCTCATGGAGGAGAGCTGGATTCATGCCTTAAGCCCAACTCCTCCACAGGACCAGTGGTGCTGCACAAGCACTATGAAGGCATCATGCCCGGAGTTCAGGTAGTGGGCTTGACTCCCCACCCCACATAAGTATCTGCTGTAGTTAGCTGCTGAAGGCCCCCACCCTCAGAGATCAGTCATTACCACAGTGAATTGTTTGTTGGTGGTGCCATGGGTGCTAAAATCAGCCTGCAGCATACAAATGATGTCCATATAGGCTCCCACATTACTGTGCCTTATGTCCCACCTCCTCTCCCCCACCTCCAGCAGTCAAAAATAGAGCCAGTCCTGCTCTTTGCTTTCACTCTCGAGGTTCCCTGTGTCCCCAGAACCTCTCGATGGAATTACTACCTTGTAATGCACAGGAACCTATCTATTATTCTATTTATTGATTAGAATATTTGAGTAATACCTTGAGCAGAGCTCATTTACAAAGGTTCCATGTCAGAGATACAGTAGTGTTTAGTTACAGTACAGTGAAGAAACAGACTGGATGGGCCTTATGGGTCCTTATCTGCTGTCAACTTCTATGTTTCTATGTTTCTGTGTTTCAGTATGAGAGAAGTTTCCTTATGGGGAGGCTGGTCAAGAGGTAGACATCCTGAAGGGGAGATTTATTTATTTTCAATATATGGATCATGAAAATAATACTGTAGAAAAGCATACAAAAAATTCTCCATAATACTATCACTCCCAGGCGATAATACTACACTTCAGGAGTGATAATACCATCGTTCAGGTGTCGTAATGCTATCGCTCAGGACCTGAACAATAGTATTATCACCAAAACACAACAGTGCAAATGCTAGTCTAGCTCCAGCATCTTTCAAAGCATACCTTCCAATTGGCCACTTTTTCTGTGTGTGAGCGGACAGAATAGTTCCAAAAATGGCAGCCAGTCTCTTGCTCAGCGAGTGTTTCTCACCAAGAACATTTTGGCATTTTTGCTTCAAAATTCGAATAATAAAAATATCTGGTTGATCCTGCATTCCCCAGACATGGAAAACGTACCTCTCCATAGCAAAAGAAAAAAAAATAGTTTCCAATTACAACATATTTACAGGGACGGTGGGGCAGTTGGGTAAGACGGAGAGACTCGCTTCGCTGCAGTGGCCAACTGCCTGATACAAAACAACAACAAAAATCGGAAAGTCGCATCCATATATTAAAAATATAAAAATAGGTTCAGTGTATCATATAGGTAATCTGATTCTCAGGGTTCTAGGACATGGAACTTCTCGAGCTCTCGCTGTCGAGGTTCCCCATGTCCCCAGAACCTTCGATGGAATTACTACCTCGTAATGCACAGGAACCTATCTATTATGCTATTTATTTATTAGAATATTTGAGTAATACCTTTGAGCAGAGCTCATTTACAAAGGTTCCATGTCAGAGATACAGCAGAGTTTAGTTACAGTACAGTGAAGAACCATGAATCAAAGGACCATGCAAGATCCAAGAAAACATTTACTACATTTCCATAATACAAAGTAACAATTAGTAACTAGTTCCTGTGCTGAAGAATAATACAAGCTGCAGCAGCAGGTGATGCATTGTCTGAGGATTGGACAGTTGCAGGAAGCAACTTTGTCTACCGTAATCCTGGCATGGCAGGTAGCACAACCAGGGGAGACATTATTAGAAGGACTTGTCTTGTGGTCACACTGGCATACATGTTGTAGAGCGAGGTGAAACAACAAGGAGCGATGATGGGTAGTGACCAGCCAGGGCAAATAATGGAGTTTAGAAGGAGTAATGGGTAGTAAAACTGCACAGCAAGGGTAAATGAGTCCCTCTCCTTCAAGGAACATATACAAAATATTACCACTGCTGCCAATAGGAAGTTAGGGGCCCTATATAGGCTTTGGTTCTGCTTCACGCCTGAGACTAGGGTCTAGACAGTAAGAGGGACAGTTCTACCCATCCTGGACTATGGTAATGTGGTATATGGTGCAGCCTCTGAAACCAGCCTGCATAGGGTCCATACTACCCTCAACAAAGCATGCCACTTTGTTTTAGGCGCAGATCACCTTTACGACACATGCAACCTTTATATTGGGACATGATGGCTCCTCTCATGGACCGAATCAAGCGCCACTCCTGCCTTCTAGGAAAAGGCCCATCTAGGTCTTGCACCCCTCTCTACAAGCCTTATTCTATCCGGTCCCAGATGAGCATTCCACAAGAAGTGTTACAAGACACTCCTAGCAGTGCTTTTAGAAGAACTGCCTTAGGAGGTGAGCCTTGCAAGGGGCCCTCCCTGGCTAAAAACTACCCCAGGCCACTACTAGCCTTACTCGCCTTGGCCAGTGTAAATGTGAATTCTGAATACCATCTCCTCCAGTACTATGTTGCTGTAAAGAACACCCCAGCCATTTCTAGCTCTCCCAGTGCTCCCTGACACAATATGGCTTGGCTGTGGTGACTTATGGCTTCTAAGATTCTCCTGCTAATAGAAACATAGAAACATAGACTTTGACAGCAGATAAGGACCACTGGCCCACCCAGTCTGCCCATTTCCCTACCTACTGATAGCTGTAGATTCTAGTTAACCAACAGCGCATTCCTGCCTACCCCACTACAATTGCCTTGTGTCTGTCCCATGCATGTTTGAATTCCCCACTGTTTTAGCCCCAACAACCTCCCTAGGAAGGCAGTTCCATCCATCCACCAGTCTCTCCGTGAAAAACAATTTCCTCACATTACCCCTGAGCAATCCCTCCTCTGCCTTTAAATTGTGTCCCCTTGTTCTTACACATCTCTTTTCTGAAAGATGTACCCTCCTGGACTTTGTTGATTCCCTTGAGGTACTTGAATGTTTCTATCATGTCCTCCGTCCTCCTTTCATCAAGGGTATACATATTAAGTTCTCCCAGTCTCTCTTCATATGATTTCTGATGCAGACCCTGCACCATTTTAGTTGCCGTCCTCTGGACTGCTTCCATCCTGTCTCGTCCTTGTGTAGATGAGGTCTCCAAACTGCACACAGTACTCAGATGGGGTCTCACCAACTGTCTGTACAGAGGATAACTACTTCCCTTTTTCTACTTGTGATGCCCCTTCCTACGCATCCCAGTATCCCCTTGGCTCTCCTTACTGACTTCTTACATTGCTTACCAACCTTTAGATCATCTGATATGACTACCCCAAAGTCCGTTCCATTTTGTTGTTGTTAGTACCTCCCCTGCTATTGTGTACTCTTCTCCTGGGTTTTGTTTCCCAGGTGCATTACTTGCACTTCTTTGCATTGAATCTAAGTTGCCATATGTCTGATCGTTCCTCCAACCTTGCCAAGTCCCTTCTCATCCTTTCTACCTCCCTTGTGTTCAACTCTGTTACAGATCTTTGTATCATCTGCAAAGAGGCATACCTTTCCCTCCAGACCCTCTGCAATGTCACCTATAAAGATGTTAAAGAGGGCTGGACCTAGTACTGAGCCCTGAGGTACCCACTAGTGACCCCCTTTCTTCAGAATGTGTTCCCCTCACTATTACCTTCTGTGTCCTGTTGTGCAGCCAGTTTGCAACCCAGGCTACCACCCTGGGACCCACTCCCAGGCTGGCTAACTTGATTATTAATCTTTTGTGCAGGACTGTGTCAAATGCCTTCTAAAGTCTGGTAGGCCATATCCACAGCCCCTCCCTGGTCTATTACTTTGGTCATCCAGTCAAATAAATCTATTAGATTTGTCTGACTTGACCTTCCTGCTGTGAATCCACGCTGCCTTGGGTCCTGTGCCCTCTGGCCTCTAGATACTCAACAATTCTTTCCTTCAAGTGATTCCATCATTTTCCTACACTGAGGTCAAACTTACAGGTCTGTAGTTTCCTGCTTCTGCCTTGCTCCCACTTTTGTGAAGGGAATCACATCTGCCTCCTCCAGTCCTCAGGTACCAACCTTGGTCCCCATTCCCCCACCCCTCAACCACTTAGCCCTCTTGACCCTCCATATCCCCACCTCCACACCTGACTCCCTGACCTTTAAGCTGTCACCCACCATTGTGCTGTCCTCTCACCCATCTATCCTGTGGCCTCCCTTAATGTCTGTCCATGTTGGTCAGTGCCGTAGGAAGGCATTTTGGTGCCCTGGGCGAGTCTATGTTTGCGCCCACTCAAGAAAAGAGCCGGGGGTCTGGGGTCGCAAGGCCCCTGTGAAACTCTGAGGGGTTTGCATGCTCTGTGGTGAGTTTTGGGGCCTTTTCAAAGAAAAAACATACTTTTGTTACAGTTCCCTATCCCTGATTTCAGGGAGGAATATTTTGCTTCCATGGAATATGAGTTGTGGGAGACTCTGAGTGGGTGGTATAGAGTGTGCCGCCATAATTGTTGTGGATGAGTTGGTGACCAACAATGCCATCAACCACCCACCCTATATGCATTTCTGAAATGTACTGTGAAAGATTGCTACACAAAGCATGGGGCTGGGGTCCTCTAGGCCCACTGAAGCTCTTGGAGGGAGACAGTTACAGTTACATGCTGTAGCCTGATTTGGTAGTTGTGGGTAATCTACTACTGAAATACTCCCTACTGAACCAAAACACTTGTTTACATGTTCTTCCGAATTGAGTATCCGTAGCAACCCCTGATTTCAGATTTTTCTTCATCATGGAATTAGAATAAACTGTGTTGTAAAGTGGCCAAATGAGAACCAGTGGTATTTAAATCAAAATCACAGTTTGCTAACAGAGGATTCTGCATTAGAAAGTAATGCAGATGTCGATGCCAGTTCAGTACTCCAACTTAATTGATAAATATATGAAAGGTGAGAATTGAACAATCTATAAACACACAGGAACAGTTACACAGCAATACAAGATATGGAGCTGGAGCTGAATGAAACAAAGCCCACACACAACAGCACAGGCCACTGAGTACTAAACCAAAAACCTGAAGGCAATCAGGACAGGAAACCGGTAACTGGCGAGAGTGATGGATGCTACATATTTTCATACAAATATGTTATTTGAATCCAATCATATCCACAGTAGTCAGATACAGCTTCACATTCACAGTTGTCTGTCTGGCCTATGTGTGAACCTTTCTTGCCTTCAAAGAGGCAATTAGTCAATGACTTTGTCGGTTAATGGCACTGGCTACAGCATTTTCAATAGATAGTATAGCGAGATTTGACAGTCTTTCTTGTCCCATAGATGATCTTAAATAGGTCTTGATCAGCTTCAGTTTGCTGAAACTACGCTCGTAAGAAGCAACAGTTACAGGAAGCGTCAAGAAGAGTCGGAGAGCAATTTCAATGTTTGGATAGGAAGTACTCAAGACCATTTGTGAATGAGCTTCAACAAGCTGAGGGTGTGGCATTAGAAAAATTGGGCAGTACTGAAGCTGCCTGAAATTTGAAGCTCTCTACCTCATATACTATTTCACAAGCATCTAGGTCATTAGAATATTTCATTGCTAGATCTGCTGCACATTTCTTTAACTCGCTAACTCCATTGTTGAGAAAGATAGCCCTGTAAGGAAGTTAAAGTCAGCAGCCACTTCAGACAGTGCCTCATACCGCCACTGAATCTGGGAAGTGAGGGTGTCTAGAACATTGTTGAACTGCATTTTGAAATCCTGCTCAGCAGAAATCAAGTGCCCTTCATCTTCAACGTTCTCATCGGCCATCCTTTTCACCTTTCTTTTCTTTTTCTGTGAATTCTGCATTCAGTGACATCTGTTCAGCAAGTTCTGCTGCATGTTGTACAACATCATGTATTCCATCATCCGTATGTGCTGCAGTGCATCCCTTAATCCACTGATATGTTTTGAGGCACTATCGACAGGCAATCCTTACATTGCAACAGTTGGTTTACCGTTCAATCAGGTTCAGTATTTTGTCCCACATTGCTAGGGTACAAAGAAATTTGAAATCTATCTGCTTGATTAGGCTCTGGCTGTTGATACCGCGTCAGCATTGGTTGCATCTTCACTTATTTGGTACAATGCTTTTAAGACTTCAGGTATTTGAAGATGAAGGGAGTGAACTGCACGAAACTTTGAAGACCATCTTGTTTCAGTGTGACCTTCAGAGTGACCTTTACTGCTTGGGACAGCACCTCCCAGCGGCTTGTTGAAGCTACAAAGAATGTAAACAATCTCTGCACTGTGCCAAAAATGATACCATGTCCACTGATACACTGCAGCATGGACCCCAACTAAATTAAGAGAATGAGCTGCACATGGGACAAATCTAGCATGTTCATTCACTTGTGCCTATCTGAGCACACACCACGATACTTTCCTGCCATATTAGCGCGTTGTCATACCCTTGGCCACGACAGTTAGCTATATCTAAGCCATCATCACTTAATTTCTTTTCAATTTCTGCAGCTAGCCCACTTCCTGTCTTTTCATGTGAGATGATGAAATCAATAAAACTTTCCTCAACAGTACAATCATTATCCTGTATCCTCACATACCGAATGATTTGAGACATCTGCTCCTTGTGAGCCACATCTGGTGTACAGTCAAACATAATAGAGAAATATTTTGCCTCCTTAATTTTTGCAATTATTTCACGTCTCACAGTGGAACCAGCAAGTTAATAAACTCGTTCTGAATTGTAGGAGAAAAATAAGTGGCAGACCCTTTCTTATGGTTGGCAATGTGCCCTGCAAGCTCGGATTATAGTGACTTATTAGTTCTAGCAAATTAAGAAAAATTCCAGAGTGTGTGTGTCCAATTATCTCTGTGGACCCCTGAGAGCCAAGTTGTTCTTTGCAGAAAAGAATAGCATCAGAATAATTTTCAGAATGGTACGCCACTTTTCTTTTCTGAAGCAATTGACCTTGCAGTTGATCATCTATTGTGCCCCTGTCTTCAAGCAATTTCAAAATTCTTCCAACGTAAATAACTGTCACGGTGTTCAGGGAGTTTTCATGATCTGGAATTCTGGATTTAAATGTTTCCAGTCACAAAATCCTTTTTGGATTTGCTAGACTCGATGTAGTGGATGATTTTTTGCAAATAGCATGCATGGGAAGCAATAGATAGCTTTCTTGGTCTCACCATACATTAGCCATGTCGTTCCACAGTCTCTCCATTGGGAAGAATTTTGTGAACCAATCCGATAAAGCGCCTGCCATCATCAGACGCTGAGAAACTAAAATCAACATTTTTATTTTGTTCAGGCCATGTTCCACCAAGCAGCATCTAACTTTGTCAGTCATGTCAGGCCATGATGTTGGGTCATTAAAATTAGTTGAGTACCGAACTGGCTACAGCATCTACATTACTTCCTAATGCAGGATCCTCTGTATAATTTTCAAAGCTGCACGCAGACGGTGTCGGCTGGCAATCATCATCATCATCTTCTTTTCTTCAACTACTTCTTCTGTAATATTGCCCTCAACATCTGTCTTAGTAGGGTAGGCTCATTGATGTCAATTGGTGTTGCTACTGACGGAGTCGCAGAACTTCCTCCTGCTCCTTAGACTTAGTAAGCCAATGTTGCCAGTGCTGGGAGAGTTTTCGATTTTCTTCTTCTCTTGCTTTCTCAGTTTTCTAAACTCTGCCCCTGATGGTTTCTTCGGTGCCATCTTCAAGAATCAGGCTTCCTTTACAAAATACTGAAGAGAGAAGTGTACAGTATAATATGTGTACTTGTACTTAACTTCAAAGCATCCCAGTCAATGTCCTATCCAACTTCCTGTTTGTGTAATCAATAAGGCACAACAGGGTGTGGGTTACTGGAGTTTACCCATGCCTTGTGTGGTGTGTCACGAGGCACAGCGAGTGACTTAACCATAACCACAGAAAAAGTGGGACAGGTTATTGACTGGGGTGTTCTGAAGTTAAGTACATCTATTTACCCGGTCATTGAGAGAATGCTGAAGATCTTAGAAGGCAGTTTCATTGTGCAAGAAATATATAACACATATTTTAATTGTTAGAGTTTGCTAACTGGTTAGTCCTACTCGGCACAAGTGCCTCATTTCGTGGTGACCTGGGAACACTGGGCAGTTAAATGACTTGCTGCTGAGAATAAGAGTCACACAGTATGCAAGTGGAGGTTGTGGTAATCAAACCCAGGCTGCTGGAGGACAACAAGGTCAAAATTCACAGCTCATTACTGTAAACTCGCTATACATCCAGCCCCAGCCTAAAGTCATTTGACTGGCTTGGCTGTTAGGATCAGCCTTACATTAATCGTCATGTACAGCCTGATTACCATGGTATTTTGATTCTTCCTGAGTTTTAGGCTTCCATCCTGTCCTGTCACTGCTGACTGACTGGAATGCTACACTCTGATTTTGAGCCAACATTCCTAAACTGTTGGTGGAAGAACTTTTCTCAAATATCTCTCTGTTTAAATTATATAAACAGTTGATATTATTGCAAGATCAACTTTTAGAAAAAGTTCTTCTATGAACAGTTTTTGAATGCTGGCTTAAAATCACAATGCAGCATTACCAGTCACTTTCTAACTCTAGGCTACAGAGAACATTCATAACCATAAACTATACTTGTTACAGTTTTCTTTTGAATACATTTTTATAATAGCAATAAGGCTCTCACAGGAGTTAAACTAACATCCAATTAATTACAACCTGTGGGAAAATTGCCCTGGACCACCCGTCTTGTTGTGCCACATAGTACATTGACATCCCAGACCTTAGATAGTGGTTATTGACTATTAATCTAACTCTGGGAGTGCCTTAATTCTTAGTAACTTATTGCCATGCTCTCCAACCATCATTACTATGTTACTGCCCCTACCTCCCTACTCCGCCCTGCACTCTAACCCGGACAGTCAAACTACCAGTCAACTCAATGCTACAGAAATGCGATCACGATACACCCGTCACCCAATTTAAAAACACATTGACTTACCTTTAATAAGACTGACTGTTGAAGGTGACTCTCGCCACGGCCTCTGGTGACTGCTGCTACTTATGTAGGACAGACACTCTGATCTGATGGTGATGGATGGTCTGGAGTCCACACTCAAGTTCGGCCTACAAATGAAAGTTCACATTTAAATTAAGTACATAATTTATTGCTATTTTCACTCAAGAGCAAAGCACCTCCTTGCACACATACAGAAAAGGAAGTACTAGTCCCAATTTCTGCAAGTTTATAGTTGCTATGGTATCGATGTGATGTCAAGAGGTTGTTCACCCTCTTGAGTATGTCACATCAATACCATGACAATAGGAGTGTAAAAGATAACACAAAAAACATCAAATTCCAAATTTAAAAACCCATTACCTTACCTTATAAGACTGAGACTCAGCCGAGTCGCTGTCGTTCTTGTCCACTCCAAGAGTTGTCTGCAGAAGACTGTACCAATTTCGACACTGGCTATAAAATGAAAGTCACACATTACATTAAGTAGTAGTCTAGTACAGTAGATTATCAGCTACAGTCATACATATTTATTATTTTTTTTTTTCACTGAAAAGGATAGCCCCTGCCCTCCTTAGACACATTACAGAGTACATTTCAGGTTACCTAAAGGTGGGCATGCATGTTACAAGTAATTCGGAAATAGGGAGGGTGAGTGGAGGAGGGATGCTGAGATATGGGTGCCAGTCAGTAGAACAAAGAGGGGCTGTGGATATGGCCTACCTAGACTAGCAGTCCCACACTGTCACAAATGATTAACAAACAAGAAAGCCAGCCAGGGAGTGCATACCAGGATGGTAACCTGCAAACAATTGCCAGGGAATGAGCAACAGGACATAGGGACAGCCCAGTAATAGTAATCAACGAATGGAGTCCATGCAGAAGAAAGTGGGGGTTGCTAGTCATGTACCATAGGGTTGGAATCAACTCTTTACTGTCTTTATAAGTGCAGGAATACACTACTTTTAGGCTAAAAAGATGTTCCAGGACCAGAGGGCATGGGATGAAGTTGGAGGGAGGATGATTCAGAGAAACATGAGGAAGAATTTCTTCACAGAACGGGTGGTGGACAAGTGGAACACCCTGCCAGAGGATGGGGGGCTGAGACAATCACGGATTTAAGAATGCATGAGATAGACATAAAGGAATTCTGGAGGTCAGGGGTAAGGGCAACTGACTTCAGGAAAACATAACTGAACTTACAAGCTCAAATGGCAGACTGGGTGGGCTATAGGTCTTTATCTGCCGACATTTCTATGTATCTATGTAAGTGGCAGTGCACTGCAAGAGGAAGGAAACGTATGCCTCTTTGCAGACAACACAAACAAAAGATGACATAAATGTAGGCAAGCAATTTGAGAAGGCAGTTATGAGCCAGGGCTTGTAGATTCTCTGCATAGGGAAAGGCATCGCTAGTATAAAACAGGGGTTGTCATCCCGGCCTCTGCCCTCTGTACAGACAATTTGTGTGAGACCCCATCTGGAGTACTGCTAAATGGTGCAAGAGTCTAACATGATGATGTTTCAATATAAACAAAAATAGCCGGACAACAAGACACCCATGAGATTAGAGGAGACTGATTAAGGGGTATTGTTTAGAGGAACTTCTTTTCACAGAAAGGGTGGTCGGTGGATGCATAGAATAGTATGGTCAGGCCTGCCTCAGCCTGGGAAGTGGTGGATATGAATAAGTGCAGAGCTTCAAACAGGCATCGGATAGGGTAGGCATAAGTGAGCAATACAGATGAGTATGAATAGATAGGCCACCATTGACAGAGTAAAGCTCTATTGCATATTCATAAGGTAGAAAAGAATGGGCATATTCATAAGGTAGAAAAGAATGGGCAGAGTAGATGGGCATTTGCGGTCCTTATCTGCCACCAACTCTGTTTCTATGTCAGTTATATGGCTGTTTATCACCAGCCTAGAGGATAGCAGCGTTGGTCGCCTCCCAGTTCTGTTTGGGTGGGAGGTCAGTCAGTTACTCCTCACAGACAAAACCGAGGGGCCCACCCAACCCAAGTACAGTAACACTAGTACTACCACTGGTGCTGCTACCCTTTAGGCTGATGCCTGATGATAGTAATCAGATAACTGACATAGAAACATAATAGTTGATGGCAGATAAGGACCGCAGGCCCATCTATGTAGTCTGCCCATTTTAATTACTGGAGCCAGGTGACACCACACTACACCGAACTGACTACTGGACTGGCTGGTTCTCTGTGACTGGGACAGATAGCCTGCTGCCTCCAGTGACAGCTGAGCTATACAACTGCATACAGTATTATTCGGCTGTACTGTCCGCTCAACTCCCAGAGTCTAAAGTAGTTGAATTTAAAATCGTTTAGACCACTCTCAAAGGGAAGGCATTTGTATTACATCAGCAAGCAAATTACAGAGTGCACAGTGGTGGGGCGGTGTTGTGTCAGTTCTGTGCTTGTGCAGTGCTTACATAATACAATATTTAGTCTTGCCTCTTCTGTGTGATATGATCTCTCCTACCACAGCCTGGGTAAGCCACATTATTCTGATTTTACTCTTGCTGTCATAAAGTGATTTCCACCCAGAGCCAAATATGGTGAGCAATGAGCATGGCTTATATTGTACTGATCGAGACTAGAATCTTTCAGGCCAGTTGAACAGGGGACAGACTTTCTTCAAGAAATGATTGGGTGAAGAATTCAGAGGTTGTGAACCTGAATCTAAAACAAAAATAAACGGCTCTCAACATCCATAGTAAATTGAAATCACTCACATACAACATGTTTAAAGTTGCAAAAAGGTAAAAGTGCAAGTTTATTTAAATATATATGCAGAAGAAACAGCATAACTAGTCTATGAGCAAAAGTAGTACTCACTTTCTTAGGTGCGAATAGGACACCAAAGCTGGCCAAGGCGCTTCCTCCCTTGGAAAGGAGAGAAGTTATTGGTGCCCTGGCCTCCTCTTCCACCTGCAGGTCTCTCAACCAGCAAGACAGTTTTGCAGCTCTTAGGGCACATGGCTGCCTCCACAGCTGTAGTGCAGGGAGCAAGATTCCAGATGAGAGACATTCAGTTTCTTTTGAGGGCCAAGAGCTGCAAAAGTGTCTTGCTGGTCGAGAGACCTGCAGGGTGAAAAAGGAGGCCAGGACAAATCAACTTCTCTACCCTTTCCAAGGGAGGAAGGCCCTGGCCAGCTTTGTGTCAATTCCGCACCTGAAAGTGAGTACCTGAACTGGTTCTAGAACTGACTTTGGAAGATTAGCAGGAATTCAGGGAGGTGAGAAGCTGCTGGGTGACTTGCAAGTGAGATTTCACCTGTTCTGGGGACTGTCCTCATCAGGCCTTCTCACGAAAGTACTTCAGGTTGAACTGCCCTCAGGCCACTACCAGTTCAGGGCAATGCTCTTAGGTCTTACCTCTGCTCAAGGGTATTCACAAAATGTCTAGATTGTTAATTGGTATTTTTGTCTGCCCCCCCTCCTGGACTTGAGTCTTTGGGGGTCTAGCAAGTGCTTGTCAGGGTTGATATTGGTTGT
This sequence comes from Neoceratodus forsteri, assembly GCA_016271365.2. Classification (NCBI taxonomy): domain Eukaryota; kingdom Metazoa; phylum Chordata; order Ceratodontiformes; family Ceratodontidae; genus Neoceratodus; species Neoceratodus forsteri. The sequence goes on from CM057458.1 coordinate 32,735,980, forward strand.
TGTTACTGTTGTTATTAGTAGGCAGCCATTGGGCTAGTATAGGTTACAGTTTCCACACAGACTCTTAGTGAGTGTTTTGCTCATAAAAGATCTGACAGTTTCTGTTTGAAACTAGCCAGATAAAGCTTCTAAGAGGCAGCCCTCAGAACTCCATCCTGTATGGAGAGTTATCTCTTTCCTCTCCGGGCAGTTCTACAAGAGGAGCTAACTGCTTTTCTTTTACCGGGAAGTCTCGCCCTGGTCAGAGGCGCTCTCCTCTGGTCCAGTTGGCACTGGACCGGGCTGGTCATCCGGTCAGCGGACTTTTGGCCTCTGGTCCCTGAGCCTGCCCAATCTTTTTCCAGGGTGGCTGCAGGAAATTCTTCAAATCTGGCAGTCTGACTGGAGGTGGTCAAACCCCAGACAATAAACACATGGTGTGTCTGTGGGTCAGCCTTGGCAAAAGCTTCCCCACAAGCATCACAGTGTTGAAACCAGTGGGCCTGGTTTTCTTTGGGTTTCTCAGACATAATGCCAGCCTAACCAAAAACTTGCCCTTTAATGGCAGTGCCAGGCACTATCGGTTCCTAACACGTGTCACGGTATTTGAAAAGCGTAATACAAAGTCCGTTTTTTAGAACCGATAAGAACCGGAACCGCACTCTAAATATATAGTACAATGTTTTATAAAGTCTTTTTAAAAGCAAACCGAGCGGAGCGCTCCTCTTAGAAGCTCTATCTGGCTAGTTTAAACAGAAACTGTCAGATCTTTCTGAGCAAACACTCACTAAGAGTCTGTGTGGAAACTGGTAACCTATACTAGCCCAATGGCTACCTACTAATAACAACAACAATAACAACAACCAATATCAACCCTGACAAGCACTGCTAGACCCCCAAGACTCAAGTCCAGGAGGGGCCAGACAAAAATACCAATTAACAATAGAAACATAATTCACCCAAATCCTGAAAAGGGAAAAACACCTATAATGGCATGACACAGTGCTTGCACTAATTTGCCCACACCTACCCAAGTAGAAGTTCTGAGAGGGGGCAGGTTGGGGGAAGGTCAGTATATCCCAATATTGCTGACCCTGGAGGTATTATTGTGCTTAGAAAATAGGCTAAAGGCCAGCCCAGTGGTGCTGAGGGTTGAAGCATTGGATACCATACCTCGCGCCATGCCAACAACCCAGTTTCAGAAATAAGCCTGGGTCGTCAGGGTCAGCTGGGAGAGGGGCAAGGAGCTGGACTGAGCTGCCATGAGGCAGCACTCCTCTCCCAGGTGGGTCGTGGGATTCCTGGCTCTTGGCTGCCACTTGGTGGAGGATGAGTGGTAGCGTCAAGCTCTAGGAGCCCAGGCAATAGCCAGGTGGGCTGGAAGGGGCTGTAGCCTGCGCCATGGGATGCAAGTGTGCCTCCATGTGCATGCATTGCCGTGTACTGGTGTCCCAGGACAGTGGGAGAAAAACAAGAAAAATGGGAAAAAATCTGAATAAAAAAAGAAAATAGGCTATATGTGACATTTTCTAGTACAACTGGCAAACTAAAAAAATTTAAAAGACTACAGATGACATGAAAGTGGGTTTTGTTGGTACAGTAGCCTCTACTGGTATACTTCCAAGTCAAGGGCAGTGCAGTGTTAGTTGTTTTTACTGTTAATGACAGCCTTGATTCATTTTTGTTTCCCTGTTCTGTGGTACTTAGTCCCATCTCTTCCCATCTCCTCCACACTCCCAGTGCTCCGGCCTCCGGGCTTTTTTTTTTTGGGGGGGGTTTGCAGTCATGTATTCTATTTTGGAGTCGTGGTGTAGAACTAAATTAGAGAATGGGGACAGAGTGCAGCAAGGATTGAGGTCAGAAATACAGCACCATGGGGTGACAGATGGTGCCTGACAGATTTCCCTCCTGATCAGGTTAGGGATGTAAAATGTGGTGGTTTCTGTTTAAAAAAAAAAAGAAAAGAAAAGAACTGTTTCAAGCCTGACTGGAGGTAAGGAGCCAGGCTGTCTGGGAGTTGTACTGAGCAAGTGATGTGCTCATGGTACTATGCTGATGTAGGAAAGGTTTATATATATATATATATATATATAGCTATTTGGTCCCAATTGCCTCCTACTGCCAACTGGCGACAGGGACACATATGCATTTTTAGATGTTCTCCTCTGACAGGATCCCCTCCCCACTGAGACTCTGACACAATTAGGTTAAGCCAGTATAGCTGCCGGACCTTGGTAACAGTACTGCTGCGCCAAGGGTCTGTGGCCCTTGAGTCCTGCTTGTTTGAATTTATTCACCAATGGAGATGTAGCATCATTGGAAGGTGAAACACTGACTTAACAAGTGACTTGCCTGCCCAAGATCATACAGTGGGCCACAACCTATGGCAGGATTCAAACCCAGGTTCTCCTGGTTCATTGCTTCATGCTCTAAACATTGGATCACATTGCCTCTTGACACTGCTTAGTACACTACAAAATTTAAGACCTCACTCAAAAGCCCATAATGACACTGTTAAAGACGTGAACAAATTCAGTAAAATATTACCAACAGCTGTTTCCATTTAAAGTCTAGGAACTTTCAGGCCAACATTTTTTTTCTTAAAAAGTTTTAACGAAGCTTGAATACTGTTCGGATAGCTTATTAGTAATATGTTTTGGAATAAAAGCCATCCCACAGATGACTCTGCAGGTGCTGAATTAAGTTTAGACACACATAAAAGCACTTCCCCTTTTAAATAAAAATTACTTCACATGTATATAAAAAAAAGATTTACAGCATGAATCACCAGAAAGAGGCACTGAATGGCAAAACTGTTAATGTTAATGTCATCAGCTGCATTTATTCATAGTTCTAAGGCAGTAAACAAAATGCGTAGACACTTTACAAGTGAGAATGCACTGTTTCAGATTGGTCCAGGATCTAGGATGTCTTCAGGACTAATTCAAGCCTTCCAGCATCCACCTGCTAAATAATTATAAGAAAGTCACACTCTGACTCTGAAAACATCTGAAGAATTCCCATGAAACGTTTGATGCCGCTGCTCTGAGCACCTGCCATGTTGCGTCTGTGATGGCAGTTTTGATAATTCCCATTGTTACTCACACCTCCTTCTAACCTGTTTGCTAGTGCTTTTCTGGGGCACTCTCCCATATGCCAAAGTCAGCCCTCCTAAAGTCCAGTACCCTCACTTTTGTATGGCTTGACTCTGTAGCTGAGTTGTGAATCACACTGTTTGATGTTCACTTGTCCCCAGATGGCAACCTACTTCTAGATCTGAAATCCTCTCACTGCCCCGTTTGAGATCTGAGGTCTAAGATTGCTCCCTCACGACGGGTTCTGAAACTAGCTGTCTAATGCCTGCCACCTGTAGGGCATCAACTAGCCCTGCTCTTGGATGTGGCTGCAGCAAATGTGCTCCAGTTAACATCTGGCATATTCAGGTCTCCCATCAATAGTATCTCCCCTTTCTCTGCCATTCTAAGAATGCCTTCCATCATATCCTTGTCCATTCCTTCCCCTGACATGGGGTCTGTACCTAACCCCTGTGCAGATTGTGGTGCCCTTTCCAGTCTCCACCCCTCTTTCAGATAAAACACATGTTTTTTCTCATAAAAGGCAACATTTAAGGACTGTTTGGAAGACACCCAGCTTTGTTCACCCTTAGATGATGTGGGAGGGAATTGCACAGTACTGCAGCTGCATACCTAAAGGAACATTGGCCCATGGCAGAGTTCTCATGTGGAGGTATGGAAGCAGAGGTTAATTCCACACCTTAGCTCACATTCTTTGCACTGGGGAGCCAAGACTGGACAGGCTAACTGGTGTACTAGTACTGGAGACCTTACAGGCTACACATGGAGGGAGGATTTGAGCCTAGCTAAGCTTGTAGCAGTGGATAAAATCATTCTTTTACCTAAGGCAGCAAATCTCAGATTTACAAAACAAACCTACCTATTTACTTTTGAATTTATATTACTATATATATATTATATATATATAATAATAATTAAACTGATGTTTGAATGAATGCAGACAGTGAGATGCCCCAACACTTGGCTGTCAGTAAGGCTGTGAGAATGAGAATGAAATTTTAATTCTGCTAGAAATAACTTTGGCAGTGGCAGAGTTACTGCTGCTGTGATAATTTGGGAAATGTTCATGAAAATCTGTCTAATATCACCACCAGTACAAGTGTGTCCCCTGAAAGATGGCCTGATGATCCTTGTTGTAAGCGTTATAAATAATCAGCTTACAACAAGATCAAGCAAACCATCTTCAGAGATCAGAAGATAGGGACACTAACACACTTGGTCAACAACAGACTCTTGTCTTGAAAGCGCCCGTGAGCGCCGTTATATATGTAATTTTTTTATACACCAACAGTCATCAGCTAAGCTATTCATCAGCTCTGTAAGGCATTGTATTCGTTCAATTTCGAATGGACTGTTTGATGCCGGCTGAGAAAGAAGACAATGAATAAAGACATATACCCTTGGCGGCGTACACCATCATTAACTGCCCAATGTCTCACACTGCAAATCGGATTCTCTTCTGACACTCTCTCTCACTCAACTCAACTGTCTGCCTGACTGCCTCTGCCAGTCTGCAGTGCCGAGTCGCCGACTGCCTCTCTACAGAGTAGTACACTTAACTTGGGTAGCGTAGTAGTACTGTGATATTGAAATTTAATTTATGTATATATACACTAACTAAAGTCTAAACTTAAACTTAAGACAAGTGTATACTTTTTTTTCTTGTTCATCGTCTCTCTCTCTAGTCTCTCTACATCGTCGTCTCTCGCTCTCCTCTCTACTCTCATCAACTCCCTTGAGACTCCGCGCGCCCCTTCCTTTATACTGTCTCTGTTACCACACCATACTGACCTTTTTCAGACACAGATGCGGACATGACACCCCATGAGGGATGCGCCCAGCTGGCAGAAATTTTTTTTTTTTTTTTTTTCACTGACTGAGGTTGCGGGAAGGGGAACTTTGTTGCAACTTGCCCCTCGGATGTAGCGCCCTGGCTGGTGCCCCACCTGCCCCACCCTTCCTACAGTACTGATGTTGGTGCTCACATTAATTGTTCCCTCTGGGAACCTAGCAAAACTCCATAAGTAAAAAAAATGGTTATATTAAATGCATGCTGAAAATAGAAAATAGAGTTAAAAATCTACATTTAGGCCTTAGGTCTTCTTCAGAAATATCTAAAAGAGAAAAAACAAAGTCAGTGTGACACCACTTTGTTTTTCTCTTTAGATATTCGAAGAACTAAAAATCGAAATATAGATTTTAACTCTATTCTATTTTCAGCAAGCATTTAATATAACTCATTTTGTTTGCTTAGACCACATGCTGACTGGTGTCTTGTTTTTGTTTTTTACATTTTGTAAGCTCCATAGCTGCGTTCTTGGAATTCTCATACTTTGGCACTTGGCAAGGTTAGAGGAATGGTCAGATGTATGGCAGCTTAGATTCAGTGCTCAGAGTGCAAGGTAATGCACCTGGGAAACAAAACCAAGGGTAGAAGTACACAATGGGGGTGAGATACTAACAACAACAAAAATGGAAAGGGACCTGGGGTAGTCATATCAGATGACCTAAAGGTGGGCAAGCAATGTGAGAGGGCAGCAAGGAGGGCTGGGGATACTGGGATGCATAGGGAGGCATCACCAGTAGAAAACAGGAAGTTATTATCCCTCTGTACAGACAGCTGGTCGGACCCCATCTGAGTACTGCGTGCAGTTCTGGAGACCCAATCTCGCAAAGACATAGACAAGATGGAAGCTGTACAGAGCTCACAGAGAGGGTTGTGGATGCATGGAACAGCCTTCCGGAGGAGGTTGTGGAGTCAAAAACAGTGGTGGAATTCAAGCATGCATGGGACAGTCATAAGGCAATTCTAGGGGTGGGGTAGGAAGAAGTAGGCTGCTGGTTAACTAGGATCTGCAGCTTATCCGTGAGGTAGGAAATGGGCAGACTGGTGGGCCAAGTTGTCCTTATCTGCCATCAAATTTTGTGTTTCTATGTTTCTGTGTTGTACATAGTTGGAATACGCACTTTATGTACTGTACCTAATCTGTTTTGGGACTATTTTCCTCTGAATTATGTAATTAAGTGATGGCGTTTGCAATGTAGTCTGTCTCTCCCCATCCCCTATTTGTAATGCTGTTTAACCTTTTAATGCTGTGTAACCGACAATGCCTACTAGCTGCTTCTGTTTTCTCCACTATCCATGTACTTGATGTTCCCCACTCTCTGTTAACGAGGATCCTTTGTAAATGAGCTTTTAGCTCAAAGGTTGTATTTCCGATTTTACAATAAATAAACAATATAAAAAAGGTTTTAAATACAGGTACAGTCATGAAAAAGGAAAGTTAAAATAAGCAGAATACCGAGTATGTGAGTTATGCAGCAAAATCATTTGCATGCAAGCTCTGCTAGGTAGACTGAGAGTCAGAGGTCAGTAATGATGCATGGTTAGGGAGGAGGGTGAGAAGTAAGATTCTAAAATGGACAAGCCATCTGATTGGTCTGTCTGGGTCTTTACCCATTAGTAAATTTCACAAGGTACAACAGGTAAAGTCCTAGCTGTCATTTTAATTTTTGTCTGTTTTTTGTTTTGTTTTAACTAAAGCTCATTTACAAAGGATCCTCGTTGAACCTTAGTACAGCTGAAGAGCTACAGGCTACCAAGCAGTAATGGAATGGGGCCTTGGTTTGATCCCCAGAGTGGAACATTTTTAGGGGAGGACATAGACACATTACTGTTAGAAGATATACAAAACATGACAGCTAAAGGGAGGTTCTGATAATGGGAGACTTCAACATGCGGATACAGATTGGTCAATACCAGCAGGAACATCTGCCAGAACTAGACACATGGTGGATTCCTGCAGGGGAGGACCTCAAACAACTGGTACAACAACCCACAAGAGACAGGGCTATCCTAGATCTAGTACTGACTAACAGGGAAAGGATCTTAGATCTCCAGGTAGGAGGTTACCTGGGGACCAGTGACCATCACATGGTATGGTTCAATTTGGCCACTAGAACTAAATCATCCCATTCCAAGGAAAAAATATGGGACTTCAGAGGAGCTAACTTGGATTAGATAGCCAACAAGGTTAAGTTAGCCCTGGCAAAAGAAATACAGGTGAGGGGTACAGGCAAAGTGGCAAGCATTAAGGATACACTACTTGAAGCAACATCCAATTGTGTTGAGAGAAAAGAAGTGCAAAGAAGAAGGAAATTACTTTGGTTCTCAAAAACAGTAGCAGAAAAGGTCAGAGCCAAAAGGCTGGCCTTCAGGAAATGTAAGGAACGCAGCAGGATGAAGATAGGAGGCATACCAAACTTCCCTAAGGGAAGTAGGGAAGGCAGTAAGGCAGGCAAAGTCCCAAACTGAGGAAACACTAGCACAAACAGTAAAAGAAGGTGGCAAGACTTTCTATAGATACATTAGTGAAAGGAGAAAGTCCAGAGGGGTATTGATAAGATCAAAGGGGATAAGGGAGCATGTGAGGAGAAGGACCATGTAAAAATATCTATCCTAAATAGATACTTCTGCTCAGTATTTACTGCAAAGAAGGTAGGGCAGGACCCACAGCTCAGCACCATGGACACAGGGGAGGGAGGTGTGCACTAGTCCCTTCACCAAATAAAGGATCCTACAAGAGCTCGATAAGCTCAGGGTGGACAAGGCAATGGAACCTGATGGCATACATCCCAGGGTACTAAAGGAGCTAAGGGTGGAACTAGCAGAGCCATTATCAGAACTGGTTAGTGAGTCTCTGAGCACAGGAGAGGTCCCAGAAGACTGGAAAAGGGCTCATGTGATCCCGCTCCACAAGAGTGGCAGCAGGGAGGCACGCAGGAACTACAGGCCAGTCAGTCTTACCTCAGTAGTGGACAAGATTAAGGAGGCACTCCTTAAGGAAAGGATAGTGCAACACCTGGAATCCATAGGAGCTCAGGATCCAAGACAGCATGGGTTTACAAAGAAGGTCCGTCAAACTAATCTCATAGATTTCTTTGACTGGGTAACCAGAGTGGTGGACCAACAGGGAGCAGTTAATGTCGCCTACCTTGACTTCAGAAGACCATTCAATACTGTTCTACATAGAAGATTGATTAATAAGCTGGGAAGGCTCAGGGTGAGTCAGAAGTTAGTCAACTGGGTGGCAAACTGGTTGATGGACAGAAAACAGAAAGTGTTGGTAAAGTGTATACAGTCAGAAGAGATGCAAGTCACAATGGGGTACCTCAGGGATCAGTCCTGGGGCCAGTCCTCTTTAATATCTTCATCAGTGACATTGCAGATGGACTGGAGGGTAAGGTTTGTCTGTTTGCAGATGACACCAAGATCTGCAACAGAGTAAATGATCCAGATGGGGTAGGCAGAATGAGAAGAGATCTGGATAAACTAGCAAAATGGTTGGAAGAGTTGCAACTGGGGTTTAAGCAAGAACTGCAAAATCATGCACATAGAAACATAGAAACATAGAATTTGATGGCAGATAAGGACCGCTTGGCCCACACAGTCTGCCCATTTCCCTACTACTGGATAAGCTGCAGATCCTAGTTAACCAGCAGCCTACTTCTTCTTACCCCACCCCCAGAATTGCCTTATGACTGTCCTATGCATGCTGAGATTCCACCACTGATTTTGACTCCACAACCTCCTCAGGAAGGCCGTTCCATGCATCCACAACCCTCTCTGTGAAAAATACTTTCCTTAAATTACCTCTGAGCCCCCCCTCTATCTTCAAATTGTGCCCTCTTGTTCTTGCACCTCTTTTTGAAAGATGCTACCCTCTTGGACTTTGTTGATTCTCTTGAGGTACTTGAAAGTTTCTATCATGTCCCCCTCTCCCTCCTTTCCTCGAGGCTATACATATTAAGCTCCTTAAGTCTCTCTTCATATGTCTTCGGTGCAGACCCTGCACCATTTAATTCGCCCTCCTCTGGACAGCTTCCATCTTGTCTATGTCTTTGCGGAGATTGGGTCTCCAGAACTGCACACAGTACTCCAGATGGGGTCTCACCAGCTGTCTGTACAGAGGGATAATAACTTCCTGTTTTCTACTGGTGATGCCTCTCCCTATGCATCCCAGTATCCCCCAGCCCTCCTTGCTGCCCTCTCACATTGCTTGCCCACCTTTAGGTCATCTGATATGACTACTCCCAGGTCCCTTTCTATTTTTGTTGTTGTTAGTATCTCACCCCCATTGTGTACTCTTCTCCTGGGTTTTTGTTTCCCAGGTGCATTACCTTACACTTCTTAGCATTGAATCTAAGCTGCCATACAATTGACCATTCCTCTAACCTTGCCAAGTCCCTTCTCATCCTTTCCACCCCACCCTGTGCATCAACTCTGTTGCAGATCTTAGTGTCATCTGCAAAGAGACATACTTTTCCTCCCAGTCCTTCCGTAATGTCACTTATAAAGACATTGAAGAGGACCGTCCTAATACTGAACCCTCATGTTCCCACTAGTAACCCTCCTTTCTTCTGAGTGAACTCCATTTACTATTACTCTGTGTCCTATTCTCCAGCCAATTCTTTACCCACGCTGTCATCTTGGGACCCACTCCCAGGCTGGCTAACTTGTATATTAATCTTTTGTGGGACTGTGTCAAATGCCTTGCTAAAGTCTAGGTAGGCCATGTCCACAGCCCTCCCTGATCTACTACTTTGGTCACCCAGTCAAAGAAATCTATCAGATTTGTCTGGCATGACCTTCCGCTGTGAATCCATGCTGCCTAGGGTCCTGTGCCCCTCTGGCCTCTAGATACTCGACAATTCTTTCCTTCAGGAAGTTCCATCATTTTCCTATCACTGAAGTTAACTAACAGGTCTGTAGTTTCCTGCTTCTGCCTTGCTCCCACTTTGTGAAGGGGAATCACATCTGCCCTCCTCCAATCCTCGGGTACCAACCCATCCTCCCATGATTTGTTAAACAGGGTAGTCAGTGGTGTCACTAGTTCTACCCTTAGTTCTTTTAGAATTCTGGGATGAATCCCATCAGGCCCCATTGCTTTGTCCACCTTCAGTTTTAAGAGTTCTTTCAGAACCCTTTCTTCTGTAAATGGGCTGGTATCAACTTCTGTATCCAGAGTGTTACTACTGTTTGTTTTATGTACCTCCCTCTTCATTTGTAAATACTGGCAAAATATTTGTTTAGTATCTCTGCCTTTTCACAGTCTCCCTCTGCCCACCCTCCCTTCCCTTTATTAAGCCTCACTATCCCTCCCTTGGTCTTCCTTTGCTCCTGATGTACCTATAAAAGGTTTTATCCCCTTCTTAACTGAGTTGGCTATCTTTTCCTGGGTTTGGGCCTTTGCTGTTCTGACTGCCTTGCCAGCCTCCTTTTGCTTTAACTGATACAGTTCTCTGTCCTGCTCCTTCTGCGATTCCTTGTACTTCCTGAATGCTTTCTTTTCTCTTGAACCTTCACTGCCACTTCCTTTGAGAACCATAGTGGTTTCTTACATCGTCTTGTTTTGTTTATTTGCTTCACAAAGGCTTGTTACCTCTGTGATGGCAGTTTTATTATTCCCCATTGTTCTTCCACCCTCCTTCCTGCCCATTTGCTAGTGCATTCCTTAGGTACTCACCCATTTGGCAAAGTCAGCCCTCCTAAAGTCCAGTACTTTTGTCTTTGTATGGCTTGACTCTATTGCTGTGTTTATTGTGAACCATACTGTTCGATGGTCGCTAGTTCCCAGATGGCTACCCACTTCTACATCTGTGATCCTCTCTCCATCTCCTTGAGAGAATCAAGTCTAATATTGCTATATCTAATATCTAATATTGAAAGAGAGCCACCTATAGCCACCTGAAGCCACCTATAGGCTGGGAGGTGAGTTGCTGGCAGTCATAAGGGAAGAAAGAGATTTGGGCATCATCATCACCGATGACCTGAAATCATCCAAGCAGACCACTAAAGCAGTAGGTAAGCCTAGGGGATGTTGGCGTGTATTAGTAGGGGTATCACAAGTCGGAAGAGGAGAAATAATCCCTCTTTACGAGACACTGGTTAGGCCCCATCTAGAGTACTGCATGCAGTACTGGAGACCACACCTTCACAAGGACATTAACCAAATTGAGGCAGTCCAGTGAAGGGCAACCAAAATGGTGCAGGGACTGCATCAGGAAAACATATGAGGACAGAATAACAGAGCTCAATATGTATACCCTTGAGCAAAGGAGGGAGAGAGGTGATATGATCGAAACATTCAAACACCTTAAGGGCATTAACAAGGTGAAAGAGTCTAACATGTTTCAATATAAGAAAAATAGCAGGACAAGAGGACACAGCATGAGATTAGAGGGAGGCCAATTAAGGGGTAAGTGAGGAAGTTCTTTTTCACAGAAAGGGTGGTGGATGCATGGAACAGCCTACCTCAGGAAGTGGTGGATATGAATACAGTGCAGGGCTTCAGACAGTCATGGGACAGGCAAGGGAGCAATACAGATGAGTATGAATAGATAGGCCATTGACAGAGCAAAGGCAGATGGCACATTCATAAGGTAGAAAAAGAAATGGGCAGACTGGATGGGCCTTGCTGTCCTTATCTGCCATCAACTTCTATGTTTCTATGTTTGGTTCATTGTATAATCACACTAATTTTCCAGGAGAAATGTTGTAAGAGTTAATCACTTTTTCTGTAGTTTACAGCACTTGGCTACACCTTGTGCCTCACCACATGAACCATGGGTAAATCCTGCAAAATCCACCCTGCCATGCATTAGTGCTTAAATCATGGTCTAGTGTGAACATGTTGGTTTATGGGCTTTGATGAGAGTGGAGGAGCGAACAGAGAAAGAGACACTCTGCATTGTTTTTGCTTGCAAAGTGCAAGTTCGAATTCAAAAGTAGAATTATTTGTACATAGTGGTGTGGGGACATGCTTGTTTAGGGTCAGGCTTTGACAAAATATGAAACAGTAGTCCCACAAGACCCCACTTAATAAGTGGAAATGAGCACAGGGTAGGTGGGAATTGAGAACTATCTTTAAACTCAGACACTTCTTTATTGCACTGCAAAAGTAACTCACCTCAGACAAATATCCTGCAGATACCAGTTTTAATTTCTTCCACATCTTGACATCATATCACAAGATATTGGCATTTGAAAGTGCTGGTACAGCTAGTAATATAAGAGTTTCAAAGTGGGATAGTCATGCAAATACAAAAACTACAAAGTGCAGGAAAGAATTGTTTATATCTAAATTCCCTGCCTTGCCCCTAAGGACTATAATGTCCAGCTAACCCCAGTACTTTACTACTAGAGGTTCATCAGAGGCTCTTGTAAAATGCTATCAAGATATGAAAGAAATTAAAACTAGTCTCTGCAGCATATTTCTCTAGCGATTACTTTGCAGTGCATTATAGAAGTGCCTCAGTCTAAAGGCATAGGGCCCTAATTTTCAGAGCTGCCTCAAATGACACAAGGGCTTGCATCACCAGGAATGACACAAAGTGTGGCTTACACCAAAAAGTGAGTCAAGAGCAATTCTCAAACACAGCCTACATCAAATGCAGGCTACATGCACCAAGGGGGTTTTGTAACATTCTGCGGAAAAAAATGGGATGCAGCATGGCACAAGGAGCTTTGTGCCAGGAAATGCCACAACCTCCATTTTTGGAATTCTCAAAAGTGTACAGTGCCGACAAAACCAAACACCTGTCAGACCAGCCAGGACTTGGTTTAATGGTCCATGTGCCACCCCTGAGCCCACACTGGGCAGTAGGGAACATGTGCCATGGTCCCTCCATCCCTGATTGGTTGTTGAATAAAATAAAATGGTTCCCTGGTGGCCTAGGGTCCCCTCCCTCTGATTCCCAATGTCCTAGATAAGTAAATAAAGAGCCCTCTGAGTGTCAAGTGGTCCCCCTCCCAATCCTCATAAAAGGTAAATACACATCCCTCCCTTGTGTCTAGTAGTCCCCCCTCCCATCAATGATCCACTGGTAACATGTAAAGAAATATAAAGCATTCTGTGGTGACTAGTGGTTCCTATCCTGACCACCCCATCCAACAGTACCAACACTACCTGATGTCTAGGGACCCCCACCCCTGGCAGGTGCTGCCCCACTGCCCCACTCCCCTCATCTCATCCTGGAGAGAATTGGCACAGCCCTCTGCTCTCAACCACAGCCACCGTCAGCTGAGCTGTCAGGGAGTGTGTACTGTAACAGCTGATTGTACAGTATGTGCTCATTGACAGCTCAGTCAGCAGCAGACCATTGTGGAGAGTGGAAGGCTGTGCTGGTTACTAGCTTCAGAATGGGATGGTGGAGCAGGGTGGTGGGGCACTACCTGCAGGGTGTGAGTGTCCCTAGACACCAGGGATTGTTGGGTATTGTTGAACGGGCTCTCGGATGGGAAGGGGAACTGCTAGCCACCAGGGAATGCGTTATATTTACATGTTACCAGAATCATTGATAGGGAGGGGAACCACTAGACACCAGGGAGAGGATGTATATTTTACATTTTATGAGAATCAGGAGGGGGATCACTGGACACAAGTGAGTTCTTTATTACTCATACAGGGGACATCGAGAATTGGGGAGGGGACTGCTAGCCACCAGGGAACTGTTTTATTTCTTACATTTTATTTTACATGTTACACTGTTCTGGTGTTTGTGCATTCGCCTACAAAGTATTTCTACCCTTTCAAAAGTGCCACCAGATCACTCTGCAGCTTGCAGCAAACCTTTCAGGTGCGCGTCATGACGACAGCCACATTTGCCACAAGGTGAAGGACTTGCTGGCTAGACCCTACCCAACAGTGAATCGGGCGCAGGGTCCTTGGTGCACTGACAATCACTGCAAGCAGCTGGTAGCACAGCTTGCACCACCCTTTAAGAATCGGCCCATTATTTCATCCCCACCTACCCTGTGCTTGTTCTCACTTATTAAGTGGGTCTTGGGACTCAAAGTGCTACACGCCTTGTGAAATTTACTGTAGTGACACTTGCACTGGCACTTTGGTTGGCAAAGGGCCACTATGTGTAATCTTTGCTGGGTAAAGCTGGCCACTTCACCAGGTGGAGACTACATAAAGTGCGGTCTCAGTAAAGTGAAGTCAGTGAAACTTGACAAAGCACTTCATGAAATGAAGGTTCTCTACTCACACATCTCATCAGTAACTAAAAACTGTTTGTATATAAACCTGAAACATGCAGGTTCATTTGTTCCTGACCCAGGGTGGTGCTTTTGGTGTTTTGGAAATGAAACATTATAAGCAAAATAAGAAAAAGTGTTCAAACTGGTTTTGCAAATGAAATCAGAAAGTAAAAAACACTTTCTCAGATTTGCAAAAGCAGGTCTAATTTGATGCTTTTATCTGCAGAAGACGCTTATGGCACCTACCAATACCAACAGCTGAATTGAAATATGAGAAAGGATGGAAGGCTGTTCCTTGTAGAAGTCTGTAGTTAAATGAACTCTGCCCCAACCATGGATAGCTTAGCAGAGGGGTATTTCATCTTCATTTTCAAGGAAAGATTGGAAGGATGTTTAACTTTTGTATATACAAGGACCCTATGGTATGGTAATTTGGTGAAAAGGTAAATGCCTTGTTTTCTTTTGTTTTTTATATCAGTTAATATTAGTGAGTTTAAGATATTGTATATTTTGTTTAAAGGGTTTTGTTTTTTAATACCATGACTGTAAGGGTTGGTTTTGGGTGGTAATGATTATTGCCACCTGGGATTTATGGATATGCTGTGGGGTAGCAATTTAATAAACGGAGAATCACCTGATCAAATGTGGCCTAGTCTACTCAGAAACCTGCTCATTGCTAATTAAAAGGTTTACTGGATGGTGGGATAAATTTGCATCTGAATTGTTAGCAAATACACTGGTTAAAGATTTAATGAAATTGGATGCCTAAGTGAACTGCTCCTTTAATAGAGTTGATAAATGACAGGGCCTTCTTAGATATTTTATTAAATTAGCCCTGAGAATGGTTGGTGGGAGATGTTTATGAATAGTTGGAATGATACCTGTGGAGGGGTTGTGGGATAACAGATGTACCAGACACCGAACTTCAGGTTCAACACACAATCTCTGTGTGATGTTTATTCAAGATACAAGAAATAAGCTTCAGCAATGCCATATTCCTTGTTCAGTACATCAGTTTGCAGCAACAGACTATGAATGTCCTTTCTCTGCACTTAGCCACCACCTACTGACACTGATCTCTGATCCAACTCACCAGTTGAGCTGTAGCCACCACCCTTTGCAAGCCTCCATTTGCTTGGGATAGTGGGGCCCCAAAAGAAAAAAAAAAGCAAGCTATAGACAAAGAATCTCAATGTAGAATCACTGAATGAAGGTCTACCCCTAAGGGCACTGACAACAAATCAAGTTTCAAAGAAATACAACATCATACATACTTCAATAATGCAGTGCAGCATGGGATATATGCAAATCACCATGACATTTCTGGCTTGTTAAGTTTAAAACAATTTACATGCATTTTATATAGCACAACTAGCTTAATTTCTGTAATAGTCACCTAGTACTTTTACCATTATCAAAACACCAAGTGCCATGGTATTTTCAACATTTACAGGTTTCATAAACATAAGCTATATACATCGAGGTATTTTATGACATAGTGCTATTACATACTAAATCCAACAACAACAAGCAACCTGTTTTACATATGCTCGGAGGGCACCACAATAACCTCCTGAACGAGGACCTGAGAGGGAAAAGGAAAATTAAAGAGGACACTATAGCATATTCAAGGGAGGGAGAAGGGGTGCCCACAGGTGGCCAACCCACGGACTAGAAATTGTAAAGGATAGATTAGGGCTTAGAAGTAGAAGAACTGTTGCAACAGATTTAAGAAAAGGTCGGTCCTGAAGAGCGGCAGGAGCTCCCGTCACATATCCCCCACCTTAAGAGGGATGCAGTTATTGCAGACTAGTACCACCTTCCTGTCCCAGGAAGGGGTGGAGCTCTACCCATCCATCTTCAGAAGCTACGCCTCAGGGTTCCTATTAATGATAAACATTCCATCATAAACATAGTGGATATCATCATTCTTTACCTTGAGACATTAACATGTTTCTCCACAGAGACTAACGCTACCTTCTCATCTCCTTTTAGGGAAGTCCATCATATTGTACTGAACAAACATCTGGACAACTGTAATCCAGTACCATAGAAATACTTTCTTTGATGTGAGTAATTACCTGCTCCAACCCCACCATACAAGTTGGGTTTAAGCAGGGGCCTCTTTCTAGGTTCACCCCTCTACATAAACCCACTATGTCTCTTGATTCAAGTCACTTGTTACAGATACTGACACCTGAGAGTAGACACTCAGTGTGCTACCCAGCACAGGTTCCAATCCATTTTCCACCCACTTCTCCTTTGTAGGTTTTCACTCAGAAAGAATAAAACACACATACCACCTCAGTCTCCTTGTCTGCCCTTGGGTACCTCTTTCTTTGACATCAGGTCTGCCCCCTGATCAAATATGCTACACTTTTGCCTACAGAAGGGACCGCTGCAAAGCCATCCATGGCCTTGCCTGCAGCTAACTTGACCCCTATGTCTTACACAAAGTGCCTCTGGAATATGAAGGAGCAGTAGTAGTTTCTACCTCCTATTTCAACCATTTATAACCTATGACCCCAAATCCTTGGTCATCTTATCCCCAGGCGGGTCTCTACAGAAACCTACAGGACCCCAAGGCACCTCTCATGCTGAATACCATGCAATGTTAAACAGCAGGTTCCTAAACCTTTTAACTCTGGGGTGTCTTAGTAAACATCCTTTTAATCACTGAGTTTCCCTTTCTCCAAGGGTGAATTTTTTAAATGACCTTTACCCTCCTTAACTTTAACATACTGCAACAGTTTGATAATATTAGTATTTTAGCATGCAGTATACCCCAGTCAATACTGTTAACAGATTTAGCTGCATCAATACAAGAAAAGTCCCTTCAGCCTCACAGGCTTCTTCTTGCTTGCTTGGAGTCTTCAACCCCAGCACAATATCACTAGGCACAGTCTTACCTGGGGTCTCACTTTCAAGTTCCATACTTGCATCTCTGACTCCAACAGGTAACATCCTGAGAACACAGGAAACAAAGGAATATCCTGCTCAGTCAGGGGTCCTCCTCAAACTGAGCCCACAACAAATCCTCCTCTGACTCTTTGTCCAAGCTCTCTAGCAGGAACCTCTTGAGCACCTGGCACCAGTGTTCCACCTCTCTGTGTAGTCGGTCTGCCTCCAGCCAGTGCCCACTCATCCAGTGGACCATCCTCATCAGGGCCTCCACCTCCTGGATGTTGTCTCTGCACCTCCAGTCTGCCTCAACCTGCATCTCTTCATTGTCTGCAGGCTTGGCCTTCCTCCAATCTCCCAAGTCCAGTCCAGGCAGCAGTTTCTTTCCATCTGTCAGCCATGGATCTAGGACAAACTCCACAGACTTTCTTCTCCAGCAGCTCCTGATGCATTGGTACACCTGGGATATTTGGGCGATATCCAACAGAAAACGTCCCTATTCAGCCAGTCCAGATGCTTCAGCAAGTTATCCCACTTCTCACACCAAGTCTGTGGAGGAGTTGTGGATATCAGATGGACCATACACTGGACTTCAGGTTCAACATACAATCTCTGTGTGATGTTTATTCAAAATACAATAAATATGCTTCTGTAATGCCATATTCCTTCTTCAGTACATCAGTTAGCAACAACAGACTATGAATATCCTTTCTCTGCACTTAGCCAGCACCTACTGACACTGATCTCTGATCCAACTCAGCAGTTGTCCTGTAGCCACCACCTCTATGCAAGCCTCATTTGCTTGGATAGTGGGGCCAAAGAAAAAAAAAAAAAAAAACAAGCTATAAACAAAGAATCTCAATGCAGAATCACTGAAAGAAGGTCTGACCCAAAAGGACATTGGCAACAAATCAAGTTTCAAAGAAATACTACATCATACATACTTCCATAATGCAGTGCATCATGGGATATATGCAAATCACCATTACATTTCTGCTTGTTGGGTTTACAACAATTTACATGTACTTTATATAGCACAACTAGCTTAATTTCTGTAATAGTCACCTAGTACTTTTTATCATTATCAAAACACCAAGTGCCATGGTATTTTCAACATTTACAGGTTTCATAAACATAAGGTATATACATCGAGGTATTTTATGACATAGTGCTATTACATACTAAATCCAACAACAATAAACACAACCTGTTTTATATACCGGAGGTCACCACAATAACCTTCCATTAGGAGGACCTGAGAGGAAAAGTAAAATTAATGAGAACACTATAGCATAGTCAAGAGAGGGAGAAGGGGTGCCCACAGGTGGCCAACCTTATGGACTAGAAATTGTAAAGGATAGATTAGGCTTAGAAATAGAAGAACTGTTGCAACAGATTTAAGAAAAGGTGGTCCTCAAGAGTGGCAGGAGCTCCGGTCACAATACCCTGAGGACAACACTGGATCTTCTTGAGGAAATTTCTTTACCAGGCTACACCTATGGAACTGTCTCATGGTCTTGTACAGATTCTTAAGGCAGAGGCCATAATGAACCCGCCACCACAGTTTAGTGACGGTAGTGAATTTATGGTTTTCCTTATATGGTCTAAGTTTAATTTAACTGCTCAACTGTTTCACTCATAACAACACTACTAGGTAACATAGAAACATAGATTTTGATGGCAGATAAGGACCACTTAGTCCACCCAGTCTGCCCATTCCTACCTACTGGATAAGCTGCAGATTCTAGTTAACCAACAGCCTGCTTCCTGCCACCCCCACTACAATTAGCTTGTGTCTGCCCCATGCATGTTTGAATTCCCCATTATTTTAGCCCCAACAACCTCCCCAGGAAGGCAGTTCCACGCATCCACCACTCTCTCTGTGAAAAAGATTTCTCACATTACCCCTCAGCCATCCCCTCTATCTTTAAATTGTGTCCCCTTGTTCTTACATCTCTTTTCTGAAAGATGCTACCCTCCTGGACTTTGTTGATTCCTTGAGGTACTTCAACGTTTCTGTCATGTCTTGCCCATCCCTCCTTTCATCAAGGGTATACATATTAAGTTCTCTCAGTCTCTCTTCATGTGATTTCTGCTGCAGACCCTGCACCATTTTAGTTGCCCTCCTCTGGACTGCTTCCATGTCTATGTCCTTGCGTAGATGAGGTCTCCAAAACTGCATACAGTACTCCAGATGGGGTCTCTCCAACTGTCTGTACAGAGGGATAACCACTTCCTTTTTCTACTTGTGATGCCCCTTCCTACTCATCCCAGTATCCCCTGGCTCTCCTTACTGACTTCTCACATTGCTTACCCACCTTTAGATCATCTGATATGACTACCCCAAGTCCTGTTCCATTTTGTTGTTGTTAGTACCTCCCCTACTAATGTGTACTCTTCTCCTGGTTTTTGTTTCCCAGGTGCATTACTTTGCACTTCTTTGCATTGAATCTAAGTTGCCATATGTCTGACCATTCCTCCAAACTTGCCAAGTCCCTTCTCATCCTTTCTAACCCCCTTGTGTATCAACTCTGTTACAGATCTTTGTATCATCTGCAAAGAGGCATACCTTTCCTCCAGACCCTCTGCAATGTCACCTATAAAGATGTTAAAGAGGACTGGACCCAGTACTGAGCCCTGAGGTACTCCACTAGTGACCCCTCTTTCTTCAGAATGTGTTCCCTCACTATTACCTTCTGTGTCCTGTTGTGCAGTCAGTTTGCAACCCAGGCTACCACCCTGGGACCCACTCCCAAGCTGGCTAACTTGATTATTAATCTTTGTGCGGGACTGTGTCAAATGTCTTGCTAAAGTCTAGGTAGGCCATATCCACAGCCCCTCCCTGGTCTATTACTTTGGTCACCCAGTCAAAGAATCTATTAGATTTGTCTGACATCACCATCCTGCTGTAAATCCATGCTGCTTTGGGTCCTGTGCCCTGCTGGCCAGTAGGTACTCAACAATTCTTTCTTTCAGAAATGATTCCATCATTTTCCCTACCACTGAGGTCAAACTTAGGTAACGTGTTCCATACAGCTGGAGCTCCTGCATAAAGAAATGATTCCACCTAGTTGTCTTATTTGTAGTAGTTTTTAGTTGCAGTTTATGTGACCTAGTGTTATTTTGAATTGATTGTTTCTCTAGGCAAATAGTAACGGTAGTGTAAGTTGCTATGCACTAGGACCACATGGAAACTTTTGCAAGCTGTTTTCCCAGGGGCCACCATAATGATATCGATGTCGTCTCTCATGTAAAAGTGGTGGCCCCTCTGTTCTTCAGTTCTTTTCCTGCTGTCGATCAGACTTGTCAGACCGCTGATGGAAATGCTGTTGAAATAGCCATTCCTTTTCTTTGTCTTTACAAAACTTGATCACTTTCATAGTTATTTTTCAACAAACTATATGTCACTGAAACACCATCAAAACTATTACGGTAGTGTGAGTCGCAGGAGAAAAGATTTACACTGCGGCTCCCACAATGTCTGCATCTGCTGCCTTCATGTCAGGAACACAAAGTGAAAGTCTGCCAGATTTTCTGGGTTTCTATTCTGTGTCCAGGTGACACTGAAAAGGAGCCCTAGAAACGCCCATTAAAACAATAGGTGGCCACTATGGAGAAGGAGCTCCAGCAAGCACAAAGCTGCAGCATTGCTGGCACAGTCGACCATGTCCAGGTCATCCAAGTCCCAGAATAAGTCATCAGAGTCACAAATGCAAACACCAGGATAAGGACAAGGAGAGAACCTTCCCAATGCTTTCCAGGTCACCCATTTGCTCTGCAGTATGACATCTTTTGCGCCATCATCCATTACTGCAAGGACGTTGCTTGCCCCTCCCGACTGTTGACATGACACCAAGGTTGGGGCTTGTTGCAGGCACTACCACCAGACCTAGCACAACCAGTATGTTGCCGGCAACATCTGGGATTCAGACTCCTCGACTCCTCCAGTAACTCCCATTGACATAACATAGAAACAGAAACATAGAACATAGAAGTTGATGGCTCATAAGGACCGCAAGTCCCATCCAGTCTGCCCATTTTTATACCTTATGAATGTGCCATAGGCCTTTACTTTGTCAATGCCAATTTATTCATACTTGGTAACTTGGTAAGACTGGACAAAAGTAGGCTATAACCCATTGAGATTATCCCCACGGTTGTGGTCATTGATCCTAAACAAAGTTAAGTGAAAGCCAGGTATCTAGTTGTCTCTTAAATATTGTTAAAGTTATTACAGTTGACTAATTCTTGGGAAGCCTATTCCCCAATTTGAGAACCCTAATGATATAAAATTTAGTCTCTGGTTGGTCTTGGCTTTACCAATCGAGTTGCCTATTGTGTAACCTTGGGACTATTTTCTTTATTTACAGGTTATGCCACTCTGCTGCATCAATGTAGGAGATATAGGATTTTATATAGCAGCAGGAAGGCACCTCTGCTTCTTCTTGTTTTAATTAATTAAGTCCTGTTCTTTCTAGTCTATCATCATAGTTGATGTGGGTTAAGTGAGGACCATCCTAGTAGCCCTATGCTGTATTCACCCAATATTATCGATGTCTTTCGCCAAGTATGGGCTCTAAAAGGTGACCCATAATCTGAGTATGGTCTAACGTGGGATCTGTATAGGAGATAATACAGAACATTCTTCTGTTTTGAAAATGAATGTATGGTTAATCCGTCCTGAGGAGTACTCATCTGTATTGCTCCCTTATGCCTATCCCAAGTCTGTTCAAGCCTCCACTGTATTCATATCCAGCACTTCCTGAGGTAGGCCGTTCCATGCATCCCACCCTGTCTGTGAAAAAGAACTTCCTCACATTACTCCTTAATTGGCCTCCCTCTAATCTCAAGCTGTGTCCTCTTTGTCCTGCTATTTTTCTTATATTGAAACATGTTAGGCTCTTTCACCTTGTTAATGTCCTTAAGATATTTGAATGCTCGATCATATCACCTCTCTCCTCCTTTGCTCTAGGGTAATCATATTGAGCTCCATTAATCTGTCCTCATATGTTTTCTGATGCAGTCCTGCACCATTTGGCTGCCCTTCCTGAGCTGCCTCCATTTTGTTAATGTACTTGTGCAGGTGAGGGCTCCAGTACTGCACGCAGTACTCCAGATGAGGCCTAACCAATGTCTTATAAAGAGGGAATATTACCTCCCTGTTATGACTTGTGATAGCCTCTAATACACCCCAACATCCCTCTAGCCTTACCTACTGCCATAGTGGTCTGCTTGGATGATTTCAGGTCATCTGTGATGATGATGATGCCCAAGTCTCTTTCTTCCCTTGTGATTGCCAGCACTCCTCCCAACCTATAGGTATCTTCAGGGTTTCTCTTCCCTATGTGCATGATCTTGCACTTCTTTGTGTTAAACCCCAGTTGCCACTCTTCATACCATTTTGCTAGTTTTTCCAGATCTCTTCTCATTCTGCCCACTCCTTCTGGATCATCTACTCTGTTGCAGATCTTAGTATCATCTGGAAACAGACAAACCTTACCTCCAGTCCATCGGCAATGTCATCGATGAAGATATTGAAGAGGACTGGCCCCAGGACTGATCTCTGAGGTACCCCACTTGTGACTTGCATCTCTTCTGACTGTATACCATTTACCACCACTCTCTGTTTTCTGCCCGCCAACCAGTTTGCCACCCAGTTGACCAACATCTGACCAACCCCAAGCCTACCCAGCTTATTAATCAATCTTCTAAGTGGAACAGTATCGCAAGCTTTTGCTGAAGTCAAGGTAGGCGACATCAACTGCACCTCCTTGGGCCACCACTCTGGTTACCCAGTCAAAGAAATCTATGAGATTAGTTTGACAGAACCTTCCTGTTGTAAATCCATGCTGTCTTCAATTCTGTGCTCCTATGGATTCCAGGTGTTGAACTATCCTTTCCTTAAGGAGTGCTCCATAATCTTGCCCACTACTGAGGTAAGACTGACTGGTCTGTTGTTCCTGCCTCCTCCCTGCTACCACTCTTATGAATCGGGATCACATGACCCCTTCTCCAGTCTTCTAGGACCTCTCATGTGCTCAGAAACTCACTAAATAGTTGTGCTAGTGGCTCTGCTAGTTCCACCTTTAGTACCCTGGGATATATGCCATCAGGTCCCATTGCCTTGTCCACCCTGAGCTTAGTGAGCTCTTGTAGGAACCTTTCTTTTGTGAAGGAACTTGTACACACCTTCTCCCCTGTGTCCATGGTGCTGGGCTGTAGGCCTGCCTATCCTCAGTAAATACTGAGCAGAAGTATCTATTAAGGATAGATGCTTTTCCTTGGTCCTCCTCCAAGCACTCCCGTACCTCTTTGATCTTAGCAATGCCCTTCTAGACGTTCTCCTTCACTAATGCATCTATAGAAAGTCTTGTCCCCTTCTTTTACTGTTCGTGCTAGTGTTTCCTCGGTTTGGGCCTTTGCCTGCCTTACTGCCTTTCTGCTTTCCTTGGGAAGTTTGGTATGCCCCCTATTTTCGTCCTGCTGTGTTCCCTTATATATTTTTGAAGGCCAACTTTTCTGCTACTATTTTTGAGAACCAAAGTGGTTTCCTACTTCTTTGCCCTTGCTTTTCTCCCTAACACAATGGTATGTTGCTTCAAGTAGTGCATCCTTAATGCTTGCCCACTTTGCCAGGTACCCCTCACCTGTATTTCTTTTGCCAGGGCTAGCTGAACTCTGCTGGCCATCTTATCAAAGTTAGCTCCTCTGAAGTCCCATATTTTTGCCTTTGAATGGGATGATTTAGTTCTAGTGGCCAAATTGAACCATACCATGTGATGGTCACTGGCCCCCAGGTGACCTTCTACCTGGAGATCTGTGATCCTTTCCCCATTAGTCAGTACTAGATCCAGGCTGGCCCTGTCTCTTGTGGGTCATTTTACCAATTGTTTGAGGCCCTCCCTGCAGGAATCCACTACATGCTTAGTTCTGACAATGCTCCCGCTGGTATTGACCAATCCATATCTGGCATGTTGAAGTCTCCTATAGCAGAACCTCACCTTTAGTTGTCATGTTTTGTATATCTTCTAACAGTAATGTGTCTCTGTCCTCCCCTGGTCTGGAGGCCTGTTGACCACCCCAGTTCATATGGCTGTCCCATTTCCTGTTTCCAGGGTGACCCACAGTTCTTCTGGCTCCTTATGTGTATTCTGTAGCTTTGATATTTTCATTGAATAGAGGCCTCCCCCCTTTTTTCACCTCGGTCTCTTCTGATCAGTAGATAGCTGGGTACTGTAGTTTCCAGGTGTGTTTACTGGTGAACCATGTCTTGTTAATGGCAACTATGTCCAGTTTAAACATCTGTCATTAGTTGCCTCCAGGTCTGGGATCTTGTTTCCCCAGACTGCGAGCATTTGTGTACATGATTTTCCATTGGGCAGATTTGATGCGTTAGTTGTGGGGTGAGGTCCTGCTTTTCCCATTCGTGTCGTTTGGGAGCTGGACCTTTTTCCTTACCTGGTGATACAAATCAACTACAAACATCCTGAACTCCTGTTTGATCACCAGCTGAGGGGAAGGGCACTCTTCCCATTCACTGAATCGGTATTGAACCTTCTCCCCATTGCTAGTTTAAATATTCTGCAAAGACATCAAACTTCTGCCCCCAATGCACTGACTCCTCCTTAGTCAGATGCAGTCCATCGAATTTAAAGAACTTTCACTCCCAAAACTGTTGCCAGTTACCTACAAATGTGTGTCCTTTTTCCTGGCACCAGCCCTTGAGCCACATGTTTAGCCCCCTAGCTCCCCTTCTCTGACCTTCTGTCCATCTGTCCCCTCTCCCAGACCAACAGGACCTCAGAGAAGGTGATGCCAGATGAAATGGATTACAGTTTGTCTCCCAGCCTGGTCAGGTGTTCCTTGGTCTCCATAACTGATCAGCTGGTGAGTCATTAGTCCCTATGTATACCAGGGACGTCGGTGTTGACATATTTGGCTGTTAGATTAGAAAAGTTACAGATGGTCATAGTAGTAGTGTAGTCACCCCAAAGAATAGTCTGGCATCAATAGACGACAGATTATAAATAAAATACATGATCGTATAGGTGATAAATTGGTCCTGATTGGAGACTTAAATTGTGATTAGTTTGCACAACTAAGAGAAGTTGTCTCGATCTTGATGTAACCCAGCCATTAAGGAGCCCACAAGATTTACTAAGACATCAAAACAAGGCTCTGTGCCGGATTTGTTACTTGTATCATCTCAAATTGAAGTTGAAATGTGAGGATCATTCCTCCTTATTTAGGTGATCACAACCCAAGATGGATAAGTATATCTATGACACAAATCCAGAAATTGTTTGATTATTCAAATTATGTCTGTGTTAGAGATATGAGAAGATTTTTGAGAATAGTTTTTACAAAGTGTTAGCATGGAAAGGTGGGAGAGATGTAAATTAATAGCCGATTTAGATCAATCACTAAACTACTTTGTAGAGACCTTTAGAAATATTTGTGATTTGCATGTCCCAGATGTAAACAAAAAAGTAAAATAGCTTGGTTGCCCTGGATAAATGAAAACATTTTAAAACAAATTAGAATCAAAACAGAATCTGGAAGAAGGCTAAAAGACAAAATGAGATTGTGATTGGGAACTCTTTAAAATGAAAGAAATTAATGTGATTAAAAAGCTAAATCTTTGTATTATAAGAAAAAATGGATTGCAATAAAGATCCACGAAAATTCTGGCAAATTATTAACTACTTGTTAAACCCAGATGGAAATGATACAACAAGGAAACTGAATGTAAAAGTGGGAGACACAATGCTAGAAAAAACAAAAGAAGCTAATATTTTATTGACTTACCAGGTTTTAATATAATAGATGATACAAAGGTTCAAGGAAAAAGAAGAAACTCAGAATCAGTTGACTACCTTGCACCATTTAGATTTAGAATACTTAAAATATCTGAAGTTTATAAAGGCTTAAAGAATATAAATGTTCATAAATCAAGAGGTTCGGATGATATAGATGGAAAATTTCTCAGGATGACAGCATATCACATAGCACCTATAGTTACTTATCTGTTTAACTGGAGTTTGAAAATAGGTTATTTTCCCTAGATCTGGAAAAGTAGTAAGATAATGCCAATATTTAAGGGTGGAGATGTTTTCAATTAAATAATTACAGGCCAATAGCTTTAGTGCCTATTTTGTCTATATGGCTAGAAAGACATGTCCATATTCAATTAGTGGAATACTTAGACAAACACAGTATATTGACGCCTCACCAGTCTGGATTCAGAAAAGGTTTTTCCACTACATCAGCACTGCTAGAATTTAATAACTTAATTTGTACATCTCTGGACTCCGGACTGGAGTCTACCACAATTTACGTGGATTTATCGAAGGCCTTTGACCTGGTGGGCCACTCCCTCTTGTTGAATCAAATGGAGGCCCTGGGAATTGTGGATGGGCCTTGAGTTGGTTTCAGTCTTACCTGGGGCAACACTCAAAAATATTTGTTTCAGGAGAATTGTCAGCTTCTAAACAGACAAGAAGAGGAGTGCATCAGGGGTAAATTTTAGGACCCTGTTATTCTTGCTGTTTAATAACAATCTACCTAAATCAGTGAGGTACTCCCAGGTGAGGTTATACGTGGATGATACCATCTTGATTGCCTCAGGTAACAGCATTCAGGACCTAAAATAAAGTTACAGTCTGATTTTTGACAACATGAGGGAGTGGTTCACCAGGTGAAGGCTGTTAATAAATAGTAAAAAACTAAGTTGATGCATTTTGTTCCTAAAACAACACCGAACAGATCAGGATACAAATAAACCAAAATGAGTGTTTAGAATTAGCAAATAGCTATTGCTATTTGGGAGTCATTTTGACACTCATGACTTTTGAAAATCTTATAAGCTCAGTAATTGTCAAAAGTAAATAAAAGCTTGGTGCTCTACGTCATACAACAAATTTTTAAATAGGGATGACTGAAAAAACTGGCTGAGCAACTAATTATCCCAACTTTGACATATGGTGAACTGGTGTATCGGACAACAAATAAAACTTTGTTGGATAGATTAGATAAAACTCAATATAGAATAGCCAGGTATGTCCTGAAATGCAGAATAAACACACATCATTTTACTATGTTGACTACACTTAATTGGCAAACTTTGCACATAAATCATATAAAAACTTAGCTGAAAACAATATATAAAGATCAGAATTTCTATCCTGAACATTATATCACTAAAACAATATTTGACAGAGATAGAAATTTCTTTCAGGATTCTAAGAGATTGGTCTATGTAAATAAAATAACATTGCTCAAGACAAAAACTAATTCAGCTTAAAAACATTGCCCTCACAGGCAGCAAAAGCCTGGAATTTCTTACCTTATACAGCTTGAATGACATCTTCATATGAGATGTTTACCCAGGAGATAAATGGGATATATAACTTTCAGTGTAGATGGCACTTTATATTTAATATTTCGAGTGACTATATAAATTCCCTCCCTTCCCCTTTTTTTATGCAACAGTTATTGTGTGTAATCTTGCAACTATTAGTCTTTGTAATTCGATGTAATTAAATGTTTGTAAGTATAAATGTGTTTGCATAATGTAATTTTTGTATTGTTTGAAACATAAGTACTGACAGGACTGTCTTGAAAACAATGTTGTAAAGCTAATGACATGATTTATACCTGTATAAAAATAAAGATTTTATCTATCTGTTTTCTCTTGCTTCCACCCAGTTTAGTAATGCGGTCAGTGTCTCTCCATGTTGATGTACCTGGGAGACATCTGACCATTACCCTGGCCGGAGGTTGGTATCAACTCCCCAAATCATGGCACCTCCTATGATCAGAAGTGTTTTGGATTTTCTTGTTGCCTTTTTGTTTTGGTTCCTATTATAGGCGAGTTTTGTAGTGCTAGCTCTTGTTCTGCAGAGTCCTGCTCTGCAGTGTCCTCTGCCCTTTGTTTGATTTTGGAGATAGAGGAAGATACATGTTTGTAGTTTTATATGGTTTGTGGAGGTGATATGCTGGTGAGCATTGATTGATGGGGCACCAGATTTGCCCCTCTAACCACCTGCAACCTCCCAGATCAACTACCTTCTGCGGTCGAGGTGCTTCAGTTGGATGTTGGGGAAATGGCAGGCAGTTCTTGTAATACATTTCCTCCTGAATATGTGATTTGAGGCATGCAGTCTCTGCCCATGTTGCCCAGAGCTGAGCCCTTAGATCTCCGATGGTCCAGCATGTAGGACAACTTCCTAAATCCTGTATAACTGCCCTTTTCAAAGTGTCCCGCAGTACCTGCAGTTAATAATATCCATTCCAGTTCAGTTGCTGAGTTTATAACCTGGTCTGAGTAATTAGAAGGAAAATGAAAGCAAAAGTTTAATTTTTTTGTTTGTTTTGTTTGTTTGTTTGTTTTATATAATTAATTGTGCCCTTTAAGTGAAGTCACTGTGTGGATATCCTACGATCCTCCTTCCTGCTTTGCTACAGCAAATTTCACAACTTTGCTACTCTATAAAGGTGTAGCATGGGGTGGTTGGGATGGGTGGGTGAGTGGGCCCTCCCTGTCAAAAAGAAGAACCACGGATGAAAGAAGCAAGGAGGTTAGAACAGAAACAATCAACCAACAATAAATGCAGATGCTATCCTCAGTCTGTATCTCGTATGTGCTTCTGTAATTAGCCCTGAAAGCTTAGCCTAATGAAAGATAAAACTATAAAACCTGTAAGCACAAAAAGTAATAAAACCTGTAAGCACAACCTGTAACAATTTAACAGAAGATATACCCTGCAAAAACACTTTGCTTCAGAAAAATAAAGCCGTAATCTGTAAGCACAAAAGTAACAAAACCTGTAAGCACAACCTGCAGAACAATTTAACAGAAGATATACCCTGCAAAAACACTTTGAATCAGAGAAAATAAAGCAGTAATCTGTAAGCACAAAAAGGTTCCAATGTTCAGGTGATTCTGTTATCCTTTACTGACATGATCAGATGTCTGTTATCTAGTTCCCTTGTACCAGGGGCCCTGTCAACAGGGCCTACTACTAATCCCCATCGATGTCACAAGCTACACCTTGCCACAGCCGCATCCCTAGGGCACTGCCAATGTTGCTGGCCCATTCCCTCTTCCCTGCTGACCCGCTTGACAATGAGTATGAGCATAATTCTGACTTAATAATGAAGGATGAGGAGGAAGAGGCTGAGGACAATGCTGAAAGCATGTATGACAGGGGCACTAGCTCCACAGTATCCACTTGCGGTGAGGGAGCGGTGGTCCGCACCCCAAGGTCCCCACCAGACAACCCCACTTTCCTCACCATGATGCAGCAGTTACAAGCTGCCATGGGTTTTGACCTAGAGGAACAGAACACTATTAAGAAAAACCTCAATGAGTTCCATGAGTTGCCAGACTCTCCTGCAATTGTGGTACCACCTCTCCTCCCTGCTTTAGGGATTCTACATTTGTTGCCTGGTACAGGTCAAATAATATTCAGCAATACCCAGGAAAGCAGGTATAATGTACATGGACCCTTCTGGAGAACCATTTTAAGCACCCAGCCTAAGGCAGACTCAGTGGTCATTAATGCTGCCCATGATAGGTCTAGGGCACCTAAGCACCTGAGCTGCCTCCCACCTGATAAAAGAGTCTAGGAGGTTGGAAGTTTTAGGCAAAAGGGCCTTTGCCTCTAAATCACTGGGCCTTTGTATTGCTAACTACCAGGCCCACATGATCAAGTACCAGAACAACCTCTGGAGAAAGGCCAAGGTAGCTGCACAAGCCTTGCCAGAAGGCACCCCTAAACAGGAGCTTCTTAAAGCCATTACTGCTGGAGCTG
Organism: Neoceratodus forsteri; assembly: GCA_016271365.2. Lineage (NCBI taxonomy): Eukaryota > Metazoa > Chordata > Ceratodontiformes > Ceratodontidae > Neoceratodus > Neoceratodus forsteri. The sequence continues at coordinate 32,765,814 of CM057458.1, forward strand.
ATGTGGGCAAACATTTGGTCCACATGACCTATGATGTCTCAAATACTTCTGCCTCTGGTATCTGTTTCAGGAAATATTTGTGGCTCAGGGTGGCAGGGTTTGCGAAATAACATGCAACAGTCTATCCTCAATGCCCTATTTAGAGGACACAGGTTGTTTTGGTTCTAATGTCCAAGATATTCTGTCAACACTCCAGGCCTCAGGCAGAACTCTGATGTCAGTACATTTCCTCGACAGTACCCAGCCTAGGGGTAGGAGCAGGGGTCATTTTAGTCAGGCTGATGTCAGACAGCACTCAGCAACTAGAAGCAGGGCAAGGGCAGGGAACAGGAGCCTTGCCAGCACCCAGCACCATCACAGGTGCCCATTCAAGCCCATGGAGGCGGTGCTGCAGGAGGAGCCACATTAACCGGCTCTGTCTGACTCCTTATACATCCTCCAACCACCATTACCTCCAGGGTGGGTGCAGGGGTCACCTCTCCCTCCACCTAAAACAGTGCCAGTGGAAGAAGTGACAACTGATGCATGGGTTCTGGAAATGATAGAACAGCGTCATGCTCTGGAATCTCTAGACATACCTCAGACCACCACCACTAGTGATCCACTATTCTCCAGACTACCTACCTCTGCTTCTGGAGGAAGTACAGACTTTGCTACAGAAAAGGGCCATAGAACCTGTGCCCTTACCACAAGACACACAGGTTTTTACTCGGTACTTCCTGATCCCAAAGTGGACAGGAGACCTACAGCCTCTCCAAGATCTCAGAGAGCAGAACTTCTTCATAGAGTACAAAGTTCAGAATGGATTTCTTGCAAGGCCTGCTCCCACTGCTGCAGGCAGGGTGATTGAATCTGTTATCTCGATATGAAAGATTCTTATGTCCATACCAAAACCAGTAGGCCTCCCAGAAAATACTTGAGGTTCTTGTTCCAAGGGAACATTACCAATTCAGAGTGTTGCTCTTTGGCTTGTCTTCTGTGCCATGGGTCTTTACCAAGTGCTTGGTAGTAGGAGCAGCAGCCCTTTGCAGGAAGTTCTTTATGTTTTCCCTACCTGGATACATACATACATACATACATCAAATAATGAAAATTTGGCTGCAACTCTACCACATAAACAAGACCAGCCTTCTAGGGTACATTTTTAAAACATATTTATTAAATACAAAAGCACCCCCATCTTTTTGTATTTTTTTGTATTAATAAATATGTTTTAAAAGCACGATAACCTAATTAGCTATAATATTGAAGTTGCAATATAACTTTTCATAATTTGCTGTCTGATTCATATATATTCGCTCCTCTTTTGGGTCCTTTAGCAGAGGATTTTGTGCTATACATACATACATAGTTGCCAGCAGATTAGGCCAAATGGTCGATCACGTCTGCCTGAATGCAGCTCACTGATAAAGTAGTAATAATAATAATAATTTTATTTATAAGGCGCCATACATAAATACTGATTAAAACAATACAAATCATTAAAAATACAGCTTTGTCAAAACAATTTTTACAATCAATATTCTAAAAATGCAATTTTCCATAAAAAGTACAGTAGCTGGTCTACCTCTCTTCTTTAATCTATCACTCCCACTCCTTGCCCCTGCCCTCCCTGCCCTTCTCCTTAACTGCAACCTTCACCCAAGCCCTTGTGTCTGTCCCATCCTCTCTTGAACCCGTCAAAGGTGTCAGCTTTACCAGCATCTCAGGAAGTGCATTCCAGGGTGCTACCACCTCTCTGTGAAGTAATGCCCGCACTTCCCTCTATACTGTCCACCTACCAGTTTTAGATTATGTCCTCTGCAGTCCCTCCCCTTCAGTTTTATCAGTCATTCTGTTTTCACTCTGTTGACTCCTTCAGATATTTGAAGATCGTAATCATGTCCCTCCGTCCCTCCTGTCCTCCAGGAGTACATGTTCAGCTCACTCAGTCTATCACCATATGCCATATCCCCAAACCATTGATCTTCTTTCTCTCCCTTCTCTGTACTCTCTCCAGTAGCATGATGTCCCACTTTAGGTGTGGATGCCAGAACTGCACACAGTACTCCATGTGTGGACTCACCAATGAGTTGTATAGGGGAAGAAAAACCTCCCTGCTCCTGGATGTTATACCCTAGATATACACCCCAGCATTTTGTTTGCCTTAGCTGCTGCCCTCCTGCACTGCTCAGAATTGTTCCATTTGGCATCAGTCATCACCCCAAGATCCTTCTTTATCATGAAGACTGCCAACTGAACTCCCCAGCTGGCAGCTGGTGGATGACTAGCAACGAAAGACCACTCCAAGGATCAGCTCCTGAAGACCTTAGCTTGAACCAGATAACTGTTCGATGCTCTGGGGTGACTGTTAACATACCAAAATCAGTGATGACACCTTGCCAAAGACTGCAGTATATAGGAGCAGTCTTGGACATGACTCGGGCTTGGCCTTTCTGTCCCTGGACAGAGCCCACAATTACACAGCTAGTGCACAGCTGGTATGTCTCAGCCAGGACACAGAAACATAGACTTTGATGGCAGATAAGGATCGCTTGACCCACCCAGTCTGCCCATTTCCCTACCTATTGGATAAGCTGCAGATCCTAGTTAACCAACAGCCGACTTCCTCCTACCCCACTAGAATTGCCTTATGTCTGCATTCTTGAATTCCCCATTTTGACCCCACAACCTCCTCAGGAAGGCCATTCCATGCATCCACTACTCTCTCCATGAAAAATACTTTCTCACATTGCCTCTGAGCTGTCTCTCATTCTGTCTTCAAATTGTACCCCTTGTTTTGCACATCTCTTTTCTGAAAGATGTGACCTTCTTGGACTTTGTTGATTCCTTTGAGGTACTTGAAAGTTTCTATCATGTCCCCCCTTTTCCTCGAGGTATACATATTAAGCTCCTTTAGTTTCTCTTTGTATGGCTTCTGGTGCAGACCCTGCACCATTTTAGTTGCCCTCCTCTGGACTGCATCCATCCTGCCTATGTCCTTGTAAAGATGAGGTCTCCACAACTGCATGCAGTACTCCAGATGGGGTCTCACCAACTGTCTGTACAGAGGGATAACAACTTCCTGTTTTCTACTGATGATGCCTTACCCTATGCAACCCAGTATCCCCCAGCACTCCTTACTGCCATCTCACATTGCTTGCCTACCTGAAGGTCATCTGAGATGACTACCCCCAGGTCACTTTCCATTTTGTTGTTGTTAGTACACCCCCCCACTGTGTACTCTTCCCTGAGTTCCTATGCCTGCTGGGCCTCAAGGCAGCAGCCATTGTGACAGTACCATTGGCCAGACTGCATGTGCAGATTTCAAAGTGGGACCTAAGAGTCCAGTGAGATCAGCTCACAGGTCAGGTGACCTAGAACAAATGGTTCTAGTCATGTCTCCTATGCATGTAACCCCTCACCCCTGCCTTTTGTCAAAATGACAGGTGGCATGCTGTTGAAGCTGACAGCAAAGCTGGTGGGGATCTGGGTTCGGGAGGATGAGGTTACTCGGCACAGGGGGCCTAGGGTTTGGCTACTCTGGACAGAGGCACCCAAGTAAATCCGAACACAGAAAGCAATAACTGTAATGTCCAGAACCAGGAATGGGATTCTTCAGTGTGCTTTTATTCACAAACTAGCTGAACACAACAAGCATGGACGGACCCCATGGGGCTACATTTACTGGTAATGCAGATTAGAGACTACAACGTGGTCCACTGGAAGAATGAACCAGTTATACTGTTTTTAGGCTCTGGACCCCAGGCACACAGCCTGGACTTGCCTCTTTGGGTATGCAGCCCGACTGGCCCGGCTCCCCGCAGGCCACTTGATCCACGGTCCATTGGAAGAATGAACCAATTATCCTGTCATGGCTCCCTACACCACTTTCTTCCATACTTGTTATGACTCCCATCTCACAAAAAGAATTCTTCTTTACACTTGTTGTGGCTCCCACACCACTTAGAGTCTCGACTCGAGAGATTTTCCCTTTGCAACCCCTATCGCCTGGGTACTTCCCCATCACTGGCCAAGTGCATGAGGCAAAGTAGCAACCAGCAGAAATCCATAGAGGACCTGGTTACCAAAGATGGGGTTTGCCCACCTCCAGCTCCCACAGCCCATACCCGCCATTTCTCTGGAAAACTGAAACTTTGAATGTAGATTAAATGGTAGATGAACTGTCGATCCCTCTACAATTTACTTGAAATCACACAACACTCTAGCTTTTGACACTACTCCACTTGTTTGGCCTAGTCATATAGGCTTCCCAAATTGTAGCTCAATTCCTAGATTCCCACACATGTCCCAGGGTGAAGAAAAACATTTTGCCTTTTGTCAGAGCAGACACTCACCCTTTAGTTGCAGGTGCCCCACAGGCGAATCACAAATCTTCCAGTCTTTCCAAACAAAGGCTGAACTGAACTGGTAGCTTTTCCTACTCTTGGCAGAATTAAGGGATTGCCCCAGGAATCTGCATGGGGATATTTACATCTCCCGAGGGAGGGGCACTGAAACCCAGACAGCGGTTTCCACCACTTAGCACACCTTCCTTCTTTGAAAACAAACTGCAGACTCTCTTGAAAACTCCCAACATTCTATCTAACTCCTCTGCTGCAGATTCCAATGTGGCTTATGCAGCTGTGAAAGTTCTATTGGTGATGTCATCTCTCAGTCTCAGCTGAGACTGAGAACAGAGTGAGACAGTGTGAAACCCATTTAACTGGGGTTTCACAAGCTGCCTTCCCTGCCTATCACTAGGTCTTACTGGGATTCTAGTAACCCGGGTAACAAAGGGGGTTACATGCTAAAGTGCTCAAGAGGTGGATGGAACTCTGCAACCAATTAAAGGGGCTTCCTTCCTAATCCCTCCCTCTGCAAATTCTCACAACAGATGCCTTAGGGATGGGCTGGGGTGCACACTTGGGATATCATCACAGCACACGGCAATGAACCCCAGTGGAAATCACCTTGCACTTAAATGTTTTAGAAATGTGAGCTGTCCTGTACAGCTCCAGGTTTCCAGAACCACCTGTTCCTGGGCCCTCTGCTAGTACAGAAGGGCAAAGTCAGTGTGATGCATTATATCAACAAACAAGTGGGTACTCATTACTACCCCTTATGCAGGGAAGGTTTTGGTATTGGGCTCTAGAACATGGTCTAGAACTGTCAGCAGTACATGTTCCAGGTGCCCAAAATGTCTTACAGACATGCTAAAGGTCCCAGTCCAGGACGCACCAGTGGGAACTGCTGACCTTGGTAGCTGATGACCTGTTCAACAGATGGGGTCATCTAGAGTTGGACCTTTTACATCCATGCACAACACAAACTGCTGCTTTTTTGCTTGCTCGCTCCAGGGCCAGGAGTTTTCTGGTGAGACACGTTGTCCCTCTTTTAGAAAGGAGGTTCCAGTATTCCTTTCCTCCCTTCCTCTAATTCAGAGAGTGCTACTGAAGCTCCAAATGGAGGGAGAAACTCTGTTACTCATTGCTCCCCTATAGTCTCAACAGATCTACTTCCTTACTGCAGCAACTAGTGGTGAAACCACCAGTGACCTGCCCCTGTGCAAGGTCTACTGTCACAGGAACAGGAACAGGGAACTCCGGTCCATCCAGACCTCAAATCTCTCCATCAACATGCATGGCTCCTGAAGACATAGCCATTGCTCATTTTGAGGTTTCCCAAAAACTGGCTGGTGTTCTACTGGCTGCTAGAAAGCCTTCCACTAGATCCACTTTTTCTATGAAGTGGAAGTGTTTTGCTTTATGAGTCACTTTCTATCACCTGGACCCATTCACCTGTTCAGTCACTCAGGTTCTAGAGTATCTGCTGTACTTATCAGATTCAGGATTGCAGTATTCCTTTATCAAGGTGCACCTGACTGCCATATCATCTTTCCATGTGCCTATAAAGGTCGGTATGATTGCCCAGCTTGAGGTGGCCCATATGTTTTGAGAGGCATTCTTCATCTGAAGCCACCCACCCATAATCCATTCCCAGCCTGGGACCTGAATTTCATTTTAGAAAAGCTGTGACTTGTGGCTTATGCTTTCTTTCTGGAAAGCATTGTTTTTAGTTGCAATCATTTCTACCTGAATGATTTCAGAATACAGGCTCTAATGTGTGAGCCTCCTTATTTAATTTTCCATAAAGTTGTCTTTGCCACCACCACCAGTCCTAAGTTTCTAACAAATGTGGCATCTGTGTTTACTTTGAATCAAACCATCCACCTGCCAGTTTATTATCCTGAGCAAGGCAATCCAGGGAAGCATTGCTTGCTTCATACACTAGATGTACATAGAATATTCAAGCTCTATATACACAGCACAAAGGACCCCAGAAAAGTCCATGCAGCTTTTTGTGTCATTACGCCCTCTGGGAAAGAGGGTGCCCTGTTACCAAACAGTGTCTATCCAAATGGCTAGCCAACTGTATTACTTTTTGTTATAGGGAGTACAGTAAGGAACTTCCTGGTGTAGTTTGTAGTCATTTCACAAGAGGCGAGCCACCTCTGTTGTTTGTTTTAAAATGTTTCTGCTGCAGACATCTGTGCAGTTGCCACCTGGAGTAGTGTCCACACCTTCACTAAACACTTCAGTCTGGACAGTGTCTCTTGTAGAAGTGATGGCTTTGGCCAAGCAGTACTACAAGGCCTACTTTCTTAAGCCTGTAGGCTCCAGCCACTGAGACGGTTTACTGTCAGTATTGCTTGGAACTCATTCCATATGTGTGGCCTGATGAAAGAATATCCTCAAAGAAGATACAACAGTTACGCACTTATCGTAATGTAGATCTTCAAGAGAATCTCTTTCACCAAGCTGTGCCGTCCACACTACTTTCCCCTCATGGCCCTGAGTCTCCACCTCTTGCTGCTCCTATCTCCATTCTAGTTTACCTATAGACCTCTGCATCACCTGGGTTCACAGAGGACTGAGTTACCTCCCAGTTCCCTACAGAGAGGTCCTCTGAGTATAATCTCCAGTGTGGAACTGAGGAGAAGGGGGCCATCCACTTGTATATGAAAGCTGACATCTGACTTCATCATGGGTTGCTATCAGTGAACTGCTTGCAGAAGTTTCCATGTGGTCCTAGGGCCTGGTGGCTTATAGTTCCATAGTGTGACAGGGTTGTATAAGGCTCTGTCCCATTTGTTATACAGAAAGAATTAAATGCAAGGATCTGTTCTGTCCTCACTTTTTCTGTCTTGTCTGTCTGGTTGCACAATCACATGTTCTTGTGAGACCTAGGAACTGATCACTCTGATGGTCTGCTGATTCTCCTCCTCTCGCTATCTCTCTGCCTTGACTTGCTGTTTCTGCCCTTTCTTCCTCTTGCATGGAGTTAGAGATACCCTCAGATGAAGGACTTTGTTTTCTCTGTTTGTAATGCCTTTGTAAATAGTTATAGTAAACAATTTTATTTTGTTATTTTACTGTTATTGATAACAATAGAATACTCATTGCAAATTTTATAACTGCTCCTGGTCTTCATATGCTTCTTGACCTGTGCCTTGACAACAGATGGTGTCAGACTATGGAATTTATGCTGGCATACTCTATGCCAGGAGTTTTGTGTGTGGTACTAGACCTGGTATCAGGGAAGCATAGAAGAAAGCTATGGATTCTGCAGCAGCAAGTCCAGGAATGATTGCTAGAAGAATGGCAGCCAAACTGTCAGAGGCAGAAGTCCAAGTTGAGACTGTGCAGCCAGCACCAGTGATGGAAAAAGAACAGGCAGGGACAGAACCTGAAAGCCTGACTGCCATTTTCAAATGGTAGGCTATACAGCAAAAAGAGACAGAGGAACAGAGAGAGGAAATGCAGCAGACAGAAAAAGAGATGCAGTGACAAGAGCAGTGATGGCTGGAGGCCTTGCAAGCTATCAAAGCTGGAGGGTCTGGCAAAGGTCCAGCAGAGTGACAAGACACAAACAACTAAAGGACATTAAACTTACATAGTTGTGTTCCTCTGTGCTATTGAAGCATACCTGACAACTTTTGAAGGGTGCCACAGCCTGCCAGTGGCCAAAGCAGCAATGGGCAATCAGGCTGGCACCTTACTTGACAGGAAAAGCCCTATTTGCTTACAGCAATATGGACACTGTACAGTCATACAACTGTGCACTGGTAAAAGAGATATCCTGAAAAGGTATGACATATCAGGAGATACCTACAGGCAAAGATTCTGATCTCTGAAGTACTATTCAGTCAACAATCCTTGAGAAGCCTTCACCTGACTCAGAGAACTCTTGATAAAATGGCTCCAACCAGAGGGCAAAACAGTCCACAGATCATCGACACATTTGCAATGGAGCAATTCATCAACATCCTACCTAAAACATGCAGCTTTGGGTGAAAGAACACCAAAAGTAAGGGGGAAAAGGCGGCCGTTTCTTTGGCTGAAGACTACCAGATGGCCAGACAGGCGCCACAACAGCGAGATAACAGTCAAGCACCAGTAAGACCCTCTTTTTCCTGATTTAAGTCCAAGTCCGATAAGAAATCTAGTGACAAATCTGCACCCAAAGACTTTATTTGCTATAACTGTAATAAGCCAGGCCATATTGCAAGAAACTGCCGTAATAATGAGGTTAACACTGGAGCAGATGTGTCCTTAGCAAATTGGAGCAAGTATTTAACAGATGTCAAGGTGGGAGATAAGACTGTGAAGGACTTATTGATTAGGAAGCAGACAGACCCTAGTGCATGTTGAAGTGCTGGGAAAATACTGTGCAAAAGGACCGGGTACTAGTGTCATCTGCATCCAAGGGGACACTCAATACTATTCCACCACCCAAGTGACTCTGAATATTAATGGGGTGTCGCACCAAATGAAAGTGGGGCAGCACGTCAGCTACCCGTACTCGTGATTATTGGAAATGACTTTCCAGGATTTATTGATTTAATCACAGAGGAGTAAATCCTGTTGTTTCAGCAGCTGTGATTTCAAGAGCACAGGCAGAGAAATTTTCAGATGGTGAGGACTTTTTCTGTGTGGCGATTTTAATTCAGATTTGTTTGAGCATAGATCCAAGATCAGAAAGTCCAGGAAAGAAAGAAGGCACCTGAAGAAACAGTGGCAACAAAAGACTGATGGGGTTAAAGTATGAAAATGTTAAACTGATAACTGATTCTGATTTTGTTTCAGAGCAAGTTAATAATGTTTCTCTCAGTGTTATTTTAAGCAGCTGGATGTGAAACCAAAACAGGAGTGGACAATGTTTAAAAATGTAATGGGTTTCTGTACAGAGTTTGGGTTAAACCTCAGACACAAGAACAGATAGAACAATTGGTTATACCACAAGCGTATAGAACTGAGTTGTTACAGATAGCACACGATAGCCCTATGGCTGGTCACTCAGGAGGGATCGCACTTGCCAGATTGCTGTACAGATTTACTGGGCTGAAATTCATGAAGATGTTGCTACCTATTGTTGTTCCTGTGCTGAATGTCAGAAAGTAGCCCCAGTGACTAATGAGCATTTGTCAAAGCCGAATGTTGTTTGCGTTAGTCTGTTGAGCTCGCTCAGTGGCCCTGTGTCACTGGCTGTCTTTTGTCCCGGTGCTGCAGGCTGCTCTTTTGTACTGGGCTGCTGCCTGCATCGGCACCTTGTTCTGCTGAGGAAGAAATTGGCAGCTGTCCCGGCAGAGCTCCATTGAGGTGGCTCATTCCCCCTCTCTCACTCGCTCATTCTGTTTCTCCTGGCACTGCAGGCTGCCCTTTTGTGCTGGGCTCCTGCCTGTTGTTGGTGGCTTTTCTACCCAACGGAAATCCACAGCTATCCTGACAGAGCTCTGCTGAGGTCACTCACTCCCCTGTCTCACTCACTCATTCTGGTTCTCCTGGTGCTGCAGGCTGACCTTTTGTACTGGGCTCCTGCCTCTGTTGGTGCCTTCTTCTGCCCACAAAGAAATCTGCAACAGTCCCGACAAAGCTCTGTTGAGCTCGCTCCTCCCCTTCTCTCACTCACTCATTCTGTTCTGCCGGGCCTGCAGGCTGCCCTTTTCTACTGGGCTTCTGCCTGCGTTGCTGCCTTCTTATGCCCACAAAGAAATTTGCAGCAGTTACAATACAGCTCTGTTGAGCTCACTCACTCGTTCATTCTGGTTTTCCTGCCTGCAGGCTGCCCTTTAGTACTGGGCCCCTTCATGCATTGCTGCCTTTTCTGCCCACAAACAAATCTGCAGCAGTCCCAACAGAGCCCGTTAGGCTCACTGACTCCCCTCCCTCACTTGCTCATTCTGTGTCTCCTGGTGCTGCAGGCTGCCCTTTTGTATTGGGCTCCTGCCTCCATTGGCGTCCTTTTCTGCCAGAAAGGAATCTGAAGCAGTCCCGACACACAGCTCCACTGAGCTCGCTCACTCCCCTCTGTCACTCTGGCATTCCCGTTTCTGCCAGCGCTGTAAGCTGGCCCTTTTGTACTAGGCTCCTGCCTGTGTTGTCGCATTTTCTGCCCACAAAGAAATCTGCAGTAGTCACACTAGAGCTCCATTGAGCTTGCTCACTACCGCTCTGTCCTCCCACTCGTTCTGTTTCTCTTGGCGCCGCGAACTCTTTGTATAAGGGCTCCTGGTTGCACCCACTTGTCTGTCCACAAAGAAATCCGCAGCTGTTCCGACAGAGCTCTATTGAGGTCGCTCAGTCTCTCTAAATCATCGCTCATTCTGTTTGTCCTGGCGCTGCAAGCTGCCCTTTGTATGGGCTTCTGCCTGCATTGGCGTCTTTTTCTGCCCACAAAGAAATCCCAGCAATCCTGATAGAGCTCTGTTGAGCTCACTAAGTCCCCTTGTCTCACTCGCTCGTACTGTTTCTCCCACCACTGCAGGCTGGCCTTTTGTACTGGGCCCCTGCCTGTATTGATGCTTTTTCTGCCCACAAAGAAATCCGCAGTAGTCCTGACAGCGCTTCAGCAGTTCGCTCACCCTCCCTCGCTCGCTCTCTCATTCTGTTTCTCCCAGTGCTGCAGGCTGCTATTTTGTACTGGGCTCTTGTGTTCGGGCCTTTGTCTGAACACAAACAAACCGCATAGCAGTCCCAACAGAGCTCAGTTGAGCTCGGTCACTCCTCTCTCACTCGGTCGATCTTAATCTGTCCCAAACGCTGATTTCCCAGAATGACCGTGCTATTGTCCGGCAGGAGTGCAAAACCATATTTTAGCCAGGATGTGAAAAATGACAGCTGTAGTGTTCATAAGGAGTTGTGAAAATGACACTGTTGAAAATGTGGCGTGACAGTATTACAAATTTGCGGGTTACACGGGTGCATGGAAACAGGTCAACGACGCTTGTAACACAGTCATGTTATGGAGTTTCGTCACCAAATTTTCAACATAGAGATTTTAGGAGCTCTACTCATGAACAGTACCACATTCATTTTCTTAATCTGTCCTGAACACTGATTTCCCACAGTGACCCGTTATTCTCGCCGGAACTGTGAAAACACATTCGGTCCAGGATGTGAAAAATGACAGCTGTACTGCTTATAAGGAGGTGTGAAAAATGGCCTGTTGAAAATCTGGTGTGACAATATTGCAAATCTGCGAAGTTACAAGGTGCGTGGAAAGATGCGCAATGCACAGTTGTAACACAGTCAACTGATGGGCTATCATCACCAAATTTTCAACATAGGCATTTTAGGACCTCTGCTCATGAACAGTATCATTGTCATTTTATTACACTGTTCGGACAGTAATTTCCCACAGCGACCGCTCTATTCTGCACCAGAAGTGCGAAAACATATCTCGGCCAGGATGGGAAAATGACAGCTGTACTGTTCATAAGTAGGTCTTAGAAATGGCAATTTTGAAAATCTGGAGTGAAAATATTATAAATTTGCGAAGTTACAGTGTGCATGCCAACTGCGCAATGCATGCTCGTAACACAGTCATTTTTATGAGTCGTTACCAAATTTTCAACATAGGCATTTTAGGACCTCTACTCGTGAACAGTGTCACTGTAATTTTCTTAATCTGTTCTGAACACTGATTTCCACAGCGACCGTGCTATTCTGCGGAAGTGCGAAAACACATTTCAGCCAGGATGTGAACAATGACAGCTGTACTGCTCACAAGGAGCTGTGACAAAATATCAATGTTGAAAATCTGGCGTGAAATATATAAATTTTCAAAATTCACAGCGTCGTAGCAACAGCCACCATACTCGTAAAACAGTAATTTTGGGGATTTTTCCACCAAATTTGCAACATAGGCTTTTTGAGCCCACCCTCATGAACACTGGCACTGTCGCTTCGCGTAATCGACCATGAAGGGTGATTCGGCACAGTGACCGTGAAAACCACCTTTTGGGGGCTGATTAATGCCATGATAGTTCAAGAACTCATGAGGAGGGTCCTATAAACCCCATGTTGAAAATCTGGTGAAAAAATTCCCAAAAATGCCCGAGATATGCACTAAAGTTGAAAAAACCCTATTTATTACATTATACAGCTTACGGCATTTCCTCAGTTCACGGTCGGCTTTGAAGAGTGCAGATGTGTTCCCGGTCCAACGAAGATCGTCGCGGCGAGCTCTGGAGAATAAGTATGGAGTGAGGGGTGTGGGGAGGCAGGAGTGCGCGGTGGGTGGGTGCGGGTTGCAGGTGGGGGGCAGGGTGAGCGCCGAGGACAGTTTCCTTTTCAGGAGAAAAAAAAAACAAAGGCGTCGTAGGACCATTTTCCCTTCACAGGGCATCTGGCATGCTGGGGTGGGCCCCAGCGTACCAGCAGAGGCTTTAGTTTGGGGCCAGCAGTAGCCGATGGGGATTGGCACCCCCATCGGCAGGAACAAAACTGGGGGGTTCATTATGCCGATAGGGATTGAGCACCCGTCGGCAGGAACAAAACTGGGGGGTTCAGAATGCCGGCGGGAATGGGGAGTGGGCTCCCCTCAGCAACAACAGAAACATGGGGCACCAGAGCTGACCAGATGGGGATTAGGGCCCCGTCGGCAAGTAAACACGGTGGGGGAGGGGTTATATTGTTTGCAGAACCACGGTGACAAGCCCCTGTTCTAAAACAATATCAAAGTTTCATTCCGCCCTGCAATGATGGGTCGCTCCTCATTGCAGCGGATGGCTGACGCTGCAATGACGAGACGGCCCCCATTGCAGCGCTACTTTTTTAGAAGATTGTGGCATGCTGGCTGAACTAGTGTGCAGCACCATGCCACGGCATTGTGACGGGGGACAAGCCTTTGCAGGCTGTGGGGCATGGGCACAACAGTGCACACCTCCACAACCTGCTTGTGGAAAACTGACGCAACATGTTTCTTGCGCATGCGTGTAATCAACATAAAAAGACAAAGTGCCCTTGGTGCCCTGACCGTTGATAGATGTGCCTTTTGAGAGAATTGCAATGGATGTGGTTGGCCCTTTAGACAAAAGTAAAAGGAAATCGATTAATTTTGGTAGTACGTGACTGTACTACTCGATACCCAGAGGCAGTTCCTATGCATACTGTCACAGCTGCAAAAGTGGCAGCAGAGCTTGCCAAGATTTTCAGCAGAGTGGGCATACCTAAAGAAATTATTACTGATCAGGTATTAATTTTGGTGCTGCATTACTGAAGGAGCTGTACCTACTACTAGATATCAGCACCATAAGAACCTCCCCTATCACCCTCAGACAGGCGGTCTTGTTGAGTGTTTTAACCAAACCCTAAAATGCATGCTACAAAGGTTTGTAAAAGGAAAGGAAAGACTGGGACCAGATATCCCTAAAAGAGTGACTGAGATTGATGGAGCTCAAACATGAGCGACTCAATCTCAGCACCTGTAAGTCAGCGACCCTCAAAGGGTAGCGGGGAAAGCAGAGACCGAAAGGAAGAGTGACAGGATACCAGAAGAGGACAGAAGGTATGTGAGGGGTGCTGAGGTGGGAAGCCACTGAGCTGGCTGTGTGGTGTGGTGATGAGGGTTGCTGGCTCTAGTGGGGAGGGTGCAGGGTTCAGGGCAGGGAGGAACACAATATTTTGTGCTTTATTCACAAGTGTTAGTTTTTGTCTTGCCAGTTCTCCCTCCCGACATGCACCCTGACTGAACAATTTTATGTTATTTTACTGTTATTGATAATAATAAAATGCTTATTGCAAATTTTATAACTTCTCCTGGTCTTCCTATGCTTCCTGATCTGTGCCTCAATGACACATAGTTGCGGCCTGATAAGAGAGATTCTTTCAAAGATCTATTGTATAGCAGTTAGTACGTAACTGTTCTTTCTTTTGGTGTTGGAGAACCTCGGGCATATTGTGTAAAGGCAGCTGTGGTGGTTGTTTCTGTTTGACAGTAGACCATGTAACTCTCCTAGGTACCATTGTCCTGTCATGGGGGGCATGACTGCCTGTTGGTCTGGTGTATCCTGTGGGTCTAAAGGTGGTTGGATACCCATTGCCTCTCATGGCCATCTCCAGCAATATGTTCATTTACCAGTAAAGGCGAACTCTGTGGGAGGTGTTCAGGAACGTCAACCAAAATGGCAGCTGTTATTTCCAGCTCAGTGGTAGCTGTCATTTCCCATTCTATGGTAATAGCAGAAGGCATTTGCAGCAAGCTAGGGGTTTGGATGTTAGAAGAGGTAGTTCTTAGACTGTTATGAATGGTCATCACTGTGTTGGAAGTAGATATTTGGGCTCTCCTAACCAGATGTTCTTGGTCAAAACCATAATCCTCTTTCTGGCAGCTTAAGGACACTACTTGTATGAATGTCCTGATTCTTCACACAGATTACATCTCATTGTATTCCTGCAGGTAAATCCTACAAATCCAAGCTCTCCACACAGCCTGCAGCGGAGCTGGTGGCAGGTGTTACTTAGATGTATAAAGGCCACACACTTGTAGAATGCCTTGGTCTGGCCTGCATAAAAGCAGAAGCCCCCATCACTGCCAGAAAAAACTGTTAGGTAAGTGCTCTAACCCAGATATTGCTTGTCTCAGCTTCACTTTGCATCACCAGCCCCCAGTCCACATGTACTTTGCGTCTAAAATGACTTCAGGTTGACTCAGGATGTCACATTGCCTTTCAACCAAGTAATGAGACAGCTGAGTCACTTAAATCAGAGGTTCCTGAGAGAATGGTGTTTTGCTATGCACACCCATATTTGAGGAGTAAACACAGGTAGCAGGGTTGCACAGCGTGTTTTATATTTAATACAGGTATGCCACTGAGTGCACAAGAATGCAGCCTTTTCCAGAAGATCTTATTGCTTACCCAGTTTGGTGTGATCAGATTTCTCTCATGTCTTTCTTTGTTTAGCACAGGAGGAATGTCACAGGATGTCACTAACATTGACCCCTTTGTTGCTGAAAATAATGGTTACATTCTTGATCAGAGAGTTGGTTAGCAGGATAGCTGCAGAAGGGATCCAACGTAGGAGCTCGTTAAATGAGGAACTTCACCCAGAATGGATCCCACCCCTGCACAGATTTAAAACTCACATTGAAAGTATGTTCCCTGAGATGTGAATGGAGGCATACATTTCTGATGCAGTGACTTGCATGGAGTCTTTCAGCAGCTGTCAAGCTACATAGATCCAATGGATGTTCTGGTAAACCACCTCTGGATCTGAGTCCACACTGCATTGCATCGAGGGCCAGGCTCAGCCTGATGTTTAGAAAACTGGAGTATCTGGAACCAGTATCGGACTATCCTTAGCCACCTGCTACCTCTACTCTAAAACAGGCTGGCTGCAACTGAACAACCGAATCAAAACAAAACCTGCATCACTGCTAAGAAAATCATGATGGGAAAGGCACCACAAGAAGTCAGCACCCTCATCAAACCCAAACTCACCAACCACAACACCAGGAGCTCTAAGCCCAAATCCTTCAAATCCCCACTGCGCACATCCCAAGGCCAAAGGTCGTTTGCATACAGGGGCTCCGAGTTGGCTGAATGAGCCTCTAGTGACACCTCATCCACAGCAATGCTTGGAGCATTCAAAAAAAGCCCGCCACTTCATAACTGGCACCTCCACCTGTGCTTGCACCCCATAACATCTTCATTCCCTATGCTGCTTCTGACCTTATAGATGTCAGTTTCTGCCCTCTCTTCTTGCACTTACCTGTCCAATGCAACTTCTAATGCACTTGCCCTGTGTCTGTCCTGACAAGGCCCCTCGGCTGCCTCACCCTGACCCTCTACACCTATGCCTTCCCTACCCTCAGCCCTCTCCTCTTCTTGCCCTTTTCCTGCTATTGTTTCTTGAGTTACTCATTGCTCAGTCTGATTTTGTCAAGCAAAGTTACTGTCTAAAACCATGTACCTGTAACTGTTTTATGTTTTAGGTCTGTTACCCTGTAACCAGCATGGCGTGGATCCTTTGTAAAAGAGCCTTGGCTCAAAGGTACTTTGTAATCCTAGACACAAATAAATAAATAAAATAAAATAAAAATAAAGGTTCTGTATTCATAGTGGATGAACCATGTCCATTATCAGGTTCTGCTCGAATGGCAGTGGGACCAGGTTCATTATCAGCTGTGGAAAGACCAGGTTCATTATCAGCGATAGAAGGGCCTGGTTCTGTATCATTTCTAGGGTTTCCTAGTATCGCATTATAACTATAATAACATGCTTCCTCCAGTAGCCCCGGCACCTCCATATGAGGAAGATTAACAGAGTTAGCAGGTTCGGGAGTCTTCAGTTCTTGCTATGCCAAGTTTGCTGATGAGGACACTGACCTGTACCTACAGTGCTTTGTTGCCCTCAGCAGACTTCTTTGTTGAGTCTACCTCTTGATCAATACCAATAGCAACTCTATTAGAGCTAGGGCTCAGGGAGAGATGACTTTTATTTCAGAAGTAGCAGAAGTAGCAAGATGTATAGGCATCTGATGAGCGTTTACAGCATAGTCCATATCTGACTGTATAGAATTTCAGGCGGTAAAGCTGCATCAGAAAGGACCTCTCCCATAACACTTGTTAACACACCCTTCTCCCTTTGCAGAGAATGAACTTGCATTGAAACCATCACAGTACCTGGAGCATGTGCAGCTTCTGTTCGAGTCCTAATAGCTGTGGCTCCAGTTTGTCTCTCCCGTCGCTCCATCCAGGTCTGCTTGTGCTGTGTTGTGGTAATAGTAACAGTAGTTTTAAGAGGAGATACAGGAATCCATATGAACACGCTACAGTAAATCAGCTATAAGCCACGCCCTTCCAGCCCTGTGGAATTCCATACAGAAAACTCTGAAGCTTACAATCCCAGTGAAGCTGACCTTCTTCAAATCCTTGTACTTGTGTGTATTCAAGGAGACATGTGACTGCTTCCATGATGGCACTTACACGAATGATTTTATCCACATTGCAGTTCTCCTTACTAAGTCCTACCCTCTTCTTCTCTCTCATCAAATCTAATTCTTTCCTCATTACTCTACCTCCTCTTCACTGTTCCTCCTGATTTCCTGCAGGTCTTCCCTACTGTTCACACCCCTGCTTTTGAGGCGTTTCTTGGATAGTGATAGTTAGAACTTGGTAATTTATTTCTGAGAGCTGTATTGTCGATGCTGTCCATTATTGTGCTTCTCTATGTGTCCATGCTTGGATACTGCTAGCACTGTATATATTCCTGTACTTATATTATCTCTGTATTTATGACTGTGTTTTGTATCTCTTCATGTGACTGCCCAGGTCCACCTCGTAAATGAGTTTACCTCAGTGGTGTTTTGCCTGGTAAAATAAAGATTGATTGATTGATTAATTGATTGATATGTGTGCCATAAAAAAACAGCTCTTGTGAAGGCTCCTGCACAATTTACTTATGGAAGTTGGGTTTGTTGGACCGTAAACACTTCACTAACAGCATCTCTTATGCATTAGGGTAATGCAGTTCTTGGCGCCAGACCTATGCACAAACACACTTCAGGAGACAACCCTGAATTTCTTCTGGTATCCCACTCCGGTCAGGATACATTTGCCACTGTCATCTAGCATCCAACCCACACCTCTTAAGGCTTCTTCATGAGCCCAGTCCAAAGCTGAGAAGATTGTCTTGATAAGTTTAACAAATTAATCATTCTCTGCCTTGCTATTAAAGGCTCAGTCAGCTTCAGCTGTGTGTCAGGCTGTGTCAAATGCAACTGTTTGTCAGTCAGAATTGAGGATGAGCTCGAGTCTGCTAGGGACTCTGGCACAGTTTGTTTTGTAATATGTTTCTCAGATTGTGTGTACTGTTGCCTGTGCTTCAAGGAAGCTTTCCTCTTACTGTAGCGTTTGTCATCTTCAACAAGCAGTCTCAATAGATGCCTTTATGTTCCTGCATTTCTGCCTCCAGTTTCTCTTCTGTAGCCAACAGTGAGTCTGCTTCTTCCATCACTTCCATTGACATTGAATCTTTCACTTGCTGTAGATCCATTACCTCTGCTGCTACCAGAACTAAAGAATCTGTATCCTCTAGAGTAATACAGGCAGGAGACAAAGATCTATCTCCATCCTGAGCAGCACACCTTCCTCTGGGTCCACCATCTTGGATTTAGGGCATACTGCACCCTCTTCCCAATAGAAGGGAAGTTGTTTTTTTTTAATACTTTATTTTTTAATTCCTTAAAGAAAAAAAAAAAAATAAGCAATTAACAAACTTTAGGAAACATTAAGAAAAACAATTTATAAACAATGATAAACTTAATAAAGTATAAAGGAATTTTTCTTTTTTTATTTGGAGGGTTGAAAGAAAAAATCCAATTACTTATCTTTCTCTCTGAGCACAATAAACAGTATCTTATCAAAAGGGAAGTTTTTATTAACAATAAGAAACCCACAGAATAAAAAAAATAACGAAGAGTCAAAATAAAACAGCTTACATCAGCAGTATATCAAAGAAACCTGCATGGTAGGCAGCGGAAAATATCCAGGAGACACTAACTGAAAAGAAGATAAAGTGCAGTGTATGTACAGTGCAAAAATAGGAGGTTTATCAAATTAATACAGAATAATGAGTGATAATAGAGTAGGTAGGTAGGAGGAAAAGTGATATGGAGGTAGACAGCAGGTAGAAGAAAAAGTAAAAGGGTGAAAGCAATATACAACATCCTGTCACTAATACCAGCATGACAAGAAAGAAAACAAAAGCTTGATGTAGGGTAACTCAACTACTGAGGCCACATTGGTATATCTATAAAGCATTAGCTTTCAAATCATGGTGGTTGGTAAACGTCAGAGCGATATCTCCATTTTGTCAAGATAGTCTGTTTGTTCTGGTGTCTACCTTCTGCAACATGAATTGAAGCCAACCCCTTTCTAGCAAATGCAGGACTGTATCTGGTGGAATCACTTTTCTTGCGTGTGAGAGTGCAATGAGATTGCCACAAGTACTTAATCGTGTAAACAACAGTCTGATTGTGAATGGGTCATAGCCTTTCTGTGAGTTCAGAACACCCACAATAATACTCACATAAGTTATCCTCCCAGGCCTTATCTTTCCAACTGAATGTTGCAGTTTGCTAAAAGACGTGAGCATAGGGCATGTTAATATAAAGTGTTCTATTGTCTCAAGTTACACATTACAGTCCTACCTGGGACAGTTTCATTCTGGTAAGCTCTTACATTTGGAGTTGGCTTTAACTCCAAGACGACCATGGCAGCATAACCACCTAACATCCCATATTTTCTGTGGTATCCGAGCATCTGTGAGATATTATCTAATCAAAGGATAGTCACTGGAGGGGGTTCTCTTTATATAGTACTGGTTCATAAAAGTTTGTCTCTATGATGCAGTTATACACTGCTTGCCTGTGAAGAGTTTTGATACATGGTAGGACAACCTTCCATTGTCTAGTTTTCTTTATAAAATATGGAGGTAGCTCAGAAAAGGGGTGATTTCCGAAGTTTGGCTATGTCTATGTCCATACCTATAACTTCAGAAAGGGAGGGCCCATCTCTCCGTCCAAGGGTGCCAAAATTTCCAGAGATTCAGAAAATAGCTGGCCAGATTCCAGGAAAGAAAGACACTATGGTAAAAACCAATGGGATATTTTAAGATGTAAACTACCCTGTGGGATAGGATAGTACAGGGTACTAGGTCTGATGGGGTTCAGTATGCTTCCCCAAACTAATTGAAACGTGTTGCACAGCATGGTCACATCTAGAGCTTTGGGCAAAATCAAATCTAATCACTTTTGTTTATAAAGCAGTGCCTTTCCAATAAGATCAAGGCGCATGTACATAATCAAAACCAAACATGCGTAAAAACAGTTAAAATCTACATCAATAACAAATCAATAAATCCGTAAAATCTCATGATATTAAAATTATAATAATCTTTCAAATCTAAGAACAGTCTGGGAAAGCCAAGCTGAATAGATAAGTTTTAACGCGGTTTTAAAACTCTGACGGTCAGACACTCTCTCACCTGACGAGGTGAGAATTCCACAGGATAGAAGCCTAAAAGCAAACAAGTGGGCCCTCGATGTTTTAATTGAACCCTGGGAATCTCTAGCAATCCCTCATCAGCGGAGCGGGAGGAACAGAGCATGCAACAGGGGCAAAGGAGATCTTGCAAGTAATCTAGTCCCTGCTCGTAGTGCAAAGGGTATACTACACTCAGGTAAGTGAAAAATTGCAGGAGGTAAGTCTGGATGATAGTCTTCTTCATTTGTTTTGACTGATGCCAGTATTTTCAGACCTGCACTTTACTGTTACACTGCCAGAGTTTGGCTTCCCAATTAGATTGTGCTGGATCTGTGCCTCAAAGCGTAATCCCCAAAATCTTAAGTGGTGTAGTGTCAGTCACAGTCCCTCCAATATCTGGAATCTTAGGTGTATGGTTCCCCACAACTAGTCCTGTAGATTTGCTAAAATCAGCTTTGCTCCTGATATAAGTGTGAAGGATCTAAGTAAATCCAGGGCTAGTAGACCCGATTGTGATTCCTCATAAATAAGACTGTATCCTCTGCATAAGCCGATATTTGGCACTGGCTGTGTCTTCCAGATTCCTATTACCTTATTTGTAGATGTGTCTGAATTTTGTGTAGTACAGGATCAATGCAGAATACATAATGCAGGGACTTAATGGGCCCTACTCTAACTCCCATCTTGGCAGCTAGTCTCCATCCCGAATGGCTATTAATATTTGGGATTATATTGGCCGAATGATACAAGTTCTGTATGCAATCACAAAAGATGTTGGAACATCATAATGTAAGAGGCGCCAAACAAGTATCCATGGGATATCTTGTTGAGTGCCTTTTCTTGATCTAATGACAGTAGGTAACCCACCTCCTTGGTATGCATCCATAACTCAAAACTTCTCTGATCAAGATCAAATTATCATAGATGTTTCAACCTTTAGTGGAGCAAGTCTGAAATTCTGTAATAACTAGGTCTGTAACTGTGGCCAACCTGGAAGTCAAAACTTTCATTAATATTTTGAGGTATGTGTTAAGCAGACACTGGGGGTGCCAATTGCAAAGGCCAGACAGTAATCTCCCCTATTATATAGAGAAAGATTTGTAGAGCTTCACAAAAGGGTACCAGTGGGCTGTCCGTATTTAAGATCAATTAAAAGAACAGGTTCATCCACCAATGCAGCTGCAAAGATTTATGGAATTCAGAGGTAATGCCATCTGACCCAGGTGCCGTGTTGTTATTTAAACCTCTTATTGCCTGTAACATTTCTGCTGCAGTAATAGGGCTTGTGAGCAGGCCCAGGCTCTGGAAGGGCATAGTTGGTATTGGTACTCTGCTCCAGAAAGTTTGTGCTGAACAATAGGGGTGCTAGTCCCAAACATTTCTAAATATTCTTCTACTGCAATAGCGATTTCATTTTGTGGTAACAAGATCATCTTCCTTAGTTTATGCATGTAATATGCCATTTCTTTACTCTTGCTTTACAAATATTATAAACGGATCCTTGTCCCTGTGTCCCTTGTGTGCCATATTGGTGTTCCATCTGAAGGAAACCATCCTGCTGTATTGTAATATGGTCATACCGCCCTAACATTGGTTATTTGTGCTCCATAGTCCCCTTTGGTAGTATGTGATAATGTAAACAATCACATGAGATGTGCCCAGAGTGATAGATGCCCCATATAATTCTGCCTGTGGGATCTCTGAGTGTAAGTATGTATGATATGTGTGATATCTGACTTTGTACCCAACTACCAGGCACCAAGATCATCATATAAACTATACCAGATGGTCATGCAAGGAATAAGTCAGTTAGTCTATCTCAGACTCTGTGCCAATAGGACTGTATTATTAACTCTCCATTTGGAGTCCACTGCTTATCCCAGTATTACCCCAAAATTATCCTCTAGAAGTAAATGGTCCAAGGATTCAAATGGTATCAATTATATGCTATGTTACTATATATGCTTCTGTAAAATGAAATCTATGCAGTGGCTAAAGCACCCTATAGTAGGTATACCCTGCAGTATTATGTTGAGATCTATAGGCATCGATTAGTGCTGCATCTTGAACTAGCTTGTTTAGACAAGTAGTATCACAAAAAGTTTTTCTGTGAGTGCCAGTCCACAACTGAAGTCTCCACCAAGGAACAAAAACCTCGTGATTGTATAGGTATGGCTGTATCTTCTTGAATAAGATCACTGACTTTCTTGGTTTGGGAGCATACATTGTTATGAATCAATAATATAGTGTATAGCGGAGTGTTGTTCTGTATAGAATTCCATCCCTTTCAAAATGCTGTTCTACCACAGTTCCAAGGTCATGGAATGCGTTTCTACCCTACTGTGGTAGAACAGCATTCTAGAGCCTCTAGAGACTGCATGAGTATGTTTCATTTTGGAAGCAAAAGAACTCACAAAACACATTTTTCACACAGTACTACACACTATAAACAAGCATTTGTCAATGCGACGTTCGCTTGCAGATATTTGCAATGATGTTTGGCATTTATACAGGCCCCCAAGTAGTTGTATCCATGTCCCTTCAGCACCCATGTCCCAACAGAGTACCTCTCTGCAACTCCTCTTGCATCAGATTTACATTTCAGCCTCATACATCTTAATCACCTGTCTTAGGAACCCTAATGCCCCAGTCGTTGTCAAGGTTACGAGCTTGTGTAGGAACTCGCAATGCACTCTGAGAACACAGTCATTTTGTGGAATTTTCTCACCAAATTTTCAACAGAGGTATTTTGGGACCTCTGCTCATGAACAGTGTCACTGTGATTTTCTTAATCTGTCCTGAGCGGTTAATTCCCACAAGCGCCATTGTTGTGCTGCATGTGTGAAACACACATTTAGGCCAGTGTGTGAAAAATGACAGCTGCACTGTTCATCAGGAGGTGTGACAAAATGCCAATGTCAAAATCTGTAGTGCAAATATTACAAATTGTCATAGTTAGGGTGTGTGTGGGAACTGCAATGCACGCTTGTAACACTGTCATGTTTTGAATTTTTTTCACCAAATTTTCAACTTAGTCATTTTATGACCGCCACTCATGAAAAGTGTTACTGTGGTTTTCATAATCTGCCCTGCACATTGATTTCCCACATCAACCGCACCATTGTGTGCCAGATGCATGAAAACACTATTTGGCTAGGATGTAAAAATTACAGCTGCACTGTTCATGAAGAGGTGTGAAAAAATGGCAATGCTGAAAATCTGGAATTAAATTTACAAATTTGCAAAGTTACAGTGTGCGTGGAAACTGTACCACGCACTCTCATAACACAGCCATTTGTTTGAATTTTCACCAGATTTGCAGCATAGACTGATTGGACCCCACCTCATGAACAGTGACACTGTTGTTTTGGTAATCTGTCCCAAAAGTGATTCCGTGCAGTGACCACAAAATCACCTTCGGACCGAATAACGACATGACAGTGACTGAATTCATGAGGTGGGGTCCAAGAACACTCATGTTGAAAATTTGATGTCAAAATTCATGAAAATGGTCGAAATATGCACATAATTTAAAAACACCCACTCATGCCATTATACA
Source organism: Neoceratodus forsteri (assembly GCA_016271365.2). Classification (NCBI taxonomy): domain Eukaryota; kingdom Metazoa; phylum Chordata; order Ceratodontiformes; family Ceratodontidae; genus Neoceratodus; species Neoceratodus forsteri. The sequence continues at coordinate 32,789,683 of CM057458.1, forward strand.
GCTTACCAGCATTTCTTAAGTTCACGGTCGGCTTTGAAGAGTGCAGACATGTTCCCGGTCCACCAAAGATCATCTTGCCCAGCTCCAGAGGTAAGTATGGGGTGAGGGTGTGTGTGGGAAGGTGGGGTGCACAGAGGGTGGGTGTGGGTTGGGGAGAGGCACTGGACTCAATGGGGGACTGTTTTCTGGTTTTACAGGTACAGAACGGCAAAAGAAAACAAGCACTTGTCAAAGCTGAATGTTGTCTTGCTGGCATTGGTATTGGTAGTGCAGGAGGTAGAGGGATGCACAATAGGACTGGCAGTGAAGAATGGAACGGATGACAACCCCACCCACCCACCCTGCAGAGACTGATAGGCATGGAGGTGTGCCTTTGGATTGTCAGCCATAAAGCTCATCCATTTCACCTCACCCTACCCTGCAGACTCCAACAAGTGTTGTGTTGTGCCTTGGGATCATGGAGCCTTACGCTCACCCCATTCCATAAGGAAATATATTGAGATGGGTGCAGTATAGGAGAATGGGGTGAACTTTGGGGCTGAAGAGATCAAGGCACCCTTGATGCCTGTCACTGTGCAGAGGTGGGTGTGGGTTGGTGGAAGGGTGGCGCCGTGGACAATGAGGACTGTTTTCTTGATTTGCAAATACAAAGAAAATAAAAAACTTCAGGGAAGATTTTCTGTTTTCAGGGCACCTGGGTTTTTATAGGGGGACTGGATTCGACGGGATTTGGCACCCCATTGGCAAAGCCTATCTGAGTTGGGGGCATGATGCTGAGGAGGATTAGGCACCCTCTCAGCAGACAAATAAAACTACTGGGACATTATGCCGATGGGACTGAGCTCCCCCATCGACAAACAAATGAACTGTGGAGGGCATGCTGACAGGGGACTGGGCACCCCAAACTCAGCTCTCTAGGGATTGTGAGAGGCATATGGTGAGAGTTGTCACCATGTTCAAATGTTTCACCTGGGACACATAATGGAAGCGTGGAGATCTGTTGCTGCAATGACGAGCCTCCCTCTCATTACAGCAGAAGATTTCTTTCAAGTTGTTGGCACACTTTTCAAGTGCTGTCATAGACTGCTCCCCAGCTGCTTTGGGAAACTATCATCACCTTTATAATGCCTGCACCAAAGCCATCAGCTTGCCAAGTCTGAGAATTTTGCATCCATACTCCAGAACAATATTAATCATCCGTCAAGTTCTGGAAGGTTATTCATTGTTTCCCCAACCCACTCTCCCTCCCTATTCTTAAGGTTGATAACTTGATCTCGGACCCTTCTAGCTACCTCTTACTTTAAAGAGCTAGTGTGCTGCATAAAAGTAATATTAGTTTTTAAAAGCAGTCAAGTATTACTTTTCATATCTGAAATACTTTTCTTTTCCTTTTGTTAGTCAGACGATTGTTTGCCTGATGTTAGTAGGTGTTATGTGTGGACAGCACTCTGCCTGGCAGCTGACTTATCTGTCTATTCCCCACTACATCATCAGCATTGTGGATGCAAAGACTCTAACATCACTGCTGCTTAGGAACAACAAGTCAGTAACTGCCAGGTCAGTCATTTCGTGTGTCAGTGAGATCACAATGCCGATGATGTATTGGGGTGAATAGAGACATATGGTAGCTACCAGCAAAGAGCTGTTCCACACACAGCACACTTGGACCTGGTGGCAAGTCATGGAATGTGGGCTACCAGGTAGCATGACTGGGACATGCCCATACCAGGATATGCAGTATCAGGAAGGTGGGGAGGGTGACATTATGTATAAGGCAGTGTATAAAAGCTATGGAGACAAGGCTGCCTAGTGGTCTGTAGGTAGAGCATTGTGCTCCAGTGCTGGTGACTTGTGTTTGGGAGTAGACACTAGAGCAGGGCAGGTGATCCGGGGTAGCAGAGAAGTGTGGCCATGTAGCTGTGCTTTCAGCCCAAGGTATCACCACACCAGATTCTGCAGCACTAGTAACTTGCATGCAGTACTGTAGGTATGGTTTCACCAGGGACCTGTACAGGGGTAAGATGACCCCCCAATCCTGGAAGTAATCCCCTTGCTATGCAACCTAGCATCCTGTTTGCCTTAGCTGCTGCCTTCCTGCTCTGATCAGAGTGGTTAATTCCCCAGAGCACTCTCAGATCTTTCTCCTTGGATTTTGTTAACAGGACACCCTCCAGCCAGTAATTGTGTCCTGGGTTCTTACCTCCTAAATGCGTAAGACTGACTCTGAATACCTACTATGTGTTGGCATTAGCAATAGCTTGACATTTCTGCTAAACTCTACTATGAGATCTATCTCCAACATTTTGAATTGTATTCATTAAAATCAATGTTGTGCCATGTTGCTATATTTTTCTCATCTCTCTCTCCTTTCCTCTCGCTTCTCTCTCGTTCATTGTCTTTCTTTGATGTATGCAGTACCGTGTGTGTGTTTTTTCCAGTATAGTCCTGTACCAATCGATAGAAATAAAGGTGTCTTCGTTTCCCTTGTTTGTATAATTCCACCTGCTTCTTTCAGACATATTTTATTTTTTGAGTTGTTTAACCAGGTATAGCACACTAAGCTGAAAGCTTTTACAGGAGCAACCTGGGAGCACAAGAAGATTAAGTGATTTGCTCAGGGTCACACAGTATGCAAGTGGAAGCTGTGGGATTCAAACCCAGGTCTGGTCTGCTGGATGTCATCAGATTTGCAGCTCAGAGCCTTAGACCACTGCGCTATACTGCCTCAGTATAAATCTTACAAATCAAGTGTGATGGTACAGTATACACCAGTTAGAAAGTGACCCTGTGGTCATCTACACTGGTATCTTATCACAGATTGCTTAATGTCTTGTTTGGTGATTAGACCAGAAACTATAGTTTGTTTTGTAAAAGATGTTTGCATAGAACGAGCAATCTGTTAATAAGGCCATTAGAATTAAATGCACATGGATCTCACAAGTATGCACTGTATGTGAGCAAGTTGCGGTGTCATTTTTTTTTTCTACTGGCATAAGCTCAGTCTGTTCAGTTCTCTTGCTTGGATAGTATCCCCATTATGTACATGCAAACCACTGCAAAGTGATTTGCTGCTGCCTGTTATTTTTGTGCACTTACTCATGTGTTAGAGGAGGATGAGACACCACCCATTTGATCACTCTGTAGCAATGAATGAGGTGTGTAGTAGAAAAGGAAAGGAAGAAAGTTAAGAAATGGTTTTATATACAATGGCTTGGACAGTTTTCTAACAAAATGTCATGGCTCGTATGCAGTATATGGGTCCCAAAACAGTGGACAAGATTTCATCTATTGAGATTTCAAACAGTGGCGTCCTTACATACAATTATGTAGTCGGGTAGATATAATATACTGCTCGTGGTGGGAGGACTTAGGGGCTTTGCTGCCCAAAACTAAATGATCGGATGTATGTGTGAGGAGGAGGGTTCGGGGTGACATAGCCCCTGATCTGTAAATCATCCACCATTTTGCGGGACCCATAAACTGCACAACTCAATGTCACTTTGAATATTGCTTGTTAGGATCACTGATGACCTTTTCATATGGTCCCCATCCCGAAAATATTGATTCAAAGGACACAAGAGTTTGTCATCTGGCCTTAGCTTATAATTTGCAAAGGGTGCAACAATTACACACAGTTCAATGAATGTCATGCAGGGGCACTCTCTCTCTGTAAAGGAGTGCTTCAATTTAATTAGACATTAAGGAGCTGCTGACACCTCAAACAAAACTTTACAAAACATAATATTTAGGTACAATTCAACTTGCATTCTAAATATATTCTATAGATTTCTCCTCCTCATCTTTTATTACTGAGGAACTTTGCACACGTACAGATCTTTACCTGTTAGGGTTCATCTGCTTCTAAAGCTTGCTCCATACTTAAGTTATAATCCCTGTTGTGACATCACAATCTGTTGCCATGGCAGTAACTGTGATGCCACAAGCAGTGAAGTATGACCTCAGGTGGGGAGAAAGTAATGGAATATATGAACTCTTCAAGAACAGAGATCCTGTTTTCATGCAAATGACCTCAGTAATGAATAAAGGGAAGAAACATACAGAACTAATGTGAAATATAAAACAAAGCTGTGTCTAAATATGTTTTGTTTGCATTATCCTGAAGGTGTCAACTGCTCTTTAACACTGAATACAAACACAGGCGAGGGAATGTGGTGCCACCTTCCAGGCTATAGTAAGTGTGACAGAGACTCAGGAAGGCCATACTGTGCATAGTGTCACCAAAGTTAGGGAGTAAGAAAAAAGGGTTACACTTTCCACTGGCAAAGTATTATTTAAACTATATAAAAAGGGGTTCTACTTTCACGTATGACATATTCTGTACCTTAAATTATGTTTATGCTGCCATCCTGTATTTAGAAAATACAACAAGGTGATATGAGGCAAACTTGTGTTGCTGTTGACCAGAGCTAACAAGTGATCTTCAGGGGCTATATAATGATTATTCTCTCTCTCTCTCTCTCTCTCTCTCTCTCTCTCTCTCTGTCTCTCTGTCTCTGTCTCTCCCCTCCCTCCTCCCAGAGTGATCTATCTATCTATAATATCTAACTATTTATCTGTCTTTAATATCTAACTATACTATCTATCTATCTCTCTATAATATGTGTATCTATAATATCTATCTACCTAGTTATCTAGCCACACGCATACTGTACATGCATGCAGTACATGCAAAAATGGGTTTCTAAATTGCCCAGCTGGATTGTGTTTACCTATGTTGTTGTCTCAACATAATAGCGTCAGAGTAAGATCCAGCACTCTTCAAAAAATTAATATCAACCTCACTTCCTGACTGCCATCAGAAACATGGCCCTCACCTTTACTCACAGAAACCATTCAACTGGGCCCAAGGTTATTTAGGTCATAATCTTCTTACACACACATATACAAATAATAAAATGAAGTGTTGCAGTGCTTATAGTTTAATTTCTGGTGGTTTCTTGCTGATTATAAAAAATCTCCTCCTATCCTTAACTTGTTACCAAGAAAAACTCTGCTGCCTACACTGCTACAAGTAACATAGAAGCTTTGGCTCCATGTCAGGCTCTGTTTAGTGTGTGTGTGCGTGTCTTGGCGTGTTCTGCATGTGTGTGTGTTGGGGTAAACATTATACCAGTAGAAGTGAGCAGATATTTAAATTATTTTATCTCATAGTAATCCTTCTATCTATAGAATGAATATATAATGAATGATTAAAAAAACAGGTTGTGGAATGGGGAAATTATATAAAAATGGAGGAAAGGTGTGGAAATGGGTAACTGTGATGGGCTGGGGAAAATAGAAAGCTAAGGGTAATATAAAACACATATCTCATTGGGCATAATATTTGAGAATAAAATGCCGTGCAAATGCTCGAATGTACTGGAACTATTTTGGTGGGGTGGCTGAGCTTGTTTACAATAATAAAAAAAACCTAACATGTTCAAAGTTATTTTATTTTTGTGGGTTTTTTTACCCAAAGAAATCTTGAACCCATTTCATTATCACAAGAAGACACTCCAAAGTGTGCATTGTAGTGGGATTCTGACACTTCCCAGGTGGCTGAGGGCACTTGATGAAGCATCATGCCTCACACCACACCCAAAGAGTTCCATTATCTCACCACAATGCACATCTTGGAATGTCTTAATTCTTCAAAATTAACCCCAAATGTAAACTTAGACATGGGTGATGTTAGAAACTTCACATTCTGAAATTATTCACTATGTTTCTCAGCTTTGTATTGTACAAAATGACACTCTGCATATCCTTTACTTGGTATAAGGATCTCACTTCACCAAGGCAAATGCATAGTAGCCACGGCTGTAAAGGTGCACCTGTATGTAATTGTTTTCCAACTTTGCCTGATTAAGGAACACTTCAGCAGGTGAAGACTCCACATAGTTGCACTTTGCTGGCAAAGTGCCATTATATGTAATACTGGTTCCATTTTTTCCCATTTTACACTCCATCCACATAGACCATTTGCAAGCCACATCACAGCATCAGTACCTCCGCCCATGACCAAACTTGTAGCACCCACCTCCCTTCTCCTCATTCACAATAAAGTTATAAAAATTCTTCTCCCCTTCTAGTTGCCTATTTCCACTACCCCACCCAACTGAACAGGTGAAATAAAAGTTAAAGACCTGTACCCGCCACTGTCTGCCATCCCCACTCACTAGTCACCCCAAAGGATACACATTGTAAACCTGTAAAAGAGAAAACTGTCCTTCACCATGGTGACTAGCCACCCTGTTTAAATTACCAGGTTTTCCATTAATGAATTAGTGTTGTACCCTAAAGTAACACGTGACTGTCAGACCACAGAGACCAATCAGCTGTTACTATAGGACATGTCACAAATTAATTCATTCATGACAGAACTACCATATAGGAGGCTGGTCACCATGGCAATGAGCAGTTGTCTCTTTCACTTGTTTACTAAGTGTATCCTTTGGTGTAGCGTAGGGAAGGATGGTGGAGTGCCACAGGAAGGTATGGTGGGGATCTTCAACTGTGCACACTGCATATACTAAGATGCGACATGATGGTGGTGGTGGGGAAAAATGGTCTACATGGGTGGGTGGACTTCTATAATTTTCTTTTTAAAGAAGGAAAACTTTGCTACTATCTGATGGGATGGTGCTGGGGAATGCTGTCCTGCTAATTTTGCTGAGGTAGTTGTAATCCACAACATCCCTTTTAAGAACAAGCTTTTCTTATAGTGAGTTCTGTAATATCATGAGTGCTTCAAAGCACAGTTCCAGAGCTCCTGATGTCACAGAATCCAGGACGTATTAAAATCTTCTGTTCTTCACACTTACGGGTCTGTAATTTTGCATGCTATAATGGGTACCTGTGCACTCATTTTTTATTGAGTTTGTCTTTATCTGTGCAGAGACAGAAGGGGAGGGTGTAATCTGAATGCAAGGCAACTATGTTTTGATGAAGTGGAACAAGTAATGGAACTACAGAAATAATTAAACGTTGTTACAGGTGAAGCAACTGTTCATTACTGTATTAACCAACACGTTTCATTGCAGTTGATATAAATATATAGTGGCAATTACATAACCATAATTGATTTTGGAAGGCGTCGTGGCATTCACATAGTCCTCCGTTTGCGTGTTAAAAATAGATAAGTATGTTACATTTGTTTTGGGTGATCTGGACCTGTGAAGTTTATTGAAGCCATTACATTATAGGGGCCAGCACTGTATCAGGTTGATGTAATTTAATACGCTGCAAATACTAATAATCATAAGAAAATGTGCGAAAAGAATATCTAAAAGGTAAGATTAAGGCTTGTTGATTTCAGAGTCGAGAAGACTGCATAATGCATCCCTTATAATCCTTTTGGGTTTTGCAAGGCAAAATACTTTACTAATGTTATACTTAAACTCTCCATGCAAGTTCACAACATCGCAAGACAACATAAAAACTGCGAGATTTTGTGGCACGTTGGGTGGGACTGAGTCCTTCATTCACCCCCATTGTGCCTATGCTGGTATGTTTTAAAAGACGTTGAATATTGATTCACAATGCTTCCAAAATTGTTTTACAAAAAGCATTTATGCCTTTAAAATTATATCGTTCAAGGTTCCAAGTCAAAATAACTCACAGAACAGCAACTTATATCGACATCAATGTCGATTGTGTGTTTCTTTTATACCAGTTTGCCTAAATCCTGTTTTCCCTCAGAACTTGTTGACAAATTGCCTTTTTCCCTGGAGAAAAGGGCAGACAGCCTTATAGGAACAGCAGGTTAAACACTGTATAAAATAGACTGGCAGCTGTGGGATGGCAGGGCCGAGAACAGTTTTCATTAACTGCTCTTAATTAAGGTAATTGGAGCAGACCCTACCAGGGGACTAGTATGACATGTACAGCCCAATTGACCAAGCAGGAGGCCCCGCTGAGGAAGCCAATTTGTGTCATCGGTCAACCCGGAGCTGCATATGCGGTTTGAGCTGTGTGGAGTCAGTACAACTGGGCTCTGGGAACCTGGGCAAGGCGAGAGCAGAACCACTGGAACTGAAGGCGTCCTCGCCGAAGTTGCACGTGGGTCCTGGCTGCAGGCGCTAGTTTGGTCAGTTGCCTGCTGATTGCCAGTCGGTTTTATGGTTTTAGAGATTCACTCTGCTGCCCGGACTCATTGATGACGATGAGCTCGATGGCTGAAGATCTCGTCTCTCTGGAGCCATCCAGTCGGCCTTCCTGGAGTTCGCAGCAGTAACCCTCGAAACCACGGCCAATCCTACTCTGCGGCACATGGCTTGCACTCAGGCAGACACCACAGCATAACAAAGGACCCTGCCTGCCGGCGGCTCCTGCTTGTACAGCAGGTCTCTGGGCTACCACCTATGTAGGGCAACCTTCAGCACGGACACCCATATCTGTCCTATCAACCTGCACTTCCATGGGCCTGGCGGCCTGGGACCCCCACAGCAGGCTGGAGGAACTTGGTGAGTCCCGCAAGGAATAGTCCTTTCAGTTCCTTTTATTATTCAGTGTATGTCTGTGTAGTCTGGGCCAGGCTGGTGGTGGAGGTGGGTGCTGATGGGGCGCTTGTTTGCTTTTCTGTGTAGTGATAACCTTGCAGGACCGCTTCCTATGCCCTAATCCATCAATGTGTGCACCGCATTTCAGCTCAAAAGCTGCAGTCGCACTGATCCGGTATGGTCCCTCTCACCCTCTGCAGCTCTGAGTGCAGGAAATGGTCGCTTTTATTGACTGAATTTCGATATAAAGGACAGTTTCCCTGGTGACAGGAAGCGGAGGCGACATTAAGCAGTGGTGGTTTTCTTTGAACAGAAGACCAGGTCAGCCTAAGTGCTGTCATAGAGGCTTGGACATCTATTGGTGCTATAGGGCCGCGCCTGCCATGGACCATTGCATTGGACAGGAGGTAGCACACCTCCAAGAAGAGTCCTACTGTTCCAGCCATTCCTTGCGCGTAATGCTTGGACATAATAAAAATACAGGATGAGCAGCTCTATGCAAAACCAGTGTGTTTTGCCACCTCGGAGTTCTGATTCCCATGGACCTCTCGAGCTTCGCTCTCAAGGTCAGAGGGAATCAAAATCCTCTGTGGCAGAACACCTGGTTCTGCATAGTTGCCTATCCAGTATTCTTTATGTTCAGAGTGATATGATATGTCTAACAAGAGCACTCTTACAGGCTTGATAGCCACCAGTCTCTGTAGAGAGAAGGATGGGTCATGAAAAAGTATTCCTATTCCTTCACATTGTTCCCGGCCAAAGGACCAGTAAGAAAGACACCAAATCCAATGTTTTTGTTGGTTGCATGACATCATTGGTACTAGAAAAGTGAGACTCTTGTATAAGGAAAATGTGATAGGGAAGGTCTTTAAATGTAGCGATTAACAAGCTCCATCTGCAGTAATGCTTAAAGCGATACACATTCAGTAGGCTATGATTAGGGTGGTATCCATGGTGCGACAGGAAGAAAGGCATTACACCATCAGGGTAACAACTTCAGGTGTCTGGACCCTTCATACTGGTGCTTCTCGTGGTCATTCTTGATTTTTCCTCTGTTTCACTGTAGCCTTTTGTTTACCTTGTCTTCTTCCATGTCCGAGGATAGCGACATATAGAGGACTGTTGTGATGAATATTCTGAGTCAACACTATCATCTGTGCCTCCTTTGTCCTGATCCAGAGCATGGAATCTGTTTTCTAGAACAATCGAGGACAGGTGCATTGTAGTGCGTGGCGGCTGAGCGTGTGATCTTAGATGATGCAAGATCTCTTTCTGTTGACCAGTGTCATGTCTGGTGGTGGTATAATTTCATTCTCTTTGTTGATCAATGAGCTAGTGCCCATCTCTTCTGCTAGTATCTCAGGGTTGATTGGGAGTACCATAGATGTAGTGGGCTCTGTTTGTTCCATAATCTGTGTGGGTTCTGTTGAGGTGGTGGGCATGTCTTCGGTGTGTCCCAGTTCAGATAGCAATGCAAGTGCTTTTCAGGCTCTTCTCTGGAGTGTGCCAACTGATGGGCCAAATTTTTATGTTTCTTTTGTAGTAAGGCCATTTAAGCCACTTTCAATAGGCAGTCTTGTATAGGCCTGTCCTCACGATTGTGGGTGCCCCATTAGCACATCTGATAGGAATGGCCTATGTCATCGTAAGATTGCATGAAAGGGTGTTGGAGCAGCTGACATGTCCAAACTCTAAACATAAGTTGCATCTGACTTTATCACATACATTACAATAGTGTTTTCAAGCCCACATTTAAAACAAGTCTTTGGTTCAGTTAGGCAGGGTTAAGACACTGGCCTCTGTCTCATCCTAAGAAGAACACACTGGGAAGGTGCTGCAGTCCAAGCATGCCATGTTTTAATTTTACTTGAATTTCCAATTCCTGTCCATATTTCCTCCAGGTATACTGTCAATGGGCGTGGAACATAGAAAATCGTAATGAGGGCATCACAATTCCTGCAAAACCAATATGTGAGACGATAATTTCAGATCGTATTGCTCTGTGATTGTCATAGGGTGTTTCTGCAAGGGTGCAGGTTATTATATATTTGTAATATGGGTGGGGTGGGGTGGGCAATGCACTCTGCAAAGGGGAACAGGGCATAACCCCTGCAGAAAAAAAAATGCAGATTACTTGAGTGGGCTATGCACTGTTACTATACAACACAATTTGGTGTTTTGTCTTGTTGCTGGTGGCATTTTCCTGTGCTCTAATTTCCTGTGCCTGGTAATTCATCCTAAAATGGTAACCATGTCCTCCGAGCCCATTATAGGGATGGAGACACCAAAATTGTCATATTTTGTGATAACCAGTACTTTCGTCATTAGCGTCCACCGTCCATTCGCAAGAAAGTGTCACTGTGTGTAGTATAGGTTTTGTGAGGGGATAGCTGGAAAGGAGAACATATTGGAGTGGATTTTGGGAATTCTATCTTGACCAAAACCTATCCAGGTTAGCTAGGGTCTTAAAACTTATATCAAAATAGTGGTTTAGTGGTCAATGAATTAGAGCATAGATGTCATTAGCTAGGTACTGGAGTGAGTTCTTTAATAAGGTTTTGCGATATATTCTCTATCGGGTGGGAATCCAGACCCCTATGTAAAGCAAACGGACTGCATTCTGTCTCTGTGCAGGGGCTGGTACAGTCTAAGTATCATTGTGCCTGAAAGATCTCCAGAATCTGTGCTGGATTTGTGGTGTCTGAAATCATAGATTGAGGGGCCTAGTCATGGTATATTAGTGCTCCACTTGTTCATTTCTGTACACTCATAATGCACAAATTTGTTCCCGTGGGTGGTCTATTGCTGTGTCTGAAGTGAGAACTAAAGAAGCAGCAGAAGTGTCTGCCTGGGGTGTATGAGTTGTGTCAGAAACCGTCACAGAGGGAGATGTGTCTTGTCCTTGCACAATTTGATCTGCCATTACTGCGGGCAATGCAGGGATGTCTGGTGCTGTGGGGTGGGAGGTAATGTGTCTGTGCTAGGGTGTTGCAGTGACCTGGGGGTGGTCTTACACAGTTCCATCCACTGAGTCATCAAGCATTACATCACAGTCAGGAAGATCTAAAGCACTCAACAGTTACGGAGGCAGTATAGTGCAGTGGTTTAAGGCTCTGAGCTGCAAACTTGGTGACCTGGGTTTGAATCCCACAGCCCACACTTGCATACTGTGTGACCTGAGCAAGTCATTTAATTTCCTTGTGCTTCCAGGTTGCACCTGTAAACAAGCTTTCAGCATAGTGTGTCTCTCCTGGTTAAAATAAATAATAATAATATAAAAAAACACAGCGGTATCAGAGATAGTAGGTATTTGTAATTTACTGTGGATTATTCTTTGGATGTTGATGGTATAGGGCTCCAACATTCTGTATTATCTTTATTCCAATCTGCTCCAGTTAAGGCAACATCTTTGTTCCAGTCAGAGGGCAGGTAGTCAGTAGTATATACTGATGATGGAACCCTTTATGAGTTCCATACAATTGTTTGTGTTGCTGAATGTAAGTTGGTGCCACAAGTTCAATTGGTCTCAGCAGGGTAACAGACATACGAATGTTAAAAAGAACTGGATAAGTAGTTTCACCCTGTGTAGAGTGGACAGTTTGTGATGCTGTGCCTTTCTCAGTATGCTGTGCCATGAACAGAAAGATACCAGGAAGGTTTGGGCTGGCAGTGTCCATTTGGAACAGGATTGCACTCTGTTGCGGCAAAACTAGTCTAAGCCTTAATGTTCTAGGCTAGAGCTGAAGGCATACAGCTGACTGCCAGCATCTCATCTGATGATGCTGTGTCACATCAACCTGATAAACACTGCAGGAGTGACAGGCAGAGGTGGAGTATTGCGCTTGTTTGATGTTCCAGTCTGCGGGAGAAGTAACAGTGCTTCTGAAGTTGATCGGCTTCTTCCTCAGCGATCAAGGATAACAAGCATATTTTCCTTTTGTTCAAGGACAGTTGCAGCTGGTCCTCAGCTTCCAAAATTTGGGTCTCCGTTAACAGTGTCTCATTCACAAAGTCTTTCAGTGTCCAGTGGCAGTTCCAAAGAGGCTTGAGCAAAATCCTGTGTCAGCTCTGCAGGTATGGCTTCTGTGGGTAGGGTACTGGGGCAGGAGCCATGCTTCTCCAGTACTGGGGTAGCAACCCCATCCTGCTGAGTGGCGTCCATCTTGGTCCGATGACCAGTGCTGTCCCCTACTGCAAGAGAAGGAGAGTTTCCTCAGTGTTATGGCCAACATTCCCCCATCAGTAAAACCTACCCCCAGGATGCACCTGGAAACAAGCTGTAATAGCTTGGTGTACCTTTCTCGGTAAAAAATTACAAATAAATAAATAAAATGTATCTCAGTGTAGAAATAAACAGATAATGCTGCTATAAATCAGTTTATACAACATATGTTCTGGGATAAATGGAGGGATAAAAGTGATATCTTAGCCAGGTCGTGGAGATATTAGTGATATCTTCACATGTGAAGCATCATTGATATCTCCATGTTCCTATATGTCATCCTAAGATCCCAGAAGCTTCACCCCTTGACACGGTCGTCTGCTACTTCAAGCAGCCAGGGGACACCTTCTGTTGGCTGGCTGCCTTCCTCACTGCACTGCCCGCTGATCACCAGACCGAAGCTTCACCACTTGACACGGGTGCGTCTGCTCTCAAGCAGCCAGGCAGACCCCTTCTGTCCGCGGCTGCCTCCTCGCTGCACTGCCCGCTGATCACCAGACTGAAGGTACGCTGCAGAAACTGGACTGTCCAGAACCATCGATTCTGCCTGCTGACGGGCTGCTGCAGTTCTTTAATTCTTGCTACTGCTGTTTCCTCTCTGGACCTTAAGCTAATGTTATATTCTGATTGTGGTACTTGTTAAGTCTCTCCAAATTGTCTTGTAAATCCTAACTTAAATAGGAACCTAAGCCTGTTTACAGTAATTTTGCACTCTAAGGGTAGTTTGAAGTGCAAGTTCATTTAGGCTGCAGGTTTGTAGATTGTAAAATATTACAGCTCTCTTTGTTTTAAGGTCCAGTGGTAAGCTACCCTGGATCAGAAAAGTAAGTTTAAAGTGGTACAGTTTTTCTGTTTAGACCAGATTCCATTTGGGTCACAGTTGTAAGCTTTGCCCTGCAAATAATTCAATTTCTCTTTCACTTTCTGTCCTTCTGTCTCCTTGCTGCTTCAATTTTTACGCCCACCCTGCCATCCCCACCTCCAGCCTTTATTAAATACTCTCACTCCCCCTCGGCACCACCCTAGCAATGTTCATCCTCCCTCTCTCTAATGTGCAACTCCTCTTAAAGATACAGAGTGCAGCTATTAGGCCTAACACTTGTTCTGTCTTGCCTTTAAAGACATCTTCCTATTTTCACCATCTGCTTGCCTATCAGCATTGTTTAGTTCCTGCTCTGCTATCTACTGTGCAGTTCCATACCTGGGCTTCCTCTCTTGCTACCGAGTATTTTTCAAGTTGCCTTGGTATCCCCTGCCTTAGCTAATAACTTCCTATCTTAACCTACATTTTATATCTTAAAATAGATCCACTGTGCCTGATCGTGTTCCCAGTGGCGGCGGCTAATCCTTACCAGCTGCCCAGTACCTCCTCTCGTCCTGTGAACAGGACACCTTCAAATCCGGTTAAGTGTCCGGGCTAGCACTGTCTGGGTTTGATAGGCGGCCACCTGCTACCACCCTCCTCTAATTGGACTGCTGCTCTCTGCTCAGCCACTGTTGGTGCTGCCTTTTCTCTGTTGGATTATCAGTCTCTGGGCTTTGGCGCCTGCTTTGTATCGACTCCTGCCGAACATACTGCTATCTGTCTAGTCTCACATTGGTTCCTTATAAAATTTTGCCACTAGGTGCCGTCTAACATATCTTGAATAGGTCTTCATTTCCTCACTGTAATCTTTACCACAAGTAGAGCCTCTGGCTGGTCTGCTTTCCCAATTAACCTTTGTGGGGCTTTACTTTCTGCTTTTCTGATCCACTTCTTCCAAATAATTATTACGCTAGCAGAAAACACTTCGTTGTTTTGCTCTATCTCTAATTTGGCCAGGGTTAAAGCGGTGGAACACGGTCACCCTTTGCTGTCTTAATTTTACACTATCTCTTTATCCTAAGAGCTAATCCTCTGTCTCAGTATACCACTAGCCTTCCTACCCAAGTGAAATAGTAACACTATGAGAGTATAGTCTGCTGTGGGCACTCTTGTCATTTGTCCTTTTACTCAGCCTGGACACTGCCACATGGGCTCTCCCATGTAACCAAATGGCAAAAGACTCCTCAGAGGCTTACGCAACTATATTTTCTCTAACTTGATTGCAGAGACAAAGCCTGATCTGCAACCTAACCCTATCCTCCTTGTTAGAGGCAGCATCTATTACCCTCTACATGCCAGGAGGAAGCTGCCATGGAGATGTGCTTTCACCCTAACCTGCCACTGTGCAAGGCTTTGGTTCCTAGCCATGATCATTATTCTGCTATCTGGGGCGTCAAACTAAATCCAGGTCCACCTACCTGTTTCTTTTCCCCAAATGAGTTATCTGGCATGTCCAAAAAGGATTATTAATTGCCCATATCAATATCAAAGTCTTACCTGTCACCATGCGGAACTCGAGGCCTGGGTGAAACTCTACAATCCTGATGTACTCTGTCTCACAGAAACTTGGCTAAAACCTGGAATACCTGATGAAGTATGCTCCTTGCCTAACTACTCTCTGTTCGGCGGGATAGATCCTCATCCAAGCGTGGAGGTGGAGTTGCCCTATTCTTCAAAAACCACCTCAACATCTCTATTGTCCCAGCATCTGCCTCCCACAGTGTGCGAATTCATACAGGCAACTATTGTATTGGGGGAAAAGAAGCATCATATTATCTGTGCCTATAATCCACCTGCTGGGGAATAGTAGGTCTTCAAGAACTCCTTGACATCACCTCCCAGACTGTAAATCATAATGAGGCTGTCATCCTAGATGATCTTAACCTCAGTTGGTTGGGTCAGCTCAAATATCCTTGCAATCACTCACGCTTAGTTATAATTTTCACCAGTTGATCTCTGAAGCAACTAGAGCCACGTCATCCCATCAAGCGGGTACACTCCTAGACTGGGTGATGGTTAACCGTATGGAACATGTCTCAAAAGCAGGAATCCTTGCAGATGCACTAACAGACCACTCAACCACTTTTGTATCCTATCTATGGTTGCGCCTCCATCTCCTCCATCAAAACTAATCACGTTTACAAATCTAGCTCATATTGACCAGGATGCATTTCTCTATGATGTCTCCAATATCGACTGGGCAGGTATCTATCAAACAAAGGATGTGAGGTTGCTCTACAGATATTCATAAATGAATTTCTTACCATTCAATATAAACATGCCCCAAAGACTATAGGAGGTCAGAGGAAAACAGACGAGGTGGCTGCATAAAGACCTCCTTGCTAATCTGCCAGAGGGACAAGCTTTGGATTCGCTACAAACAAACTGGCTACAGTCATATCTTATTGTCTATCATGAACTAAGGAACAGATGTAAGAGACAAGTTAGAGTTGCTAAAAGCAAATACTGCAAGGACCTTCTACAAAGCTCAGCCTGCGACCGAGGAAATTTTGGGCCCATGTCAAAACATTTTCGGTAACTGCAGTCTGTCACTCCTGATGAAATGATCATAAATAGGCAATTGTAATGACCTTAGGACCATCTCAAACAGTGTTAACAATCTTTTCTCTGATCTTTCATATTATACCTTGGCTTTACAACCTAGTGGATCGGCGCTCCAATCTACCTGCCACACTATCATCAGACAACCATACTGCCCTATCGTATGATGCTCCTCCAGCGCCACCATTCTATTTCAAGGCTATACCAAGAGCGGAAGTTCTGAAATTACTGAGATCCCTATCTGCCAATACCAGCTCTGGTTCTGACTCACTGGAACCTCATCTTCTTAAGCTGGCTGCTCCACTCATTGCCTCTCTGATTGCCAGAATCTACACTTTATCCCTTATCCATAGCACTGTGCCAGACCTATGGAAATCTGCAAGAATAAGCCTGTCTTTAAAAAATGTGACCCAAAGGACATGGCCAATTACAGACCTATAGCAATTCTTTCTGTCCTTAACAAGATCCTAGAGAAAATAGTTGCATCACAAACCATTGACTACCTTACACACTACAATCTTCTCTCAGACACTCAGCATGGATTCAGAAAAGGTCATAGCACCACCACAGCTCCTCTTCAACTAACTACTGATATTCTGTCCAACATGGACTCTGGAAAACTCACAGGTGCCATCTTCATTGACCTCACTAAGCTTTCAACCTTGTTGACCGTCCCTGCTTCTCTCCACTCTCCATAAATTCCATTTCTCTACTTCTGTTGTGGACTGGTTCTGTAGCTACCTGTCAAACAGGTTGCAAGCTGTCAAATTTAACTCCTCCCTGTCCAACACATCTACTATCAACCTTGGGGTCCCCAGGCTCTATTCTTGGGCCCTTCTGTTCTCAATTTGTATCAACAATGCAGCTGAGGTCCTGGAATCCTGCTCAACTATTCTCACGCTGATGACCTGATCATCTAAACTAGTTCTTCTAGTATTGCCTGCATAAACACATCACTTACTTCAGACTTCAATAAGGTCTTAGACTGGCTACTAGACCATAAGCTTGTACTAAATGAAAAAAACAAGCCATGCTCCTAGGTTCTGCACGAAAGATTAAGACCTGTTCTAGTTTGCTGGAGGTTCTTCACCAAGGAGGATTTCCACTTGAAAATGTTACTTCCTTCAAGTACCTTGGATCCTCCTGGACCAGTCCCTGGATTTTAATCTTCACATTCAGTCCTCGTAGCCAAGCTGTAAACTCGAAACTAGGAGTAGCTTACAAAACGAAGGCTACATGCTTACACCCTCCGCCAAATTAGCAATTGCCCAAGGTATTCTGCTCCCAACCCTTACCTATGGTGCCTCTATTCTTACCTCTGCCCATAAAACCCCCTACTAAAATGGGGCGTAACTTATAACAATATATGCCGATTGCCTCTTCATCACCTCGACTCAAACATCACTGCCTTCTTTATAAGGATCTGAATTGGCTCTCACCTCTGCCAGTAGACAATACTACCTTGGATCACTAATGGACTCGATCATCCGGGAAAAAACCCGTCCCAGCTGGCGGCATTGCTGGTCCCTCAACCATCCTCCATGGCCTCGATCAGCTGACAAATCCTTGCTCTAAGTTCTGAGATATCGGACGACTAAAGGCACAGGGGCCTTCCAATTCTCTGCTCCCAGGCTATGGAATGCTCTTCCACTCAACCTCCGGCTGTCTCAGTCTCACTTTGGATTTAAATGAATATCGCCGTTATCTATCCTTAGCTGATGCTTGTACATGCTTTGACCCAACCTGAAGCTCCTGAGACTTACCAGTAATGTCACCCCTGCTATAATCCAGCTCCAAGACTGTCTCCTCTTCAGCTCCCCATATTTTCCTTCTCTTTGTAAATAACTTCTTGACTACTAGCTCTCTTCCTTCTTGAACCTTGTTGCTAACCATCCACTGTTGTTTTGCCAATTACCACCCTGACTTTCCTTCTGTCAGTCTTTCTTGTTATATTTGAACATTCCTCACATTTCTGTCTATATAACCTTACTATCTTATTAATCCTTTCACTCCACAGGTCGGGTCCATGGTTTCTGCACTTATTATATATCTTACTGCCATTATCTGTATAATGCTTGCTATTATTTTTTGTTGTTTCTACCCATTGTATTTTTGTAGCACTGCTGTACTGTTCCTCTATTTGTACTATTGTACCCATGTTGCTGTTGTTCAACTGTTCTCCTTTTGTTGTACTCTCCGGTGCGTGCCTGAAAATAGTCATTTTATGGCTAGTGCACCTACCGGTTAACAACAAATAAATAAAATAAAATAAATAATGAAAGTGAAAGGATTTACTACTCACTGTCTACTGCCGGTGGCTGTCTCTCTACCCCAACCCCACCCCATACAGCTCTCAAGTCACCTGTGAAATTATCTGGTTGATCCTGCCATTATGTTCGAAAAAAATTTATATTTTAAATGTTTATCTGGTTGATCCTGGCACTCTGAGCACTTTCACTTTCCCTCTAAATGTAGCGTGACTGAGTGCTATGCACACTGCTAGTTGCTACATTGCCAGATGTTTTCTAGGAGCTGCCCTGGGTTCAAAAGTCAGAAAACACTGTGCTTATGCACAGCTTAGTATCACTTGTTGAAAAAAAGCTGCCGACTGCACCAGACTGCAGCAGCGACCCGAGTTGGTGGCTTTTGAACAGTAAAGGGCGCACAAGTGTATGTTGCTAGGCAACAGACACTCGCACTTCCCTCTGCTGTTCTGGGCTGTGAACTGCGCTTTACTGCCAGTCTGTGTGCCGGCGCTTTTCGCGCGGCTGGCTTCTGCATAAGCACATTGTTCTGACGCACGAACCAGGGCAACTCTGGCTGTCTGGCTGCCAGCTGTGCCTGCTGCTCGATCTGCACCACCCGACTGGAGGACAGTAATGGCAAATAACGGGATCAGCCAGACTCTTGTTAAATATCATTTTCCCAAAATAATGTGAAAGCTCAGCCAGATGGCCCTAACAACACTAAATTGATGGGATCAACCAGATATTTCAAAACATAATCTGTTATGTTGGGGTGGGCATGGAGAGCTTTGTTTGGGGGTGGATGCATGGCAGAATAAACCAGATATTTTTAAACAACAAAGGACATTTGCTGTTTTGGCAGCGTTTCTATAAGGGGGTTGTATTCTAGGGCCATCACCTTTATGTCACCCATTGCATTGAGAGGGCATGTGGTGGGTTGTTTTGGGGCAAAGCATACATTATATAAACAAAACATGACATGGCCTGACTGAAGATATGATATTTATCTTCACTCCGAGGCCAGTGACATCAAGATATCTCACGAGTGGCGATATCACTGTCCTCTAGTGAAGATAAATATCATATCTTCAGTCAGGCCATGTCATATCCCTATTTATATAACACCAGTGGAGATAAAATGACAAGCTAAAAGCGATATACTTTATCCAACTCACAGCATATCATGTTATCTTATGAGTTGGTATGTTAGATGATATCTTGCCCTGTTGGATAAATCACAATACCGAGTGAACCAATCAGACAGCAGCTTTCATAATGCTGATGACATCACCAAAGTCATGTAAAACACTGAAGTCAGAATTTGAAATCAAGAGAAACAGTTCAATCTTCATACAAACAGCAGATTTAGAATCTATAACTAGTGGACCAATGTTGTATAAATTTAATTTTTAATGATCTGACTCAAAATATGCAATTTATCATCATTTGTGAGGGTGTGAGACTTTTGCCACTCATGAGTTATGGTCCTGCTCCGTCACGCATGAAGATAAGCTGCATAGTTTTAGTCAGCCTATTGTATATCCCTTAGTCAAAGAGCAGGTATCTACAAAAATAACAAAAACTATATTTATAATAATTATATTTAACTTTAGTGTTTTCTAGTATTTCTACTTTCCCTATTATTGGTCTATTCTACATATTTCATATAATGAATGCACTATGTTTTTAGGACCTTTTAAACAACTGTCTTGCTAAACAAAATGTTAAGAAAATACAGGCAGGTGAGGCAGCCAATATGATGAGCCAGGTCAACTTCAGTTGGTGTTGCACTGCAAAACAGGGAATTTTTTCTAGTATGGTTGATTTATCCAGGATAGCCCAGCTGAAAAGTAACATCTCATTTTCAGCAGTGTCTTACTTGACCCATTTGTACAGCTAGGCAGAGTGAGGCAATAAGCACCAAATGGTTAAACAACTTGCTCAAGTCATACAACAACTATGAGGCTGTGGTGGGATTTGAACCTCAGTATCCTAGTTAGTTCTCAGTTAGAATACTGCCTCTACCCACTAGGCCACTACCACACTGCCTCAAAATCTGAGAGAAGCTGAAGTCTAATTCAATCTGCCTAAAAAGTTAAAATATTTGCAGGTCCTGATGTAATTATTCATCAAGAAGAATAAAGAGCTAGACTAGCAGTTCTTTATACAGCGGTTTACAAGTCTGTCCCCATGTGTCATATCAAGGAAACAACAGCATTGTAAAGGTGCTTAAGGCTAGACAGGCTTTAGAATTTGGGTCTTAGACTTATTTGTAGGGCTAGACAAAACCATTACCAAGCAATGACTATTACAAAGCGGCTTTGTAACACAATTTATTTACTTGGACTAAGTTGGAACAAAATGATGCAGTTTGCCAGTTTGTGCTGTAAATAAAATCAGCAGGTTGTGTGATACTGCATGTTCACCCAGTTCAGCTGGAGCTCTCCTCCCAGCGCTGCCCCGCTTGCTTCCCTTGCATCCCCACCTACCTGGCACTGCTGACTGTACTCCTCTGCTGACACTTCTGGGGGTACCATTACCAGTGTGGTGCTGCCTGGACTGCTGCTCACTCTCTTCTCCTGATCTCAGCCTCCCTGCTCTGAGGCTGTTTGTTGTGCTGGACAGGTCCTGCAGGTTTCATTGACTCCTTCGCTCTGTCCTCTGCCTTCTTCAGCAGCCGAGTGCATGCCCTGAGGTCCTCCTTGCCCGACATGGCCGACAGATACCACGACCCACGGGCCTACCTACTACTGACCCCTCCAGGGCCACCATCACGGTCACCCCTCACCAAGCGCATTAAGCATCTACCACCACACAACTTCCTGGGCTGCTTCATTAATCCCTAAATTGTGGCCAGCTATTGCCTCCTTATACCCGTTGTGGTCCATGGCTCCTTGTCAGTATTACTCATCTACCTCGCGCCCACTTCAGTTAGTCTTCCCTACGACCCCTTAATGAGACTGCCCGTCTCTCTCTTTTCTTTGCATGCGCACATCAGGATTCAAAGATGCCTAATTTTAAAAATATACCACGGTCAACCAATGATTGCTAGACTCCAGTGGGGTTCGCCCGGGGAGGCAGCACAGCAGGTGGTCACTAGCACAAAAAGCCTTTGTATATGTTAAAATTATTGGTGGGGCTCAAGCCCACCTAGAAAAATATTGCTGGGGCCCATGCCACAGGCCCATACAACCCGGCACCACCCGGATCGTGCACACATTACTAGCAAGGGACGACATCGCTGGTCTCTGCATCCATGATCTGAGTGTGCAGCATGGATCAGAAGCATTTTTATTTGTGTTTCCTCATTAATCCCTACTGTGGGTATAAGTCCAAGTCGTGGAATTGGTGTTTGCCACAAATGAAATGTAAACTGCACTAGATGTTTGTGCTTTCTACACACTACACCGTGAAAATAAATCTAGAAATGATGCCATGGCATACAGTTGAACGAAAATGGCCGGTGCAATAGCGGTGGTAGCGTGTATGTCATTTGCATGGTAGCCCATGATCATCATACCGATCAGCTGAGAATCCTGACTGTCTGAATTTTACAGGCTAAATATGCAAATGACCTGCCAATATTACCAATCGCTATTACAGAGTGTCGCTTTTGAACCATATGCCACTGGCATCTGAAAGGCTGTCATAGACAGCTCAGCCATTCATTGGTGCAGTGTGGTCGTGCCTGCAAAAGGATCATGGCATTGGAAGAGGGTGGCACACCTACAAAAGTCGTATGGTGGCACTATGTTTCTTGCACATTCATGCAAGCAAACATAAAAAGCAAACAAAAGAGGCATTTGCAAATGCTGAATGTTAGCTGCTAGTATTGATATTGTATCAGGTCTTACTTGTACACATTTTTTACTATATATTTACAGGATAGAGCAGATGAGATGCAATATCTTGATAAATATAACCTACTTTGCTCACAGCAGTATGGGTTCCAAAAAAGCACTCCACACTTACCGCCTTGTATTACTCTTCCCAGATTTATGATGCCTTAGATAATGGGGAGGCTTTGACTCTGTTAACCACAAACTACCCTAAACTGCCTCCATTCAACAGGTCTATTTTTGGGCCCACTGCTTTTCAGCCTCTTCATCAACTCTGCACCATCTGCATGTACAACATGCACTATTCTCTGTGCTGACAATCCAGTGATATCGGTCGCTGGAAAGATCTAACTACATCACAACGGACTCCAAGACAGCTTCCTCAAGCTTGAATCCTGGTTCACACAAAACAAACTACTACTAAACCATAAAAAATGAAAAGTCTACTCTTCTCTACCTCCCAAAGCAAAAGAAATACCAGCCTTCAGCTCATCCAGAACCATAATGGTGAAACACTACAAGTAACTAAGTTCAAGTACTTGGGCATCACCTTTGACGATACACTAACCTTCTCGGCCATATAGACTCAGTCGTCAAGTCAGAAATACAAAACTTGGGGTCTTCTACTGCCATAGGCACTCTATATGACAGCAGATGCTCTGAAACTTGCCATCAGTAGTTCAATGATGTCCTCCATAGATTATGGGCTAACTATCTATAGGGCAGGCACTAAAATTTCCTAAACAGGGGTCAGCACACTAAATAAGGTCTATCGACTAGCCATAAGGGCTGCCAGGACACCCACACCTGCACGCTCTACACAAAATTGGATGGCTCCCACTCCATCTTAAAGTACAATACCATACCTGCCTACTTCTGAAAAAGTACTTCTTGGGCCTCCCCCGCACTGGGCTGCCTCTTCACGCCAGCAGTTCCCACCAAATCAACAAAAGCATGGCTATAGACAGGTTGGTGATTCCTTTCAAAAGGACAAAACTCGCCAGAATTCCATCCTGCACAAGGACCAAAATGGTACAATGAGTTACTTGCTAACCTCACAGAATCACCCAAGATTAGTACCTTCAAATCTGGGCTCAGATTCCTTCTTAACACAAAAAAGAATTGTGCTTGCCTGCACTAATATGGCGAAATTTCAGCCCCAACCCTCCCTTTCACCTCCCCTTTTTATCTTATCAACCCCTATCCTGAACGAGGCCCACTGGCTGACAAACCACTTCCACCACGTATTTACACTCATCCTTAGTTGACCCCTCAACTTCTTAGGCTAGACTGAGCAACTAAATAGTGAATTACAAGTCTGAATGCTATTTACCCTATCCTCTTCAACCTTTAGTTGGATATATAAGATTTATTTGGTATTTGCATGACTGTGTAACTGTTTCTGTTCTCTGTGAACACAGTTATATTTGTAATGTTTGTACAACAATGACCTGGAACCTTTGAAAAGCGAGTCCCAGTCAAAGGTATCAATCCTAAACTGAAATAAATAAATTACTAAAATATCTCATTTTCAGTGTTGTCCTACTTTGACACATGTTAGATTGTAATTACCCAGGATAGGGAAGCTGAGAGGCAATATCTACTTTAAAGTAGGCTCCCACATTTGACCCTAAATGTTCAACAGTCTTTTATGACCTGATGTTATGATCAAGACAGATGAAATGTTTAAGATCCCATCTGAAAGGTGATCTCGCTGTGCAACTGTGGAAACAAGTTTTGAGGCGATCTGAAAATAGCTGCCATGTTCAGGAGTGGGTAACACAAGGGATATGTTGAACGTTAGAGGCCAAAATCTGCAAATAATAAAGTTATGAGTAAACATTGGAACAATTCATTTCTTCATGACTTAGTTGTTTTTACATTTTACCCCAAATATTAAACATAGGGCCTGATATTCAAAATTGTGCCTAGCTATGGTTGCATCGGAGTGCAAAAGTTATATATTCAAGTGAGATGTGCAATGGTGCTTCTCGGCTGAATATACCATGAAATCGTGTGGCACAGCTATGATGCACTGGCTCAGCCCCCAATAGGTCAGGATTTCTGGACTGTGAATCGTCAGCACATCTGGAGATCGCAAGGTGCAGTTTCCAGATATTCAATCCCAAACATGCAAATGGTACATTATGTATGCAAGGCACAAATATGGCTATTTGTATGTCATTATGGCCTCATTTGCATGAGTTGTGCAGGGCTGGCCCGGCCCAGAAATGTAAGACAACCTGGCCATGCACACTGTAGTGATTCATAGAAACACAGAATTTGATGGCAGATAAGGACGCTGGCCACCTAGTCTGCCCATTTCCTACCAAATGGATAAGCTGCAGATCCTAATTAACCAACAGCCTACTTCCTCCTACCCACCACTAGAATTGCTTTATATCTGTCCCATGCATTCTTGAATTCCTCCACTGTTTTTGACTCCACTACCTCCTCAGGAAGGCGGTTCCAGATATCCACAACCCTCTCTGTGAAAATACTCCTCACATTACCTGTGAGCCATCCCACTTCTATCTTCAAATTGTGCCCTTGTTGTTGCACATCTCTTTTCTGAAAGATGCTACCTCTTGGACTTTGTTGATTTCTTGAGGTACTTGAAAGTTTCTATCATGTCCCCACTATCCCTCCATTCCTCGAGGCTATACATATTAAGCTCCTTTAATCTCTCTTTGTATGTCTTCTGGTGCAGACCCTGCACCATTCTGAATGCCCTCCTCTGGACAGCCTCCATTCTGTCTATGTCTTTTGGAGATGTGGTCTCCAGAACTGCACGCAGTACTCCTGATGGGGTCTCACCAACTGTCTGTACAGAGGATAACAACTTCCTGTTTTCTGCTGGTGATGCCTCACCCTATGCATCCCAGTATCCCACCAGCCCTCCTTACTGCCCTCTCACACTGCCTGCCAACCTTAAAGTGATCTGATATGACTACTCCCAGGGACATTATCAAAGACATAAAGGAGAAGTAAGTTTTCAAAAACAAATGAAACAATTAAAGAACCACCTTGCAGGTAGAGGTGCCCCATCTCAGCAGTTGTTCCAGCAGGCTTGGACAATGTGCTGCACAGGAACATGATCTTGTCTGACCCGGTTAAAATCTTTACTCTGCTCCAGGACTTGGGTGGGACAAATTCTACGTCTTAGACAAGTACTGAAAACATATTTATGGGGCCAAGCTTTTGTAACAACAGATGTTATTGATTGTTTTAGATTGCTGTATTATATCACCATTTTAGCTATTTTGTAAAGCGCTTTGGTACTTGAAGGCACTAAATCAAATGAAGACTATTATTATTATTAGACCAAGATTCTTTTGAGGAAGTAACCACCAAACCAGACCCGGAATACTATTTCCTATTGGAGGGGGGCCTGCAACTTAGGCCTCCTGTATAACAGACTTATGGACTGCGCAGGACAGTTGCTCATCGGTGAAGGACATGGTGACTGTATATAGTTTCTTCTAAATAAAAAGGGACTTAAAATGCATCTATTAGTATTAAAAATGTTCTTATGCTGGCTGAGAGGCAAGAGAAAGTAAGTGTGTGAAAAGTGTGTCAGGGGATTGTACATAGAGTAACCATGTTTCTATCTGGGGAGTACAGTATATTGGGGTTTGTTAAAATTTCAAAACAACCTCATTACTGTAGTTGCAATGTTGATGGTAAAGTTAAACACTAAAAATCAATTATTCTAATTGTCAAATGACAAAGTGATAGTTTAGGTCTTTCTAAAATTATCATTATCTCCTGGCACAGGTAGGTTTTAGTTACTAGAGTAGTCTTGGGTTTAGTGAGACAGGCTTGGGTGGTGTTTGTGCCAGATATGGTGTGTTTGTTCTCAAAATTGTGGAGTGCACATACTCAGTATAATAAGAGGAGACCACCACTGGACCCTTGCCATCATTTCCAGGAGGTAATCATTTCTTGGGTGGGAAGAATGTCAGCCCTCTTTCTGGAGGGGCTTATGCTCCACTGGAACCTCCTTCCACCTCTCACCACCCCTCCAAGCTTAGGGAATTTATTAGCGCTTGGGGGTTAATCCCTGCTGAATGCCTAAAGGTGGCAGCAGAGGCAGGTTAGAAAGGGTATATAAGGAAAGAAAACAAAGCGTTTGTGGCCTTTTTCCCAGTCAGGCAGTAGGCCTGGGGATGGGGGCTGCTGGAAGAGCAGGAGAGGCAGGCAAGGAGGGAGCTCATTGAGGTTTGGGTTGGGCCTGTGGGAGGACCCCACCTAAAGTCAATAGATAAAGATGGCCCTTACAGCGACATGGTGTCGAAGGCAGGGAAGCTCTGCGGTGGGATGGCCAGCCAGTAACACTGTGTCGTCGGAATGGGGAGGCCTAGTTGGTAAAAAAATGGCAGGGTAGGCAGGGGCCTCAAGTGGATCCCATGCAGAAGTGGCCAGGGCTGTGAAGATCATGGGGGTCCCACAAAGGAGGGGCAGGTGGCAGAGGTCCCCTCCTGTACAGATGGCAGGGCAACCCAGGCGTGGAGGCGCCAGGAGTGTCCTTCACCACAAAAGGGCCTGCCTAGAGGGGCAGGTCCTGGGTGCTAGCATTTCAGGGCCGGGCAGATCACAGGTCTTGAGATAGACCTTGGAGGAAGCTGCCAGTTGGAACTTAATTTAAGGCGAGGATGTAATGGCAGGGACGTAGGTATGGAGCTGGTACATCCATAAATGGTCATCGGGCACCATAAAAACGAATGCCGTGGGACTGAGGAGAAAAAGTGGGCTGCTTGAAGGGCCTGAGTAGTGGCAGTGCTCAGGTCCCTCCTCGTGGCAGGGCAGTCCAGAAGATGCAGCTTGAGCATTAGAGCTGGGCCAGGTTTAGGGGCCTCAGCACCAGGGGAGTGGGAGATTAAAATGGCAGAATTAAGAAAACCAGTGTGGGAGTCTTTTGGTACACGGTGGGGTTCAGGCTCAAATAAAAGAAAAAGAAATGAGTGACAGGGCCTGGGTCAAAAAGAAATCCTGGGAACCCTTAAGATTTGGACCAAGGTCTATGGGCCAGGTGGGGAAGCAGCCTGCCTCGCATTAGAGGCAGGGCAGCCGACCAGTGCCAGACAGAAAAACTAGCAAATGCTAACCCAGGAAAAAGATAAAAGTTGGGCATACCAGCACCAGTAAGAGAGGAACCTGATAATTCTTCTGGTGTCAAGGATCCGCTTGGGTAAATCATCCAAGTTTCATTAGTATAAAATCAACCTCCTTGTACTGCCTGTATGCCATCTTGCCTACTCAAGAGTTCCAGCATGGGTGAGCTGTAAAAATTTATTAGCCCATGGAGCAGCTTTAAACTGTACCCCTAAAATGATTTGCAGTGCAGGTAAAAAATAAAAGCTGTTTAAAAAAACTTGGTAGTAATTTTGCTTCATTTAAGTTTAAAGAGAGGTAAATAAAATAAAAGACCTTTATATTTATTCTGTTCCATAAGTTGTAATTTGACCATCAGACTGCACCAGGATATGGCTCAGGGAAAGCAAAAGGTTGCCGATTGCTTGGAGGTCCTGGATCCAGTGGCAAAGGTTTGAGGGCTAAACCAGTTTGCAAAAGTAGAGATTAAAAGTGCACAGGCGTGATGGAAGCCATCAAAAGGTACATAGATACATAGACACTGTCGGCAGATAAGGGCCTACGGCCCACCCAGTCTGCCCATTTGAGCTTGAAAGTTCACTTTATGTTTTCTTAGAAGTCTGTAGTCCCTTACCCTGACCTCTAGAATTCCCTTATGTGTATCCATGCATTCTTAAATCCTGTGATTGTTTTAGCCCCCACCGTTTCCTCTGGCAGAGTGTTCCACTTGTCCACCACCCATTCTGTGAAGAAATTCTTCCTCACGTTTCCTCTGAATCGCCCTCCCTCCAACTTCATCCCATGGCCTCTAGTCCTGAAACATCTTTTTGCTGAAAATAGTATATTCCTGCACTCTGTTCTTCCCTGTAAGATACTTGTATGTCTCTATCATATTCCTCTCTCCTCCTCTCCTCCAGGGAGTACATATTCAATTCCTTTAACCTGTCCTCCTTAGGACTTGTGATGCAATCCATGCACCATCTTTGTTGCCCTCCTCTGAACCTTCTCTGCCCTGTCTATGACCTCACGTAGGTAAGGTCTCCATAACTATACACTGTACTCCAGGCAGGGCCTCACTAGTGTCTTGTATAGTGGAATTATGACCTCCCTTTTCCTGCTGGTGATGCCCTTGCCTATGCATCTCAGCATCCTTTTGCTTTACCTGCTGCTTTGTCACAGTCTCCCTTGAGGTCATCAGAGATGATAACCCCAAGATCCCTTTCCTGCTTGGTGCATGCTATATCCTCACCCCAACTGATATGTTGTTCCAGGGTTTTGTGCCCCATATGCACTATCTTGCACTTCTTTGCATTGAATTTCAACTGCCAAACCCCTGACCATTCTTCAAGTTTCTTCAGGTCCCTCCTAATTCTGTCTACACCCTGGTGTGACCACTCTGTTACAGAGCTTTGTGTCATCAGCAAACAGGGAAATTCTGCCTTCTAGGTTCTGCACAATGTCACTGATGAAGATGTTGAATAGGACCAGTCTCAGCACTGATCCCTGTGGTACCCCACTGGTCACTCTTCCCTCTTAGGAGTGACAGCCATTTACCACCACCCCTCTGTGTCCTGCCACCCAGCCAGTTACCAACCCACCGCACTACTATCCTGCCACTCCCATATTCCCCAGTTTGTTTAATAGACTTCTATGTGGCACAGTGTCAAAGGCCTTGCTGAAGTCCAGATAGGCCATGTCCACTGCCCTCCCCGATCCACCTCCCTTGTCACCCAGTCGAAAATTCAATGAGGTTGGTCTGACATGACCTCTCCCTGTGAAGCCATACTGCCTTGGGTCCTGTAGTCCATTGACAACCAGATGTTCCAATAATCTCTCCTTCAGTAGTGCTTTCATGATCTTCCCCACCACTGAGGTGAGGTTGACTGGTCTGTAGTTCTCGCTTCCTCTTTGTTCCCACTTTTATATAAGGGAACTACATCTGCTATCCTCCAGTCTTTGAGTACCTTCCTGTTTCCAGTGATTGGCTAAACAGGATTGCCAGAAACTCAGCCACCACCTCTTCTTTCTTTTAGGACCCTGGGGTGCACCCCATCTGGCCCATTGCTTTATCAACTCGTATTCTTTCCAGTTCCTTCAAGACCCTTTCTCGTGTAAAGGACTTGTGTCCATTCTGCGCTGTTCCCACCCTTGTACTCCCTTTAGGCCCATTACCCTCCTCTTCCTCAGTAAAGACTAAGCATAAAACCTGTTCAATATATCAGCTTTACTGTTGTTATCCTCCACGCAGCCACCATCCTCACCCTTCAGTCTCACTATCCCTCCTTTGTCTTTCTTTTTTTCACTTATGTACCTGTAAAGGTTTTCCCCTCTACCCAATGATTTTGCAATGCGCTCTTTGTCTGAGCTTTGGCTTCCTTACTGGTCTCCTGCCTCCCTTGCTTCTCCTGGTACTTCTTCCTACCCCTTCTGCCTGTGTCTTTTTATTCCTGAATGCAGTCTTTTGGCTTTCACTTTCTCTGCTACCTCCTGGAAAACCATAATGGCCTCATCTTCCTTTTCCTCTTGCTAACCTGCTTAGCATAATTCTGTCGCTCTTGTAATTCCCATTTTAAATATTGCCCACTGTTCCTCAACCCCTGATTCCTGCCCCAGTCTCATTAATGCCTCTTTCAGTCATCTCCCCATTTTCCCAAAGTCTGCCCTCCTAAAATCCAGGATCGTGTTTTGTGCAGTTTGGTTCTGCTCCTTCTGTGATGTCAAACCACAGTGACTGATGGTCACTGTTCTCCAGATCTCCCCACTGTTTCCCCATCACACTGTCCCAATTTGTGAACACAAGGCCCAGTACTGCCTTCTGCCAAGCTGGTTCCATAACCAATTGCTTGAGAAAGGCACACCTTGAAGGAGTCCAGGATAAATCTGCCCCTGGTTGATGCTGCTGCTGGGAGGTTCCAGTCCACATCTGGAATATTGAGATCTCCAACCAGCACAACCTCACTCCTGTCTGACATCCTTTGGATGGCTAGCATCAACTCCCTATCTGTTTCTTCCTCCTGGGCTGGTGGTCTATAGACCACCCCTATCTTGGATAGCTGGCCTATTTTCCTTTCCATCTTAATCCACAGTATCTCTCCTCATTTTGTTCCTCCTGGATCTCTGTGGCCTTTATGCCATCTTTCACATAAAGTGCCACTCCTCCTCACTTCCTACCTGCCCTGTCCCTTCTGAATATGCTGTAGCCAGGTATGACCATCTCCCAGTCGTGATGGTCATTATACCAGAGTCTCTGTGATGGCCACAATGTCCAGGTTCGACTGCTCCATGACAGCCTCAGATCCTCCACCTTGTTGCTAAGGCTCCTGGCATTGCACACATGGCTTTCATGATTTGACCTCCCTAGACTGTTTAGCTGTCCTACTCCAGCCCCTTCCCTGGTTGTCCTTTATCCCTGGTTCTCCCTGCTGTTTGCCCTTCTGTTGAATTTTGCCCTTTCTACCTATCCACCTCTCAGGTGCTTATTTCCATCTTTTATGCACTGCTTTGTAGAGATATCCACTCCTCCTGTTCACTGGTTCCACTGCTAGCTGTGAGGTGGGCAATTAGGTACCCTCCTTGTTGGCCTGCTACCCCCACCCTTGGCTGCTAGGTAGGGCATATCATTTCCTATCTTTATTTCAGGTGCATTAGCTTGGAGATGTTTTGCATTAATGTGATCCTTTCCATTTTCCCTGGTATGTCATGATAAGTATATACCCCTAGATAGAGAGCAAATAAAGTGTTATGTCTAAGCATTTAGTAGTGTGCCTAAGAGCTCCTATCTTCCTGTTTGTCTTTGAGATCAGGGTGGCAATATGTTCAGAAAATGTTAGCTCATCATCAAAACTATACCCAGACAACAATATTCTGTTACTCACTCAATCTTTTCTAATTTGTTTGTGTAAATGTTCAGTTTTGGTTTGTTTTTGCTCCAAAATTTAGCACCTTTGTTTTTTTAACATTCAAGGAGTCTCGACCTGGTGTACCACTCCCTTATTCTGTCAAGTCAATTTGCAGTTTGTTTTCCATGTTCAGCTGATTCTTCCCAAAGGCTATTAGTGCCGTATCATCTGCATATAGTCTTATTTTAGAATGTAGCACTACCTGGGAAGGTCATTGCTGAACAATAAAAACAAAAGGGGTCCCAAAATAGATCCTTGTGGGATTCCATGGGTTGCATTTTTACTTGAAGATAGGGTTTGGGATACAGACACCCTCTGGGACTGGTCTGTCAAGTAAGATTTGATCCAGTGACAGGGACTGTCATTACACCCAGCACCTGATTTTCTTTAACAGTAAGGAGTGGTCCACCATGTGAAAGCACTAATAGATCTACTGTACAACAAGCATCTGTCAATTCGAATGTTTTTTGCTGGTATTGGAATTGGTAGTGCAGGAGTTAGAGATGAATAATAGGAATAGGCAGTGAAGTATTAGAACTGATGCCAACCCCACCCCCACCCTGCAGAGACTGATAGGCATTGTGGTGTGCCTTTGGGTCATCAGCAATAACACTCATGCCATTCACCTCACCCTACCCTGCAGACACTGACAAGTGTTGCGTTGTGCTATGGGGTCTTGGACCTTACGCTCACCCCATTCCATAAGGAAATATGTTGAGATGGGTGCAGTATAGGAGAATAAAGTGAACTTTGGGGCCAAAGAGTCCAAGGCACACCTCGATGCCTGTCACTGGCTGCAGGGAAGGGTGGGGTTGAATGGTGTGAAACATTACAGCTGACAATCCCAGTCACACCCCTGGCCTGTCAGTCTGTACAGGGTGGGGCGTTATGATTGAAAACCCTAATGCTCCAGGCGTTCTATGGTACACTCAAATTTTCATCATAGGCTTTTGTGACCCCACCTCATGAACAGCGGCACTATCAGTTCGTTAGCTGAAAGGTGATTTTGCACATTCTCCCATTTGTTCCTCCTGGTTCTCTGTGGTCTTTATGCAATCTTTCACTAAAGTGCCACTCCTCCTCCTCTCTTCCTGCTTGCCCTGTTTTATTTATTTTATTTTTGTCTTTGGTAACCAGGTAAGGCCCACTAGGCACAAGTACCTGTTTTTCAGGGGTGACCTGGGAGCTTGTGACTTGCTCAGAGTCACAGTTTGCAAGTGGAGGTTGTGGGGATCAAACCTAGTCTGCTGGATGTACCAAGCTCATTCACAGCTCATTACTCTAGCCTCTAGGCTATGCTGCCAGCCTGTCTCTTCTGAGTATGTTGTAGCTGGGTATGGCCATCTCCAGTCGTGGTTATCATTACACCATAGCTGTCACATTCATGAGGTGGTGAAAAAATTACTATGTTGAAAAGTTGGGCTCAAAATATTAAAGCAGCAGTACTACGAAAAAAAAGTTGCACTTTCTTGACAGTTTATTCCTGTGTCCTGCTAATCATATACCTGCTGATCTTTCTCGCCAGCATTGTACTATCACCGAGTAATTTGCTCAGTTATTCTCTGCTTTTGTTTACATTTCTGCCACTAAGTATGTTGCACTAGAACCCCTCTGCTGCCAATTGCACATGTGAATGACCTGCAGGGACATCAGGAATGGTCAGCAGAGGGTCCTCTACTGTTGTCAAAAGACGTGATGAGACCTGAAGAAAACGCAGCTGAAATTAGTCAGCTGCCATATTTGTTGTAGCGCTACAACATTTCAAATAAATAGCAAATATCTAAAAAACTAAAGAAGACTGGAAAAACATTTACAGGTATGGAAACTGGAACTTGGTACATGCTTACAGCTAAAACAGAATTTTTATAGCTCACTTCCTGATTTAGTAGTACTGCTGTTTTAAACATTACCACAGTTAGAGTGTTCACTGAAAAACTGCAATGTAGACTCATAACTTTGTTGTTTCCTTATATTTTGCCCCAGATTTTCAACCTAGCCTTCTATGAGCCCACCTCATGAACAAGGAAAACATTTTCAGATCCTGCCCAAAAGCGATTTTGCATCACAAATATGAAATGACATTTTGGCCAGGATTTGAAAATGACAGCTCTCACATTCATGAGGTGCTGAGAAGAAATTGCTATGTTGAAAATTTGGTGTCAAAATATTGAAAATTACTAAAGTTACAAATTTGCATCCACAAATTTCAATGTAGGCTCATAACTTTGCTGTTTTTATATTTGGCTTGCTGTGCACCAGCCAACATCTTGCAGTAATGGTAGATTTAGAAGCGGTCACTGTGGGCGAATGCAGGGCACGCATCAGTAGGTACATCCCTCATTCCCCACTAAGCCAGCAGCAGGCGCTGACATCATGCATAGCTAATGTGGTCACCAGATCTAAGAAAAGGTCCACTGCAATGATAGCGAAGCTCTCATACAACAGGACCTAACCGCCTCCCACATGCAAGCAACATGGCGGCAGTGACTGCGCCACCTGTCACAATGCCGATGGGGAACCCTTCCTCTCAGCATAGTGCCCCCCTCCCATTTCTGCTGTGTGAGCCGGTGCCCAAACCCCTCAGCATCATGCGCCCCCAAAGTCTTTCTTTGCTGGCGGGGGCCCCAATCCCCGCCAGCTTCATTCCCTTCCCAGTTCAATCTGCGATGGGGAGCCCACTCCCCGCTGGTATAATGTCCCTCCCCATTTGTTGTGTGTCGAGAGGGGTGCCCGATCCCTTGGTTCTCCTGCCCCCACTGGTATTTGCTGAGTGGGGTGCCCAATCCCCGTCGGCTCAGCTCCCCAAAAAACAACTCAGGTGGCAGCTGGGAGCCCACCCCAGCATGCCAAATTACCCTGTTAAAAAATCCTGTAATTTTTTTTTTTTTACTTTTACCTGTAAAACAGAAAACAGTCCCTAGCGATCACCCTGCACCCTCCCCAACCCAGCCCACCCTCTCGCGCTCTGCCTTCCCACACCCTCACCCCATACTTACCTCCAGAGCCTGGTGCAACAATCTTTGGTGGACCATGAACACATCTGCACTCTTCAAAGCCAACCAAGAAAATGAAGAAATGCCAGTAAGCTGTATAATGGCATACATAGGGTTTTTCAACTTTGATGCATATCTCAGGCATCTTTGGGAATTTTGACACCAAATTTTCAACATGGGGTTATTGGGGCCCTCATGAATTCACTGTCATGGCATTAGTCGGTCCGAAGGTGATTTGCGGTTACCGTGCAGAATCACCTTTCAGGACTGATTAACAAAATGACAGTGCCACTGTTCATGGGGGTGGGCTCTCAAAACCTATGTTGCAAATTTGGTGGAAAAATACAAAAATGGCTGTTTACGGCGTGTGTTGCGCAGTTTCCACACGCTCATAACTCATAATTTGTAATATTTTCACTCCAGATTTTCAAAATTGGCATTTTCCACACCTCACTATGAACAGTACAGCTGTCATTTTACATATCCTGGCAAAATGTGTTTTGCACGTCCGACTGAGAATAGCACGGTGCTGTGCAAAATCAGTTTTCGGGACAGCTTGAAATGGCGGTGACACTGTTCATGAGAAGAGGTCCTAAAATGCCTATGTTGAAAATTTGGTTATGAAATTCCATAAAATGACTGTGTTACAAGTGTGTTGCTCATTTTCCACGCACCCTTGGAACTTCGCAAATTTGTAATACTTTCATGCTAGATTTTCAACACTGGCATTTTCTCACACCTCCTTATGAACAGTACAGCTGTCATTTTCACATCCTGCCCTAAATGTGTTTCGCACCTGTGGTGCACAATGGCGTGGTCACTCTGGAAATCAACGTTTGGGACAAATTAACAAAATCACAGTGCCACTGTTCATGAAGGAGGTCTCAAAATGCCTATATTAAAATGTGGTTAAAAATCCCAAAAATAATTGGATTACGGACATGTGTTGCACAATTTCTATGCATGCTCATGACTGCACCGATTTTCATATTTTACTCCAGATTTTCAGCGTTGCCATTTCTTTACATCTTCTCATGAAAATACAGTTGTCATTTTTCACATACCGCCTAAAATGTGTTTTCATCCTGTGACGCCAAATGGCATAGCGCTGTGCAAAACCACCTTTCAACTAACAAACTGATAGTGCCACTCTTCATGAGGTGGGCTCACAAAAGCCCATGTTGAAAATTTGGAATGAAAATACCAACACACGCCTATGGTGTTAGGTTTCCAACTGTAGCACCCACCCTGTAGAGACTGACAGGCATCAGGGGTGTGACTTGAAATCATTAGCTGTAATGCTCAGCCATTTTAACTCCGCCCCCCACCCTGCAGCCAGTGACAGGGATTGTGGTGTGCAGTGTGTTCAGCCACAAAGTTCCCCCATTTTCTTATATTTCACCCTCCTCAGCGTATTTCTTATGTAATGGGGTAAGTATAATGCCCAAAGACCCCAAAGCATACCACAACACTTGGCACACCCTAATGCCTGTCGGTCTCTGGAGGGTGGGGATGGGGTTAGCGTCACTTCAATACTTCACTGCCATTCCTATTATACATCTCTAACTCCTGCATTACCAATGCCAATGCCAGCGAGACAACATTCGCATTGACAAATGCTTGTTTAATAGTTTTAATCAAACATTTTCAACATAAGCTTTTATGTGGGTGGGCCAGCGGTCCTTATCTGCCACCAAATTCTATGTTTCTATGTTTCTGTGACCCCACCTCTTGAAAAGGGTGAAGAAAATATTCAAATCCTGCCTGAAAGGTGATTTCACGCAGCATCTGTGAAATCACCTTTCAGGACACAAAACAAATTTTAGGCAGAATTTGGAAAAATTACAGCTGTCACATTTGCTAGGTGCTGTGAATAAATGGCTGTGTTAAAGATTTGTGGTCAGAATATTAAAAGTTACTAAAGTTATGAGCTCATTCACAAATACTGCCATTGTTCATGAGGCCGGAGCCCAAAAGCAGCATGTTGAAAATTTGGGCAAAATATTCAAAAATGACCAAGTTATGTCACTCGTTTCAAACCCCATTGTAATACATTGAGCCGCATACCTGATTTCTTCAGTTTGTGGTCTGGGGTTGAAGAGTGAGGATATGTCTGCAGTCCAGAGGATTACGGCGTTGGACCTAGGTGGGTATGTAAGGGCTTGGGCAGGTTCGGGTGGGGGACTAATGGCGTCACAACAGACATTGATGAGCGTTTTCTTGTTTACAGGTATCTTAAAAATAGACTACAAGGGATGGTTTCTTTATTTCAGGTGCACACTTGGGGATTGGGCACCCCAGTATCTGTGCTATGTTTATGGCAGTGGAGGGGTGGTGGGTGCTGAGAGGGAGGGTTGGGTGAGTAAACAGTAATGGCGCCAGCAGCAATAGACATGGTTTTCTTAATTACAGTGTATATATTAAAAATAAACTATGAGGGACAGGTTTCTGTATTTCAGGTGGTAACCCAGGGGACTGGGCACCCCTAGTGTTAGAGTTATGTTTGTGGGGGAAGTGTGGGGTGGTGGGTGCTGAGTGGGAGGGTTGGGTAGGGGACAGTAAGGGCAGGGCAGCAACAGACATTGATGGATGGTTTCTTTGCTACAGGGTGTCATTTCTCAGCAGGCTGATTATGACAGATCAGCTGTGCTTGCTGGGAGGCAACAATCAAAGAAAAGAGCAGACCTGTGATTGGTCGGCTCTTTCCTTTGAACTACGTGATGTTTCCACCCAGCAAGCCACGTGCCTTGCAGACCACTCTGCATTGGACTGACAGTGTCACCCTCAAAAGCCACTCTCCTAACAAAATGCTCGTTGTGCTTGTGCATGCACGCATGGTAAACATAAAAGGGAAGACAACATTCACCAAAAAAGAAGTGGAGTCACTCATGGCCTCCCACAACCAAAAAGGCTTTATGTGGAGTTGGAAGGCAATCCCTTCCTTCCATTTTGTCTTTTGTCACCCTTCTCTCTGCCAGTAGTATATCCTCTCTAGGGTATATCTGTGTTAATTGCTATATACAACATGTGCCTGAGCACAATCCAGTCTAAGTCCACTGAGCAGCTGCTCTGTATGTGGAGGGTGTAATGCACTGTGCTTAGGTAAAGGTTAATGTACTAGATTCACATGGGTACATCCCTGTGGTTGCAAGAAGAATCAGGGCAGGTTCTTCTGCCCATGTTAGAATGTTTTGGCTTGTTATACTCTTGCTATTTCTCTCTGTGCTTTGGGCCTTCACCCACTCTGTTAGGGCATTCTAGAGGAGCTACCCACATCTTGACTTCCTAGGACTGCTCAATCTTAGCTGCTAAGCTCCTAATCCCTACTTTTTCCCCTCTGTCATACAGAAAAGAGGGATATGGGTTTACTCTCAGTTTATTCAATTTCTATCTGGTAGCAGCCATGGAGTTTTATTTTTCTGGTAGTCCAAATGACATTTTTGGCACAATTGCTGTCTCTTTGCCATCTACTCAAGGATGCAGCCCTATCTTTTTATCACTATCCACACCCTGTCTGGCTAATGGGAAAAGGCTCTGTCTCTTTCAGACCCAACCACCTATGTGCCACCTGATAGGCCCAACCGTTAGGCTCTAAGTTGGTAGTTGGGTTTTATTTTGTTGTTTGTTTTATTTCCTGTATCCTTTTCCTATCCCTTTGGCTAGAAAATATTCAGTGCTCTCTTTTGTTTCCTTTCACTTTGTTTCTCTCCTGGCAAACAGAACAGAGATGCATGAGGGAGCTAACAATGGCTACTGAGGGTCAGCATGGCTCCAGGTGAGGTCAGGTGCTCCCTGCTCAGACACTGTCAGTAGCTGACATTGGCTCCCTCCCTGTAAAGCAATTTGCTCCCACAGGATCCTAGTGCTTGTGGGCCCAGATCCATCAGTGTGAATCAATGGTGAAGATATTCTGAGTGATCAGTCGCTGTGGTAAGTACTGTACTTAATTTTCATTTTTGGACTTCTTGAGGAAGCTTGGTTGAGAGGGATGGGTCTGTAGTAGCAAGAACCTCATATCTTATTCTGTCATAGTCCTTGGAACCTCGATTTATGATGTTTTATCAATTACCTGCCTGTTTATTACTTAGTAATTCCCCTCTGTCTCTTTGTTCCCCTTTCCTCTGATGTGGAACCTTTGTAAATGAGCTATGTTTAGCTCAAAGGCACTAGTAATCAAGATGAAATACATAAAAAATAAAACTAAAACTGGCTGAGGAGCCTCCGCTGGGGTTTTGGGCTCAAGAATGCCTTTTAAATGTGGGAGGGTAATTGTGATTTTATCATTTTAAAAATGAGACAGTGTAGTAATCCAATCTCCTCCAGTGGGGGTATTTTTGGTGCAGAGAAAACATCACAGTGGTGTTCCCTAAGGAAGGCACTGGCACAAACTGCCTGCTTTTATTGCAGAGAATTTTAAGTCTGCTTGGCTGCATTTCCTGGAGGAATGAAGGATTGGAGAGCCATATAACTTTCAGAAGTGAGTGGTATGTACTGTAAAACTGCTTATTTCTGCATCAACTTAATTTTGCGTGGTCAGACCAGCTGACAAATTAGCATAAATCTATATCTGCATTTGCAGCTCTGAAACCCACCTCCATAACACAGTATAATGGAAGCTGAATGAAAGAGCATGAGAGTGGTGCAGTGCAATAAGTGTGGAGCTGCAGACTATTGGGCCACCTTCTTGAGACTGACATGCTGCCCTGTTTGTACTCACCTCTCGGGGATCAGGACAGAGGTTGCTGTACTCCAGGCTAAACTGGCAAGGTGCAGAGAACCTTCTGTCCCACTGAGGAGCCACCAAGTCTGCCACCACTCCCCAGAGGATGCCTAGGCAGAGGCTGAGTGGTTGGACTTTGGTGGGCTCCAGGAGGGTGGGGAGGCAGGAAGGGCACACTCCTCAGCCTGTACCTCTGCAGAATTCCTTCACTGTACTGGTGCTACCCAGCAGCTGGGAGGAGGGACCTATTGCAGTAAGAAGGGAGAAGTGGAGTCCTCAGAAGGGAGCTCCCAAGGAGGGAGGAAGAGGCCCCAACTGATGAGGAAGCAGCTGCTGATGGGCAACCCTATTGTAGGGGGATAGACTTTGGAGTGGGGAAGATAGGAGAGGAGGTGAAGTTCCTGAGAGGTGCTTTGTCTTGGATGGATGTCGAGTTGATACAGAAGATCGCTAGGGCCAGGAGGTCAGAGGGAGCTAGATGTCATTGTCCACCTGGGGACAAATGATCTAGCAAGGACAGGATAGGGGTAGTGCAAGGAAATTTCAGGAAGCTGGGAAGGGGCTCAAGCAGGAGACAGGCATGGTGGCTTTTCCAGAATTGTTAACTGTATACAGCCAGGGAGAGGAAAGGAAACTCCACTGTTTTTAACAATCAGTTGAAGGCATGGTGCATGGAGGAAGGCTTTGACTACAGTAGGCACTGGGAGGCCAACCTAGGAGGACATGGGTCTCTGTGGGAGAAAAGGCCTGCATCTTTCAGGAGGAGGACCACAGTCCTTAGTGGGATGTTTAAACAGTGCTTAGATAATCATTCAGACTAACCAGAGGGAGGCTGGAAAACCAAGGAGGCAACAAGTGACCCTAGATGATGAAGCAGCAGGAGGGAGAGCCCTAGGAGTAAGCTCTCCCAGGGATGGAGTGCAAGTAGGTAGGGGTGGGGACAAGCCAGAGGACAAGGTGAGTATAAATCAGGAAAGCAAGAAGAAAGAGTAAAGGAAACAGATAACAGAGAAGGTAACAAGTGAAGGGCTCAGGGTGAACTTCAGGAACATCACAGGCAGGAGAGTGGGGAAGCGGGAAGCAGTCATGGAGGGAGTATGATATTGAGGGCCTTGTTTGCCAGTGCATGGAACAGAGTTTTGGACCTGGAGGTTATCATGGTGCAGGCTAGCCTGGAATTAGAAATTTGTCATAAAACGGAAATTTGTTGGCAGAAAAGGACCTCTCGCTCTGCTCTCCTCCAGTGAGTAAATGTTGAGCTCCCACAGGCTCTCCTCATATGGTTTCTCATGCAACACCTGCACCATTTGGTAGCCCTCATCTGGACCATGACCACTTCTGCTCTTTATGTCTTTGCAGAGATGCAACTTCCAGAACTATACACAGTACTCTTGGTGGGGTCTCACTAGACAGCAATATAGTGGCAAATGACCTCCTTTTCCGCTTGAAATCTCTCCTATGCAACCCAGCATCCCGCTAGTCTTGCTACTGTCTTGTCACTCTGCCCTGCCACTTGGAGATTCTCAGATATGATTACCATTAGGTCCTCTCTTTCTTGGTGACTGTAAACACTGTCTCTTATGCACCGCCCTGGGTTTCCCTCTCCAGGTGCATGTCTTTGCACTGTCTGGCCTTGAAGCCCAGTTGCCACACTCTAGACCACTCCTCAAAAGTTTCCCCAGATCACGTTTCATTTTCTCCACCTCTTCCTGGGTGTCAACTCTGTTACAGATCTTTGTGTCATCTGCAAAGAGACACACCTTCCCTCCAGTTCTTCGTCAAGGTCACCTGTGAAGACATTGAAGAGGACAGGATCCAGCACTAATCCCTGTGGTACTGGTCGCTCTTCCAGCCCCAGACTGACTGCCATTACCACCATCCTCTGCTTCTAATCCTTCAACCAGTTTCATATCCTATTCACCACCTTCTCTCCAATCCCTAGGTTGCTAAGTTTTTATTAACCTTCTGCATGGCACAGTGTCAAAGGCCTTACTGAAGTCCAGATAGGCCCCATGGACTGCATCCCCTGATCCACTTCCTTAGTTCCCCAGCCAAAGAAATCTGAGAGATTTGTTTTGACATGACCTCTGCCTTGGAGCCATGCTGCTGCTGTGATACCAGGAAGTCCTTCTCAAGGACCTGGGTTTGGGTAAAACAGCCAGGCCAAGCACTCGCAGAGAGCATGTAAAGATGGACCTGGGTTTGAGTAAACCTCAGCTAGGCCAAATATTTGGAAAGACCAATAAAAGATGGACTTGCAGGTCTGAAGTGAAAACTTAGCCAGGCAAAATATTTGTAATGGGTGTGCTAAATGGGAAAATACAGTCATTGATAATGGCAAAATAGATGTTGTAGAGGCATAGGTTAGGAAGCATAGGCAAACCAGAAGACGTTAATGATTCACAAGTAGCATTTTATTATATCAATAGCAATAAAATAAAAAATAAAATTTTGCAGGCTAGCTCTTCACACAGGCAGTTCAAAGTCCTACATATGACAGTCTCTCTTTTAAAATCTCCATCTCTAACACCAAACAAAAACACTGCACTCTTTTTTATAAGATGTAGTTTCCTGGCAGTTAAATTCTCGTCCTATTTTTCACAAAAAGGTAACAAGATTTTGTCAATTTCTTTTCCTATGATCAACCTTAAAAATTCCACCTACAGTAGTCTAGACAGGAGCAGTAAAATAGTACATTCTGTCCCAGGGCTGGTCTCCTGTTGACAATTTTAGGGAAACAAGCGTGTAAAGGTCAAACTACATCTCAAGGTCAAACTCCCATATTACAGATTGTTTTTCCTATTAATCCCAATAGCTTTTTGCAATAATTTCAGCAATATACTTATATACATTTGCTAACTAAGCAATCCCAGTTTCACATAAAGATTCAAATTTATTTTTAACTACAGAAAAGTAAGGGAAAGAAAGAATAGAAACAGCAAGTGAAAGATGGGAGATAGCAAGGAAAATCATGGGACCACCAGAGTGACCAGTTCCTAGGTGCCACAAGAAAAGTTGATTGTACAGTCAGGCAGGCATGAGATAGACAAGTGTTTGAATAGGTGAGGACACAACAGATCCTTGCTTTTAACTCTCTCTGCATGACAAATGGGATGGGGTCTTACCCAACCCTGTCACAAAAGATAAAGGCAATTTATCGTAGCTACAGGAAACTTAGCTAACCACACACAACAATGTTTATTATGTTTATTCAGCTTAGCAGTTGCAAAGTATCTACTTACTTTTTCAACCCTTAGCAACTTGCTACTTGCCTCCCACCTTTTAGCAACCACAAGTTATTAGTTACCTTTTGACCTTTAGCAATACCACTTTTGGGGCCAATACTACTTTTGGGGCCAATACCACTTTCAAGATGATATAACTACCATGTGCTTCCTGTTATGTTGTTTCCTACCAATTTTTCATCTGGGTCAGTACCACTTTTAAGTGGCCCAAGAATATAAAATCCCAGACTTTTGAAAGTTGAGAGGACAGTGTGAATAAACTCTAAGAAGACGGCTGCTAGTTACTAGTCTTAGAGGCATTGGATACAGCCTGCTGGGTGTCAGTGAGGGTAAGAATAATTGATCAGCTCTTGCTTCATACATTGATACACTGTCATGCAACATTTTAGTAGCCAAGACTACTGGTCACTGAGGCTACTGGGTTAGGGGTAACTGCTTTATAATATGAATACAAACATTACTGTACAGCTATGCTAGGTTAGATTGCGTTTGCAATTCAGATGAGACATCAAGGCTACAGGTCATAAGACTGTCAAGCATAGGAAATAGTAATTTCAGGATACTGCTTTTGCTGAATTGAGAAATAGCTTTATAATGTATTTCTGGTAAATCGTTCTGATTTGAGATTATAAGTACTTACTTTTATCTAGTCCAGTAATAAAACAGACATTAGTGATAAAAACACTTGAACCATGCCACTATACTCCAGGAACCCAATTTTCAAAACATCTTGGAGCGCCGTCAAGTGACTTGTGGCCTGGAGTTTGACACAAGTGATGACTTGCATCAAACACAGGGATTTTGCAATTTTAGAACTCCAGCAGCCACAACTCCAGGACACTAGCCCATTGTGGCAGCTCTCCCCTGCCATAACTTTGTGTCCCTGGGTGACCTCTTCTATGGGCTTGCGGCTCAAGTTGGGTGCAATGCACTGTAAAACAGGTCCACTGTCTCAGACTGTGCCAAAATTGTACAATTGGACCACGCTGTGTCCAAGGTGTTTAGGCAGTTGTGGCCAACATTGGGACAGACACAGGGTTGAGCATAAGCCTTGCATTCACCTTTGAAAATTGGCCTCCAGGTGTCTTCTAGAAACATAAATAGAGTTCTCATACTGTGTCATTTGAACCTGTAACTGTTGGTGGTCTTGCAACCCATTTGGTGCCATAACGGATTTGTAGTGCACTGTCAGCCATGACTGTGGCCATACAGGGCTACCCTCTGTTCAGGAGAGACAGGAAAGGAGTAGGGCGGAGGGGTTGTACTATATGTGAGGGAGGGAATTCAGGCCATGAAAGTACAAGGGCACCATGAGGAAAAAGAAGGGTGGAGGTGCTCTGGGTCATCCTGGAGAAAGGCACTGGAACCACGGGGTGGTTTATTGACCTCCGCACAAGGACAGGAGTTAGATAAGACACTTGGGGAAGTCATCATTAGGATAGCAGGAAAGGAAAGTTGCTGCTATTTGGGGACTTTAATCTGCCAGATGTGGATTGGAACCTTTCACCTGCAGCTTTTGTAATTCGAAATCATCCTTCTTGGTGACTTTAACATTAATAAGCTCTCTGCGGAAGGTGGGTGGTTTAAGGACTCTGTTATATCAGCTAACCTGACTCAAATAGTTGACTAAGCAACCAGAGAACTACAGAACTGGGACCTGCACCCTACTCGACTGGATCTCAGCCAACCACCCCTCTCAGATCACGAAAACCTCAGTCCTCCCTGACTCACTCAGTGACCACTCTCCCATCAGCTGTACCTGGTCAAACAAATTCTATAAGCCCCTCAAAAATCATCACCA
This sequence comes from Neoceratodus forsteri, assembly GCA_016271365.2. Classification (NCBI taxonomy): domain Eukaryota; kingdom Metazoa; phylum Chordata; order Ceratodontiformes; family Ceratodontidae; genus Neoceratodus; species Neoceratodus forsteri. Next base: position 32,833,670 of record CM057458.1, read on the forward strand.
GCAGAGTCTTACCCGTGGTCAGCTACCCCACCTCAAATTGCACCTTTGTCTGCAGGACTGGTCCCCCATCTTCAAGGCAACAGATACTAATACTGCACTGGACCAATTTATTCACATTTTCAATGAAGCCTGTAATAAATTTGCCCTCCTCAAAAAGCATAAAGTTAAATCGCTCAGCAACCCTTGGCTGTCAGGAGACCTGCTGAAAACTTAAATCCAGGGACCACCTCTGGGAACTGGCTAGAAACTCCGTAAGCAACTCAACATCCAGAATTATAAACGGGCACAGAACAACTGCACCAAATCCATTCGGCAACAGAAATCTGACTACTATAAGAATGCCTCACCAACTCCTGGGGAAATGGGAGGATTTCTGAAAAACATTAAAGATGTCACTGGGAAGCAGTCAAAATCTTAGCGAACATACTCAACATAAATGGGCACACTACACTCGACCCTAAAACTATTACGAACACTTTTAACGTCTCTTTTTTTTATTTTATTGAAATCTAGGATTACAAATACCTTTGAGCAAGAACTGCTCATTTACAAAGGTTCCACGTTGAAGGAATGGGCGTATACATTCATACAAAGGTCAACATAGTAATACATAGTTACACAATAAAAAGTAGTAAGAGACTGAGCTTAGGAAATTCAGTAATTCAAAATGTGCCAAATGTTAGGTAGCATGACATACCAGCCAAGGGCAATCTTAGAAATAAGTGCTGCTGGTGAGAGGGAGTATGCAGGCAGGAAAGCCATTGTCGAGAGTAGAGGTGAGGGTAAGAGCTCTAAGGGAGGAGGGAGGGATAAAAGTCAGGAAATGCCTGGGGAGGAAGGCAGAGGGGCAAGGGGTAGGCAGGTAGGAGGGGCAAGGTGGGAGAGGTAGCTGTCAAGACTGAAGTGGAGGGCAGTGTGCGGTGGGCCCCTAATTAGGTCTTTCACTGACCTTAGCAGTGTTCTCCCATCTGACTTCTTCCAAGATGCATCAACTCCCACTCCCCAACTCTTCCACCCGCCTGTCATCCACCTTTCTAGTTTAAAGCACTAAGAATCATCAAGTCCGAAACTTCGTTGCCAAAGCCATCAGCAAATCTAGAAAAAGCAATGACACACTTGACCTCAAGCTACTGGCCCTAATGCTTGACGAGGTACTTGGGCCCCTCACCAAGATCTTTAATCTCTCTTTCCCTTAGCCAATTCTCGGACAAATGGAAATGGCCACTGTTACCTTGATTCACAAAAGTGGTGATGAGACTGACCATGCAAACTTCTGCCCTATTTCCATTCTACCTCCCTATCGAAGGCATTGGAACGTATAGTAGTGGACCAACTTACCAAGCATCTGGACAACTATAATATTCTCTGTAAACAACAACATGGCTTTAGAAAAGGTCATAGTACATCCTCTGCCTTACTCAATTCACTGGCTCCATTCACAGCTCCTTGACAATGGACAACTAACTGGTGTTATTTTCATCGACCTGACCAAAGTCTTGATACTGTCCACCACTCCCACCTGCTGAGCCAACTAAAAAATGCTGGTCTCTCCAATGATTCAATCTTTTGGTTCAAAAGCTATCTTGAAAACCGTTCCCAGCGTGTAAAATTGGGGATGTGCACTCTGATTCCAAACCTGTCCTCTCTGGAGTCCCCAGGGCTCAATACTGTGCCCCTACTCTTCAGCCTGTTCCTTAACACCCTTCCAGACTCCTGCACTGAACTTATCACCCTGTATGCCAATGATGCAGTAATCCTTGCCACACACGGACCCAAAGAAACTACAAGAAAATCTCCAACTCGGCTTCCCTCAGTTGAGAATTGGTTCACAAAGCACAAGCTGATCCTTAATGAAAAAAAACCAAGGCCATGATCTTCAGCAGCTCCATAATAAACATAAGTACTTCCAACTCTCTGTTATCACCAGACAAGGTGCTGCACTGGAACAGGTCAAAACTTTAAATACCTCGGGATCACCCTTGACCCTCACCTCTCCTACACTGCCCACATCGACCATATCGCCAAAGCTGCTAACTCCTGGCTAGGCCTGCTATTCCATCATAGGAAACAGCTGACACCCAAAGCCCTCGCTGTCGCTGTCCAGAGCTCCATCATATCCATCATTGATTATGGCATTATCATTTACAGCTCTGCTACGACCACCGCCCTCAAACATGTATCCACCACCCTCAACAAGGCCTGGCGACTTGTCACTGGCTCCCAACACCTAACTCACACCTGTGACCTCTATTCTCAAACTGGATGGTTGAATCTTACCAATCGAATAAAACACCGAACTTGTATTACTACTAAGAAAATCTGGCTGGGCCTTCCTCCCCCTGGGTCTGTGCCCTCATACAACCGGAATCCACACCCAGCCATACCAGGATCAAAACTCAGCTTCTGCAACTCACACTGCCGCACAACACAAGGCAAAGATCCCTTTGCTTATTGGGCTGCTAGTTGGTACAATGGTCTTCCCAGTGACATCTCATCCTCACTATTGCTCAGCACTTTTAAGACTCGGCTCCGCCTAACACTCACTGCCTCCAACATCTGTGACTGTTGTGGCTAAACATGTCTTTGGTTCCATAGCTGAAGATGCCCTTTGGATATACATCTACTCCTGCTCTTTGCCAGCACCCCCCATCTTCACCTCCCTGCTGGCCCATGACAAATGCCACCTGGCTGCACTACCTCTATTCTTACCTGTCTTCCACCTCTCCTCTCTATGCCCCCCACCTACCTCCCTTTTCTCCCATCCTTAGTCTCCCTGATTTCACCCTCCTCCTTTTCCTTTCCCGTCCCAAAGTTTCACTTTATTGTTCTTTTTCCTTTACAAGACTATGTGTTTTTTTTAATTTTATAAACTGTTATCTTTGCTTATGTTTGTCTCAATTGTGCTAATGACGTGGAACCTTTGTAAAGAGCCTCGCTCAAAGGTATTGTAATCCTAGGACAAATAAAAAAAAGCTTCAACAAGAAGCAGGGCCATCCTTGACTCCCACAAGGGGCTTTTCTCAGGCACCTAGTTAAATGACTTACAAACAGGTATGACACTGCAGATGTCACAGTGTACAGTCCGAAGGTACCAGTGATCACTGTACAGGGCGGTTTAACATTAAGATGGAAACAGAGGCCAACCACATAAGGATGAGGGTCCTGGACTTTAGGAGGCAGATATTAGAAACGGGGTGCTGCCTCTGAAACTTCCTCATAGGGAGGATTGCTAGGGAGGAGTAGAGGCACAGTGGGGATAATAAGGGTGGGTACAGTATAATTAAGGCAAACAACCTCTGCAGTAAGGAAGTAAGTAAAGGTAGAAGGAAAACAGACCATTCTGGTTCTCCAGGAAAGCAGCCAAGGAGGTGAGGGTGTCATTCAGGAGGCATCAGAAAATGCAGAGGAGGAGACATGGTGGTATAGCAAGTAAAACAGCGGGAAGCAGGAAAGGCAATGGGGAGAGCAAAGAGCAGACAGAGGAAAAAATAGCCAAGGGGTAGCTAAAGGGATAAGACTGTCTTCAGGTACATAGGTGAGAAGCAGAAAGCAAGGGGGATAGTGAGGATAAGGAGGTTAGCAGGAGGAGACTGCATAGGAGGATTAAGAAAAGCAGACATCCTGTACAGGCACACCTCTCCACCTTTTGTCAGTGAAATGAGGGACAAAGACACTCAAAAGGAGGGACAATGAGGAACACTGACTCTCATAATGAGGCACACATCATCAAACATGGAGATACAAGCTCAGAACGGTGCAGAAACCATTGCCTTTATTTGTACAAAGTTTTTTTTTATTTAGCATTTTAGAATATAATTAATTTCTGCTTCAATGTCTGAATTTACAGCACATTCTCTGTGTGTTAGCACTTTTCCATGAGGACGAATGAGGGCAGAGCAATTTGAGGGGTAAAATGAGGGATGTTCCTTGTAATGAGGGACACTTGAGAGGTATGTGTACAGGTACGTCTTTTCAATCTTCACAGTGTAGGGGAGGGTCACCAGGAAGCAGTAGGAACAAAGGGGGACATAAGTCAATTTTCAGAGGAAAGAGTCCTGAAGGGTCTTGCAGCTCTGAAAGTGGACAAGGCCATAGGACTAGGCAGGATACCCAAAGGTATTAAAGGAACTCTGGGAGGTGCTAGCTGACCCACTAACAGTCTTATTCAACAGCTCAGTGGAAACAAGCTTGGTTTCAGAGGACTATAGGAGACTAGATGTGATTCCGCTCCATATGAGCAGCAGGAGGAGGCTAGCAACTACAGGCAGGTCAGTCTCACATCAGTGGAGGGAAAACTAAGAAAACTTTGTTATTGGAAGGATTGGTAGAGTATCTTGAATCATATAGGATAGAAGGCCAAAGGCAGCATAGACTCACAGGGAAAATTATGCCAGACAAATCTGATTGATTTCTTTAACTGGGTGACCAGAGAAATAGATCAGGGGCGGGCAATGGACATGGTCTATCTGGACTTTATCAAGGCCTTCGACACTGTGCTGCACAGAAGACTGGTAATGAAACTGAGCAGCCATGGGATGGGATTCAAAGTGGTGAACTGGATAAGGAACTGGTTACTGGATAAGCGACAGAGGGTGTGGTTAATATCACTTACTCTGATGAGGGAAGAGTGACCAGAGGGTGCTGCAGGGCTCAGTACTGGGACCAGTCCTCTTCAATGCCTTCATAGGTGACACTGCAGAAGAATTGGAAAGGAAGGTATGCCCTTTGCAGATGACATCAAAATCTTTAACAGGATGGACACTCAGGAGGGAGTGAAGAGAATGCGTAGGGACCTTGTGAAATTCGAGATATGGTCAAGAGCATGACAGTTGGGGTTCAATAATTAAAAGCAAAATCGTGCCCCTAAGGCATAGGAACCCAGGAGCTGAATATAGGATGTGGGAGGTACTGACAGTGACTAAGTAGGAAAGGGACCATTGGATTATCATATCTGATGTGATCAAAGTGGCGGGGCAGTTTGGCAAAGCAGTGGGTAGGATCAGTGGAATGCTGGGATGTATAGGAGAGGTATCTCTAGCAGGAGGAAGGAGCTGGTGTTGCTACTGTATCACTTGCTTCTGGGACCCCACCTGGTGTATTATGTCCAGTTTTGAGGTCACACTCAGAAAGGACATAGCTAGGATGGAGGCAGTCCTGAAGATGGCAACTAGAAGCAGAGGTGCATCAGAAGCCCTATGAGGAGAGACTGAGGATCTCAACATATATGAGTAAGCTCTGGAAGAGAGAAGAGTGAGAGGAGACATGATAAAGACCTACCAAGTACCTCTAGGCATGCACAGGGTGAAGGATGGAAGGCTCTCTCAAATGAGAAAGAGCACCAGGACAAAGGGCAAGCAGTGAAGCTGTGGGAGAGTTTCAGAGGAAGTGAAGAAGTGGGTAGGGTCAGTGGAATGCTGGGACCTATAGGAGAGGTATCTCTAGCAGGAGGAAGGAGCTGGTGTTGCTACTGTATCACTCGCAGTGAGACCCCACCTGGTGTATCCCACCCTCTATTACTATCTTGCCTATCTGCTGCTGGGTTATCCACATCAGCCACTAACTGGTTCAGAGCCTACCTGCAAGATAGAACCAAGTCTGTAAAATTAGCTGATTCCACCTCACCCCACTCCCTATCATCACTGGCATTCCTCGGGCTGTGTTCTGGCCCCTTCTTTTCCATCCTGCTAAATGGCCTGCTAAAACTTGCTCTACTACTCTATACATATGTATGTGAATGACACTGTCCTCTTTACCTCCAGCCGAAACCAAGAGGAAGTCACTTCCACCTCCAGGCGGACTTCAACAAGGTACAGCTCTGGTTTAACTCCCACCAACTCTCCTCAATGCCAAGAAGACAGTCTCCATGACTTTTGGCCATGGCAGAGACTATCCAGACTCACCTCACAACCGATTTTCCACACCCTTGATGGAACAATCTTAGAGGACATGTCCTCCTTTAAGTACCTAGGGTCTGGCTTGACCGTCACCTGTCATTCTCCACCCATGTGGACGCTATCCAGAAACAACTATGCCCCTAAGCTTGGCGTGCTCTATAGAAATTGCAGTTGTCTCCGCTACCGGTGAGAAATTGTTCAGAAATGATACTATCTTCCTTCATCTACTGCGACATAGTCTACAGCTTGGCCCCAAAGTGCACCCTATCCAGACTGGACCCCTTTTCAATGCTTTCTGCCTTTTTGCTCTTGATGCCCCCACTCGTACCCACCACTATGAGCTTTACCACTCACTGGCCTCCATCCCTGAGCAACGGCAGCTACTTCACAGTGTTAAATTTGCTTCTACCTTCTGGCTCAGTTCCTTCCTCCCTACCTCGCCTCCTCCCTTTCCTCCCCACCAACCCCTCTCATGCCCTTAGGTCTACTGACTCCCGGCTGTTATAATCTCTCACCAGCGGACCTCTGCAGGCCAATCAGCCTTCTCCTACTATGTCCCTAAGACGGGAACAACCTGCCACCCCAAACTGGCTACCAGCAATCTACCTTCATGCTGGCATGAAGTCTTACCAACCCATGCACTTGCCCATTGGGCTGCACTTCTGCTCAGCTCCCAGTCAGTCGATCCCCACAGTCTATGACAGTCATCTAAGGTTAGTGTAACGTAGTCCCAATCCATACTCACACCTCCGTTATCAATCACCAGGGCCACTGGAAAATTGCGGAAATTTTACCCAAAAATGCAGGATTTTCTTGCAAAATTGCGGGGTTCACTATACATCCCACTGCCCCTAATAAATATTTTATTGTTTGCTGCAGCATGTATTGACCACATAAATTGTTAGATAAATGTATTGCCACTTGTAAATGCTTTTAATATGAAGAAAGATGTGTGTTTTGAAATGCACTGTAAACTAATCATTATGTAGCATATCTTCTAAAATCAAGACATCTAAGTCATGCAGTGGTAACTAGATTTTATTCAGTAATTTACAGTTAGTCCTTGCTGAATACATCCTGAAACAACATATTTTGCCAGTTTCTAGATGTTAAATAATGAAGCCTGTTTAAACGACTTGCTTTGGTGCAAGAAAAAATAAACAGATAACCAGGGTGCCTAATAAAGGTCTAGTAAGAAAAATATTTATTTTGTAAAATGATTACTGTTCTTAATCAGCACTGTAAGTACATTTTAAAATCACATGATAAAAGTATCAAATCATACCAATAGCGTTTCATTACATCATACAATAGTTTTAATACATTGTACTTTTGTTCTACTCGGTTTGCAGTGATTTTACTTGGGTTGCAATTATTTTGTCTGTTTGAAGGTAACTGTTTAACTGAGGTTCAATGCAGGAAATGCAAGGTACTCCACCTGGGGCCAGAAACCCGGGCCAAGTGTACACCCTGGGGGAAATGCTACAAGTCTCGATGGCTGAGAGGGACCTGGGGTGGTGGTGGATGTCAAGATGAACAACTCTGAGACTTGTAGGAGGGCAGCAGCCAAGGCCAACAGGATGCTGGGATGCATCGCTAGGGGATCACCTCAGAAGGAGGAAGTGATACTCCTCTGTATAACTGCTTGGTGAGGCCGCACCTTGAGTACTGCGTGCAGTTTTGGAGGCCACACTTAAAGAGGGACATTAACCTCCTGGAGAGGGTCCAGAGGAGGGCAACCAAAATGATTTGGGGCTTGGGGACAGGACCTATGAGGAGAGGCTCAAGAGCTAAATATGTACACATTGGAAGGGAGAAGGGACCGGGGGACATGATAGAGGTCCTCAGGTACATGAAGAGGGTAAATAGGGGAGGAACAGTCAGGGTGCTTGAAGGAAGGAGGAGGGGCCACTACAGGGCATGGGTGGAAGCTGGAGGGGAAGATTCAGGGAGAAAGGAGGAGGTGCTACTTCACTGAGAGGGTGGTGGAGCCATGGAATGCGCTGCCTAGGGGCTGGTGGAGGCAGAGACAGTGAGGGGTTAAAGAGGGGTGATGGCTTCGAAGCAAATCCAGTGCAGCAAGAATATCCGAACTGGGAAGGAGAAGCCAGAGAAGGCGAGGGCAGCAAGGTCAGCAACCAGAGTGGGGGCTGACCAAACGAAGCAGACACGAAGACGTTAGGCCTATTCTGCTGGCATTTTAGTATGTTAGTATGTTTAACTACACTTAACCTGTTCAGCATGTTTTCAGAAATGTTTGCTTTTTGTAGGCTTTGTATGTGAGTATACAGTTGTGGCAGATTGACATGTAAGGAATCACTGTCACCAACCCCTCAGAAGCACATTCAAGTTTATAATTAGCAGGGCCATCCAAACTCTTGACACATTTGAATCAAAATCCTTTCAGATTGAAAGTATTTATACAAGGAAAATCTACCCTACCATTCAAAACAAGCATTGTGGTCAAGGCTTCATTTAGGTTAATGGGGCACTTTACACTTCTTCTCACACCTATTGTTTCAGTCTCTGTGTCAGCAAAAGTTCTCTGATAGTCTGCTTTAACACAGATTTTAAGTGCTCAAGTCTACATATGCATGATCAGAGGATTTTGAAACCAAAGCAGGAAGTGAATCACATGAAAGCAGAGTCACATTTGACCCTTCTCACCTCACACTGTACTGTTTTGGTCAAATCCAAGGTGTGTACCATATCTGAATACATTTCCTTGAGAATTTAAATATTTTTATACAATTTCAGTCAAAAATTCCATAAATGTAAGAAATACCAGATTTTGTGTGGAGAAAGGGTGAAAATTGCGGAAATGCTGGAAAAATTGTGCCCACAATTTTCCAGTGGCCCTGTCAATCACTTCCTGGCAACAAGTACTAGCTGCCAGCTCTGTGTAATTCAGAATTCATTTCAGTATAAGTTATGTAAGCACACATGTATGCATGTATTTATGTCTGTAAACTATGCACAATATGTCACTCTTTCCTGTATGTATCTCACACTCTGTAATCCTGTATGTAAGCAATGTATGCAATCTCACCCTTAAACACACACCAAAACTTGAAAAAATATATGTTGTGCAGAGTGTTTTAATTTGTATGTGAAGTTCTAGTGTTTTCTTCCCTCTGACTGGTATTAGGAGTGTTTCCTAAATTAGCCTGCTAGCTTTAGGGTAGTTTTCGACCCCTGGAGATCTCCATATCAAATAGGTTTATTGCATTTCTTTGTCCTACAATGCACCTTGTTTCACGTGATGGTGATGTAGCAGAGCCCATAAATCCAGCAGAAAGCATTGCATTACAATCAGATCACAACAATAGAGATGGCTATATTTTAAAATCTGTAGAATTCAGCCTGGTGACCACCCTCATCCTAAAGGTTTTACTGTCCTGAAAAACTTTGCTGCTGGTAATTTTGTGCAGCTTGTAAAGCTTCCAAGATGTTTAGTTTGTTTGGCATGTGTGTGAATGTTGGTCTCTCTTACATCACAGTCACATTGAGACAAGATGCACTGTGGGAACCAGAAATACAATTAAGCTATCAGGTATGAAGATCCCAGGGTCGTACAACTAGTACAAAGCTAGCAGGCTAATTTGGGAAAACTCCTAATACCAGTTAGAGGGAAGGAAACACTAGAACTTCACATACAAATTAAAACACTCTGCACAACATAAATTTTTCAACTTTTGGGTGTAGTTTTCCTTAAGCCAAGACCCCAATGAGAAATTCAATGCAATGTATCATGTAATCTCAATGTTATGTATCATGGACTCCAATGTGTAATTTATGTAATGTATTATGTACTCTCCTCTGTATCCCTCCCCTCCAGGTCATACCGTGAGATGAGCATCTTGTTGCACAGTGTGCCCTTCCTGGTGAAACATTTCAATAAATAAATAAATAAATACATACATACATAAAGTACTACTTCACTGAAAGAGTGGTGGATGCCTGAAACAGACTGCCAGCAGAACTGGTGGAGGAGAAAGCAGTGAGGCTTCCAGCATGCATGGGATAGACAGAGGGTATATTAGTAAATGGGGAGGAGGGGTTGTCAGAGACCAGTTAGGGTCTGTGGAGACATGCTAGGCAGGGACCATCTGGGCAGACTGAGTGGGTCAAGAGGTCATTTTCTGCTGACAAATTCCTTGTTTCTATGAAAGCTGAAAGCAGCCACTGACCCAGCTTGACTGACATTCTCTGACTGTAATTTGACTGTCAGATGAGTTGGCTGATCATACCTCTGGTCCCTGCTCTCTTAATCCTGTTAGTTGCCAGGATACTGTCATTATCTGCTAATGATCAAACAAGTGCCGCACATTTACTGGGCATTCAACCCTTGCCTTGCCATTCAATGTAACTGTTTAAAAGCCCATAATCACTGCCCCCGCAGCTTACTGGCAGGTTTACAGCATCCACAACAGCCACAGCATTGCGCTTTCAGCAATGACTTTAGCACAGTGGCGTCAAAGAAAACAAATTAAATGAGATTTTCTGCAGTCAGTCCTGAAGCATTAATCAAAATTGCCTCAGTTTCTCTACTGTTGCTGAATCAGTTTCTGAATTTTCTGCTGTGTCACCACTGAGCAAAGACAGAAAGTCAGAGAATGTGTATTACCATCCATCCGATATGAGTTTGGCAAGTACACGCGGAGTTCAAAGTAATGAAGGCAGTGAGACTGTAAAATTCCAAGCACAGTGGTGCAACAAATGAAACCACCATCTGTAAATTCAAAACAAACTATCTGAACAAATTAAGCAACACCCCAGACCCTACAAAACTGCAACCCAAACAGCCAACTCAACATCAAAGTTGGCCACCACTGTTGCTGGAGGACATGGAAAACCAGCTAAAAACATTAAAAAAGCCTCCATAGAGAGTGGAATGTTCTCAACACCAGGGTGGTGTGCCGTTGTCATCAGGAGAGTAAAGCCCAAACCCCACAACAGTTTACCGAGTCTGGTGGAACTCTGAATTTGTCACAGCATAGTCTTGACACATCTTGTCTCAGGTAGGATAAGTAAAGAAGAAGGGGACAAAGGCAGGCAGAAAAAGACCACTCAATTACCCGAATCTGCGCGAGGCGTTTTGAACTGGATTGCCAAAGTATGTGGTCAAGAGCTAATACCGCTTAACTTAGACAAGACAGAAGTTAACTTATTCTCTGCTCTCAGTGGACCATAAAGTCAACAGGAGCAAAGCAAGTCAAGGTGTCATGTCTCGCAATAAAAGCCAGGTGACACTAGCAATCATGTGTACAGCTGCTAGTAATTTTCTACCTCCCTAGGTTATCTACAAGAGGAACACTACAGCCTGCCATCCACATTTGAGTTCCCCAGTGACTGGAATATCAGTCATTCCATCAATCATTGGGAAAATACTGAGATACTTTAGGACTACATTGATAAAGTCCTTGTGCCACACATACATCCATTCATTCTTGTGACAGTCTGCCAGCAAAACAGAGATCAATGGGGATAATTGATTTCTTCTGTGCTCATACTACAGAGGAGGTGAGCTGAATAACCCATTATCTATTTGTAGCCCCCACCAATGGTGTCTAGGGGTATGATGGTGGAAGTTCATGGAGAGGGGCGCATACAGAACAGAAAAGATTCACATACCTGGTCGGCTTTGCTTACCAGACCTGATGAAACCAGGGTGCCCATTCTTCAGGGTGCAGAGCTGGTCGACTGGAGAAATGAAGAATGCTGGTTTTACCTGCCTGGCCTTGCCATCGTCCCCTAGGATGCCTTTAAAGATAGTCTTCACTAGGGCAGGCCTCTCACCGTCTCCTCGATGATCCTCTGGTTCTTCAGCCTGGGGACGGTACAGGCATGGTCCCCAGACCCCTCCGATGCAAACCCAGAACACACACTAGGGGCTGGGCTGTGGAGGCAAAACTCTTTTAGCAGCAAACTAGTTCATCCACACTTAATGAGACAAAACACTGGAACTGCAGGAAACTGGGATCCCATTTAATGAACAATTAACTGAGACAGAAAGAGTCACTCAATGGAGCAGTAAAACACAACAGGTTGATCTGCACTGATGAGGTCACATCACAAACTGATAGGTGACCTGGACTGAAAAGGTCACATCAGAAGCTAAATTCCAGGCTGCTAACTATCAAGCTAGGTGGTCACAGTCCAACACAGGTAGCTTGAGTGCGTGGCTAAATCAGGCCTTCAACAGCAAACAGCCAAACAGTTGCTTTACTCCCTCTTTCTCTTCCAGGTAGGAGCACAGACCTCCTGAGGGGATAGCCAGCTCAGGCCACAGTCATTCCCACTATCAGGATCCTTTAGAGCTTAAGGCCCAGAAACTGTACAGTCCCATAAGCAGAGGCCGTCTGGGATAGAGGCTGCCCCAGACCCCAGCTCCCCTTGGATCCTCACTTCATTCCTCTTTCTTTCTCCACCGTTCTCTCCATGGCAACACTCTTCTAGGGGTCCCACCTAGGAGTTGGTCCTCTGGTCTGGCAGCACTCAGCCCACCCCAATCTGAAGGTCCCAATAGCAGACTCTCATTTTTCTCTCCTAGCCAGGCAGTTCTTCTGTCCCTTACAAGGGACTGATCTGCAGTCTGGTTCCAACAATGGGGCTCCAAAGAAACAGCAGCCGCCACATTCACTTGGCCTCCAATGGACACCATAACTTCCCCAAAAAGTAGATTTAGCTGATTGAATGGGCAATCACCCTTGCTCAGTACATACACTATTCCTCCTCTCTCTTTCTCTCCTATTTCCACACTCCTATCCCTGTTCTCTCTCCACCAACAGGCACCAGAAACCACCGACCTACCACAGGTCAACGGGTCTATACGATGGGATCCTTTCACTGATCAGCACTAATGCACACGTTTGACCACTTAGCACAGATGTGTCAAGAGAGGCAAGCTCAGCAAATTGGATGAGCTCTACCTATTCACACAATGGTACGTAAACGCTTATGAGATGCAAATGAAAACCAAAGAGAAGGACACGGATGATCCAGTGGGATATGTCTGGAAAACAGACTCATCACTTCTCATCTTGCTACCCAATTCACATGGTCATGTCAGTGGGGAGATGCGTATCAAGGAAGACGCAACAAATAAGATTCTTATTCTGGATGCCCCAGGTGAGGAAGGCTGCCTAATGGACTTTTAGTAAAACCCAGTGTGCTACCTGTTAGAGCCCATGCCAATGCTAGGAGAGTAGTATTGCAACTCCGTAATGTGACTGACAGAGACATTGAAGTTCCCGCGATGTACCCTGGCCACAGTATACTGCACGGATACTGTAGTGTTGCCAGCCAAGTGCCATAGAGAGGAAAACAATGACGATCCCCAGATATGTTTGACTTTGGAGAGTCTCTGATCCCTGGTGAGTGGAAGACAGAATCAGCCGCAAGCTAGTGCAGCAGCAAAGTAAAGTATTTTCATTAAAGGAATGGGAGGTTGGATGTGTCACAGGCACTGAGCACCATATCAGGCTCCATGATGAGAGCCATTTCAAGAAAGGTCATGCAGATTGGCACCTGCAGACACTGATGATGTTCGGCATACCTTCAAGAGATGTTAGCAGCTGGAATCATCCAGGAATCCAGCAGCCCTTATGCATTCCCCATTGCTGTGGTTTGAAAGAAAAATGTCACAATGAGAATGTGTGTGGATTACAGGACCCTTAACCGACAGACCATACTGGATCAGTACACAATGCCCCGCATCCAGGATGCCCTTGTTTGTCTCAATAGGAGTCAGCAGTTCTCTGTCCTAGATATCGAAGTGGGTACTACCAAATCCCAATGGTGCCAGGAGATCGAGAGATGACAGCTTTATTTGTCTCTTGGGTTTCTACGAACTCTGCGCATGCCTCAGGGCATACCTGAGCTCCAGCAACCTTCCAGAGATTAATGGAGCGAGTGGTAGGAGACATGAACTTCCTTGAATGCCTAGTCTATTTGGATGATGTCATCATGTTTGGCAAAATGCTCGAAGAGCATGAGGCTCCTCTGTTCAAGGTTCTGGACTAGTTAGAAGAATTTGGATTAAAATTGTCCATTAAAGTGTCAGTTTTCCAGAAATCTCTAAAGTATGTGGGCTACATCGTATCTTATGAAGGTGTCAAAACTGACCCGAGCAAAGTAGAAGCCTTGACCACCTGGCCACAGCCGAACAACCTTAAGGAACTGCAAAGATTTCTAGGTTTCTGTGGATACTATTGGGTTGGAAAGATTGCACCAAAGTAATTTGCCCTCTGTTAAATCTGATCCAAGCATTATCCACCTATCAATCAGAAGTATAGGAGAAGTGCTGTAAAAGAAGGTGATAAAGGCCACCACAAGCCCAATTAACCTTTCGAACCAGATAGACCTCTGATTGCGATACTGCAGTTTATGACATCATTCACCAGCTCACACATGCACCCATTCTCGCTTATGCAGATCCAACCAAACTGTATGTACACACAGATGCCAGCCTGAGGGGACTTGGAGTTGTACTTTATCAGGAGTATGAGGAAGGATTATGCACAGTGGCGTTGCCAGTAGAAGCTCGACACCATCTGAGAAGAACTATTTTGTATATAAACCTGAATTTCTCGCTTTGAAATGGGCTATAGCCGACCTGTTTCACGAATACCTATATGGCACCAAAATACTGGTAAAACAGACAATAATCCCTTACATATGTCCAAATCTCAGCCAAGTTGGATGCCACTGGGCACAGGTGGTTGTAAGCTCTCTCAACATATGATTATTCGGTGCAGTACCATCCAGAGTTCAATCATATTGACACAGATGCTCTTTTAGAAGGCCTGCTTCCAGTCCTGAGTGGGTGAAATGTCACAACAATCCTCAAAGGCTCTGTGCCATAAGTTTGACAAAGATGAACACCCATCCTCTGAAACTGTAGATCACCCAGTCGATTGTCTGGGGCCTCCATAAACCTGTGTGCCTGTAGCCTACTGTAAATTCACAGCACTAGATCTAAGTGCCTACTGCAGCTCACCCAGCTGACATTCAAAAGGAACAACATCAGGACCCCATGATTAGACCAGTCTTAGATGCTTTGTACAAGATGTCTCCAAGTTACGATCCACTGATCAGCAAATTGCCTTACTCACATACTAACATACTAAAATGCCAGAAGAATAGGCCTAACGGTCTTCGTGTATGCCTCGTTTGGTCAGCCCCACCCTGGGTGCTGACCTTGCTGTCCCTCGCCTTCTCTGGCTTCTCCTTCCCAGTTCCGGGATATTCTTGCTGCATTGGATTTTGCTTCCAGAACCCTTCCCTGTACCTGTCCCACCCCTCTTGAACCCCTCCACTGTCTCTGCCTCCACCAGCCCCCTAGGCAGTGCATTCCATGGCTCCACCACCCTCTCCAGTGAAGTAGCACCTCCTCCTTTCTCCCTGAATCTTCCCCTCCAGCTTCCACCCATGCCTCTAGTGCCCCTCCTCCTTCCTTCAAGCACCCTGACTGTTCCTCCCCTATTTACCCTCTTCATGTACCTGAAGACCTCTATCATGTTTGGAGAGGGTCCCAAACTTCAGCCCAGAGAAAACTGTCATATCACAAACTAACAGATAGCCAGGAAAAGTCATAAAAACAACTGGTATAACCATCAAGGTTTGACCAGGGTGGTGGACCAGGAGGGCGGTGGATGTGGCCTATCTGGATTTCAGTAAAGCCTTTGACACTATTCCTCCCAGAAGGTTGCTTAACAAATTGGAGAATCTGGGTGTGGGCTCTAAAGTGGTAAAATGGGTTGATAACTGGCTAAAAGGCAGGACCCAGTGAGTGGTAGTAAATGGCATAAAATCAGAAGAGGGGAGGTGACCAGCGGGGCTCCATAGGGATCAGTGCTGGGCCCAGTTCTATTCAATATCTTCATAGCGACATTACAGATGGACTGGAGGAAAGTAACTGCTCACAGATGATACCAAGATCTGTAACAAAGTCGACACACAGGAGGGCTAGATAAAATGAGAAATGACCTAAGACTACTTGAAGAATGGTCAACAGTTTGGCAGTTGGGTTTCAACGCTAAGAAGTGCAAGATAATGCACCGAGGATATAGAAACACAAGAGAGGAATACAGGATGGGGTCAGATTCTAGCCACCACAAGTCAGCAAAGTGACCTGGGGGTTATCATATCCGACAACCTGAAGTCAGCCAAACAATGTGAAAAAGCAGGAAGAAGGCAAACAGAATGCTGGGGAGCACAGGAAGGGGCATAACTAGTAGGATGAGTGAAGTGGTGATGCCACTTTATAGATCACTGGTGAGGCCAGATCTGGAATACTGTGTCCAATTCTGGAGACCGCATCTCAGGAAGGACATAGACAGACTAAAAACAGTCCAAAGAAGGGCAACAAAAATGATATATGGACTGCACAAAACCTTATGAGGAAAGACTCAAGGAGCTAAACAGTTATTCGCTGGAAGAAAAGGAGAAGTAATATGATAGAGACTTTCAAATACCTTAGAAGAATAAACAAGTACAGGAGGGAAGCATATTTTAGAGACAAAAGTGCACAAGGACAAGGGGACATAACATGAGGCTGGAGGAGGGAGGTTTAGGGGAATGCTAGAAGTATTTTTTCACAGAGAGGTGGTGGATCCATGGACAGCCTACCAGCGGAGGTGGTGGAAGCAAAAACAGTACAGGGATTCAAAAGGCATGGGATAAGATAAAGACACTCTGCTGTACAGCAGAGCAGGGAATGGCAGCCCAGATAAGAGTAGGGATTGCCAAACCAAGTAGGGAAATGAGCAGACTAGGTGGGCTCTATGGTCCTTATCTGCTGACAGATTCTATGTTTCTGTGTTTATAAATGTGGTCTTAAAAGCCCTCCATGACCAAATGAGTTATCTAGGTAGTGAGATAACCTTGGACTTAGCCATGCCCATTTCTATTGGTCCAAGATGGGTGCAGACATTGACCAATATGTTAAAACTTGTAGCAGATGCCTCCAAAGAAAGGCCCAGCCACAGAGAGCAGTATCCTTGGTTAACATCATCACTAGTACCATGGAGCTTGTATGTATTGACTTTTAAGTTTAGAGCCTGATACCAAAACATTAGCAATGTCCTTGTCATAACAGCCCACTTCACTTGTTATACATGCTTATCCAACAAAAGACCAAAAAGCAGCCACTGTAGCCAAAGTGCTTGTTGAAAAGTTTTTCTTCCACTATGGAGCCCCACAGCAGATCCATTCCGACCAGGGAAGAGACTTTGAAAACCATTTAATCAAAGAAATATTCTCAATCTGGGGCATCATGAAGTCAAGAACCACTCCATATCACCCACAAGGAGACAGCAGCCCGAAAGATTTAATAGAACATTGCTGGACATGATGGGCACTTCACCCAAAAGACAAGCCAAAGGTGGAGTCAGCAAATAAAGCTCACATACCCTTACAGGGACACCAATACATTGAAATACACACCTGTCAACAAAATCAACACTTTGCCGACAGGTCGCTGTATTGGTGTGCCTGAGACAGAACATTCTGTTTCCCAGTCCTGCACCCCACCCCAAATCAATTCCGACTGGGTTGAGAATCCCTAAGATGGGGATGAGGAGCTCAGGGGTGAAGCAAACAGGACTGGGAGACTCACAGGAATTATGTAGACCACAACTTGTGGTTGACATGATTCATGCCAGCGTAGATGCTGGCTGACATAAAGGATGGTCGAACCTGCAGGGTAGAGCCACAAATAAGTACTTTGGTGCATGCTTATCATTGCACGTGAAACGATGCAACCTGATTTTCACTATATAAACTGGATTGAGAAGGCCACTTGCCTGTAGATATTTGTTTTGGAGTGTCACCAGACATAATTCAAACAGAAAATGATTTACAGTATGTACAAAAACTCAAAGCACAGCTTAATCACGCCTATCAACTTGAACATACAACGGCTGCAAAGAAAAACTTAGCCAATTAACAGAGACATGACAAACGTGTTAAAGCTCAAGAGTTACAACCCGGAGACCATGTAATAATGAGAAATTTGGGTTTGCAAGGAAAACAAGTAATAGCTGACCGGTGGAACCACCCCGTACATTGTGATCAGCAAGTAGGTGGAAAGGATCAGCAGAGACATGTGAAAACTAGAGGACTGGTCAAGGGTATGGCAGCTGGGTTGCAATGTGCAGAAGTGCAGAATAATGCACTTAGGGCACAGAAACCCAGGGCGGAGTATAAAATGGGTGGAGTGGTATTAATGGCCACCAAGCAGGAAAGAGACCTGGGGTAATCATATTGGATGACCCTAAGGTAGCCTAGCAGTGTGACAAGACAGTCGAGAGGACAAGTGGGATGCTGGGGTGCATAGGGAGGGGTATCACCAGCAAAATGGGGAGTATGGCCTCTGTATAGATCACTGGTAAGACCGCACCTGGAGTATTGTGTCCAGTTCTGGAGACCACATCTCCGTAAAAACATAGACAGAGTGGAGGCGGTCCAGGAGGACAACTAAAGTGGTGCAGGGTCTGCATCAAAAGTCCTATGAGGAGAGAATAAAGGACCTCAACATGTTCATCCTGGAACAGATAAGAGAGAGTGGAGATATGATAGAGACCTTTAAATACCTCATGGGGGCAAATAAGGTACAGGAGGAGTATTTTGTAGAAGAAAGGTGCTCAAGAACAAGGAACATGCTTGAAGCTGGGTGGGGAAGATTCAGGAGAGATGTGAGGAAGTACTGTACTCTTCACAGAAAGAGTGCTGGATTCCTGTAACGGTCTTCCAGAGGAGGTGGGGTGAGGCTGAAACAGTAATAGGGTTGAAGAATGCACGAGATAAGCACAAGGAATCTTAGTGGAAAGGAAGGGGAGGGAGAAAGAGCTGTAGATTTGTCATGGTCTGCAGTAATAGTGTAACTAGGAGAAATTAGCTGACTGGATGGGCCAAGCAGTCTTTTCTACTGTCAAATTCTGTGTTCCTGTATAAAACACAGACAATGATGGCAGAAAAGAGCAGAGGTCCATTCAGTCTGCCCAAATTCCTATAATCCCTGGAACCTAGTGCTCCTCCAGGTACTCACCTCCCGTCCCTCTCTGTTCTTCTCCTTGTCCTGTCACCCCCAGTAACCATTATTCCTTCATTATGTCCCAGCCTGCTTGAATCTCTGACTGGTTTCACACCACACCTTAGCTGACAGACTGTTTCCAGGTTCCACCACCCTTTCCGTAAAGTAGTACTTCCTCCATATCCTCCTGAACCTACCTCCTGTTAATTTCCGTTCATGTTCACATTACTGCGAATTGGTATTCAGGCTAAATAGTTTTTCTGCAGTTCATTTTGTTAATTCCTTTAAGGAACTTGAAGGTCTGTATCATGTCTCCCTTCTCCCTTCTGGTCTCCAGTGAGTACATGTTTAGTGCCTTGAGGAGTTCCTCATAGGCTCCGCCCAGATTTATACCATACCGTTCCTACCTATACCGCACCATACCATATTATACTACACTGTACTATACTATACTGTACTGTACTGTACTATACTTTTAGTTGTTTGTTGACCGAATAAATGCACTAGACAAATCCTGCCTATTTTCAGGCACAACCCGAAGGAGGGAGATACAGATGAATGCCAACTGGCCTTGAAACCAGATTAAGCTGTTGGTGGTATTTTTTTACTGAAAGAGGGAATTTGGCCAGCACACGGAGAAATTCCCTACTCTTTGATAAGTGCCATGGGATTTTTAACATCCACCTGAACTACCAATCCAGGCAGATGGGACCTCGGTTTAACATCTCATCTGAAAGACGGCACCTCAGAGTGCAGCACCCTCTCATGCTGCACCACAGTGTCAGTACTGGGATATTAACCCAAGTGCAGATGTGGGAACTGAAACCACAGCCCTCTGATCTCCCAGCCTCAGAGGCAAGTGTGCTACCTTCTGAGCCCTGGCACTGCTGATATACTATACAATACCAAATACGAGAAAGCCTGACTGTGGAAGGCTACAAAAAATCCTTGAAAACACAGCTATTAAAGCAGGCATTTACAGGGACTCATTGACTGTATGTAAATTTTATCTGTTTTATATGTAATGTTGAAAATGTTTGTAATGTTTATTGTTAAGGTGCCCTGAGCTCTGGAAGGTGCCTCATACAAATAAAATTGTACTTTTTTTTAACTTTACTATACTATACCATACTATACTACTATACTATACACTTTTGCGTGCTGTACTATACTATGCTACACTATACTATACTGTACTATACGATACTGTACTGTATTGTACAGTACTATACTATACTATACTATACTATACTATACTATACTATAAGTTAATAGGGCCTCTGGTGGGTGTCTGTTATGGTATAAGAGACATCAAGCATGAGGTGTAGGTGAGAGGACCATGAAGTGAAGCTGAGTGGTTCTGTTTGCCCAAAACACATGAGAGGTATCTCTTATCCATAAGAGGCACCCAGCAGCCCTATTAACTTATAGTATGGTGTAGTGTGGTGTAGTACAGTATAACATAGTATATGTGTGGTTTGGTGTAGTATAGTATAGTGTGGTTTGTGTAGTATAGTGGTGTGGTGTGGTGTAGTATAGTATAGTGTAGTGTGGTTTGGTGTAGTATAGTATGGTGTGGTGTAGTATAGTATAGTATAATAGTATAGTATAGTATAATACAGTATAGTGTGGTTTGGTGTTTATAGTATGGTGTGGTGTAGTATAGTATAGTATAGTATAGTGTGCTTGGTGTAGTATAGTATGGTGTGGTGTAGTATAGTATAGTATAGCGTGATTTGGTGTAGTATAGTATGGTGTGGTGTAGTATAGTGTAGCATAGTATGGTGTGGTGTAGTATAGTATAGTATAGCATGGTTTGATGTAGTATAGTATAGTATAGTATAGTATAGTATAGTATAGTATGGTGTGTGTAGTATAGTATAATATAGTATAGTATAGTGTGGTTTGGTGTAGTATAGTATGGTGTGGTATAGTATAGTATAGTACATAGAAAAACTTAGAAAGGAGATTGAGGGTCTGCAGGAGGAACTAAGACAGGCGAGGCAGACTGGGGTGGGTTTAGCCCAATACTGGAGGAGGAAGAAGGAGAGATGAGGAATGATTTAAGCCAACAGTGGTGAGAGAGGGTCAGAAAGAAGGAAGCAGAGACAAAGGGGCCCAGGCCAGGAAGAACGATTGCCGGGAAACCAGGTCAGGAGACAAAAGACAAATGGAAGGAGGAGATAGGGACTTGTGAGGAGGCGAAGAAGTGGCAAAAGTCATGGAGTGGAAGGAGAGAACAGGTTACTATGAAGAGAGAGGGGCGGGCATTTGTGAAGGGTCTTCAGAAAATAGTTGTGCACTGCTAGAGAGGAAGAAGGTGGAGGAGGGAAATGATGAAATTAGAGAAGTAATTGATAAATGCCTGGACCAAACTGGGCGGGGGAAGTTCTGCTGGGAGAATTGCAACAGGGGTAAAAGGCATAATATGTGCAGGAGGAAGAAGGAGCTGGAAATGAGGGAGGAGATGAAAGAAGCAAGCAGGAGTAAGAGGGTGGAATCTTAGTGCTGGGAGACTCAATACTAAGAGGAGTTAGGTGGGGTAGCAAGGCGGAGAGGCATAGTCGCATTTGGGTGGAGGTCATGCCAGGAATGACAGCGGAAAGGGTGGGACAATCTGTTCTGAAATATGCTAGAAGGGTAGGGACAAGCCTCATTTAATTACACATCTTGGGACAAATGACCTGGCTGACAAGACAGTGGATATAGTCAGAGAGGTTTGAGCAACTAGCACAATTATGTGAGGGGCAGGAGAAGATCAGTAACTTTTTCCGAGATACTTCGGTGCCAAAACAAACACAACAAAAGCTGAGAATAGAGGAATTTAACAGATGGCTAAGAACCTGGTGTTGTGCTAAAGGGTATGGGCTGTTGGGGGTGGGAGGGACCTGGGAGGACAGTAGTCTCTATGCCAAGGACAGACTAAACTTGAGTGAGGAAGGAAAGAAAGTGTTGAAGCAGAGGATGGAAGAATATATAGGAAGTTTGGAGTTTAAACTAGGAGTGGGGGTGGCAGTTGGGGAAGAGATATGCAGGGACCACAGGTTGGGAAACCATATGAGCTCCCCCCATAACAGTGACAAAGGACAAATGGCAAGTACTGTTGGTGATGCTAGGAAAGGAGGGCAGGATGGGAGGGTGGAAAAGGGTGGAAGGTGGTTACCCTAAAGCTAGGAACCTTGGGAGAAAACTGCAGAGTTACAGGTTCTCATGGCAGAGGAGAGGTGGACATTGCAGCCATCACGGAAACATGGGCCACCAATATAATGACTGGGACCTGTCTGTACCAGGGTACAGGTTATTTCAGAGGACAGGGTGACTGGGAAAGGAGGGGTGGCACTATGTGAAGGAAGGGCTGAAGTGTGTAAGGGAGGAAGGGAGGAGGGCAGTACAGAGTCACTTTGGGTGCAATCCAGGATTCCAAGAATAGGAGTCTTAGAATGGGAGTGGTGTACAGGCCACCATCTCAGATGGAGGAGTTAGACAGGGAACTAGCGGGACAGATCAGGAGGACCTCTGAGAAGGGTAGTGTGGTGATTGTGGGGACTTCAACATGCCAGAAGTGGACTGGAGCACCCCAACAACCAGGAACAGAAGGGAGCAGGTACTGCTGGATGCCTTCCAGGACAGCTTCCTGCACAATGGTCAGTGAACCAACCAGGTTAGGGAATACCCTTGACCTTGTGCTGGCAAATGGGGACTTTGTGAGAGAACTTACAGTGGAGGAACCACTGTCAGGGAGTGACCACCACTCAGTATGGCTCACATTGGATATGGGCAAGGAAGGAGTGGAATCTGGCACAAGAGTGCTGGACTTCAGGAGGGCTGACTTTGGGAGGATGGGAAGTGGTAAAGGGTACCTGGCCAGAATTCAATCTAGTATGGATACTAACCAGAGATGGGAGCTCATAAAGTTGGGGATAGTGGAGGCAACCAAAACCTGCTGCAAAGCCCAGAGCAAGAAGGCTAGAGCTAAGAAACCGAGCTGGTTGAGCAAGGAGGTCATGGAAAGGTAAGGAGAAAAAGAGCTGCCTTTAGGAAATACAAGAAAACAGGGAGGGGAGGACAGAGTGGAGTACTTGACAGAATCAAGGAGGTGACAAGGGCAGTAAGGGGCCAAAGCATCTACGGAACTCAGGCTGGCACAAGGCATTAAGAAGGGAGAAGGACTTCTTTAAGTACATCAGGGAGAAAAGGAGCTGTAAGGACCACATAGTAAGGATTAGGAAGGAGGGGTTGGGTGGAAGCAGGGTATGATAAGGCAGAAGCACTAAATGAGTACTTCTGCTCAGTATTTACTAAAGAGAAGAGGGGTGACACCAAGATGGGTGAAATGGCAGACGAGGGGGAAGTGGTGACAGATGGGGAAATCATGGAGGACAAGTTCGAGAGGGTTTGAAGGCACTGAGGGTGGACAAAACCAGGCCCAGATGGCATCCACCCCAGGGTACTGAAGGAGCTGGCAGAGGTCCTTGCAGGACCTTTGGCAGACCTATTTAATGCCTCACTACATCTGGGGTGTGTACCTCAGGACTGGAGGATGGCTCATGTGGTGCCCCTCCACAAGAGTGGCCCCAAGGATGAACCGGAAACTACAGACCAGTGAGCCTCACATCCATCGTGGGTAAGCTAATGGAGACTATCCTGAAGGAGAGGCTGGTGGCCCTCTTAGAGGCCAAAGGACTACAGGACAGCAGACAGCATGGCTTCATACGTGGCCGATCCTGCCAAACCAACCTGGTCGGGTTCTATGACTGGGTAACTAGGCAACTGGACGGGGACATGCAGTGGATGTCCTGTATCTGGACTTCAGTAGGCATTCGACCCAGTGCCACATGGAAGGCTGGGAAGGAAGTTAGTAGGCACAGGGGCAGGTGCAATGCTGGTGAGATGGGTGGGAAACTGGCTGCAGGAAGGCAACAGAGGGTGGTGGTGGGTGGGAGCTCTCACACCCAAGGGCAGTGACAGTGGTGTCCCACAGAGGCTCGGTGTTGAGACCAGTGTTGTTTGGGATATTCATTGCAGACATATCATGGGACATCAAGAGCAAGATCAGTCTGTTTCTGATGATACCAAGGTTGGCCTGGTGGTGGATGACCTAGGGGATGGCAGGGGTTGCAGGATGATCTGGCAAAGCTTGAAACCTGGTCAGACACCTGGCAACTGGCTTAATGCCAAAAATGCAAGGTGATGCATTTTGGGATGAAGAACCCAAGGAGGACTTACCAGCTAGGGGAGTGCAGCTAGCCCAGACAGAGGAGGAGAAGGATCTGGGTGTGCTCATCACAGGGTCAATGAACAACTCGGCACAGTGTAGGAAGGCAGCTGCAAAGGCCAACAAAATGCTGGGTTGTATTGCAAGGGATATCCTCAAGGAGGAGGAGGTGATTCTGCCACTGTATAGGTCGTTAGTTGAACCACACCTGGAGTACTGCGTGCAGTTCTGGCGTCCGTATCTGAAAAGGGACATTAAGTTACTGGAGGAGTGCACGCAGGGTGACAAAGATGATCAAGGGTCTGGGGACTTATCATATGAGAGGAGGTTGAAGGAGTTGAACATGTACTCACTGGAGGGAGGAGAGACAGGGGGACATGATTGAAACCTTTAAATACATGAAAGGAATAAACAAGACAGGTACAGAGGGCTGTTCAAAGTAAGGGAGGGGAGGGCCACCAGGGGCCATGATATGAGACTGGAGCGAGGAAGGTTCAGGAGGAGATGAGAGACACTTTTTACAGAGAGGGTGGTGGCTGGGTGGAATGCATTACCTGCAAGTGGTATGCAGTAGAACAGTGGGCTGCTTCAAACGAGGATGGGACAGGACAAGGGGAGGGTTAATGAAGGGAAGGGTGGAAGGGAGGGCAGCTGCAGAATAAGGGTGCTAGCTGCACATTCGAGCAGACTTGATAGACCTCTAGGCCTTTATCTGCTGGCAAATTTCGTATGTTCGTATGTTAGTAGTATAGTATAGTATAGTATAGTACACAGTCCTTGAAGTCACTAATAAAATCACTCCAGTTTAGGTTTAGAGCATTTAAAAAAGTTTTTATGCCATTCCCCAGTGCTGAAGTGGCACGCTCCCTAATGATCCCACAGAAGAGCACACAGTACTGAGGATAAGAGGTACAGTGACTCTGCATGCTGATTGGCTAAAACCAGGTTATTGATTTACACTATACCATACCATACCACACTACACTACACAATATAGTTAGATCTTTATGGAAATAGACTGACTATATGACAATCTGTCTTCTCCCTTTGAGGTACACTGATTTTGTTTCAACGTCCCACGTACTAGTGAAATGCAATGACTGTTATGATTATACCTCTTTATATTAATACAGCACGACTGACAAGTTTAATTGTCCGCTTCTGAACAACTGCTTTATCATACAAGCCACACTCACTATTGTTGGAAAGCTGAGTTTCTGAGATTTAATATGCAAGCCTGGATGTCTAAACCAATTAAATCCAGAGAAAGCTGTTTATGAGTATGAGTCAGCCAATTTAGAATACTTTTCATTCTGGTGGTGTATTTGCCATGTAGTTAATGTAATTTCCCATGACACACCAAACAGAGTCAAGATATTGCACTAGAGACCCAAAAGTACTTATTAGTTTGAGTGGTGACTGCTGCCATTGATCTGCTGATAATTTCTCTGATTGGCAGCAATGACTAAAGGCTACACACAGTAGAACACAATAGTGTTTGCATATTAAAAAAGCAAAGTCTTTACAAAAATGACATTAGAGAACCAGTACATTCCCAGGGCCCAATTTCAAAGGGCAAATTTGGTGCAAGGTGTCTGCACCAAAAGGAATTGATGCAAGTGGCACCTTGCACCAAATGTTGCAGCAGTTCTGATTTTATGTTTGCTTGCATGCATGTGCAAGAAACATAATGCCATGATCTGAGTTTTTCAGAGGTGTGTCAGCATCTTCCAATTCAGTCAGTGTGTTTGCAGGCGTGGTTACAGTTCTCCAATCATGCTGAAGCTGTCTATGACAGCAGTTGAAAATGCAGTGGCATACAGTTGAAAGAGGAGCTACGCTTCAGTGAACAGCTCCCCCACACACACACAGAGATCAACTGTGTCAGTTGCCTGATAGGATTGTGTAGTCTTGTCTAGCTTAGAGAGACAAGCCACATATCATTACTTTAATAAACTGTTCCCTGCCAAAGCAGGACCACCAAAATGTGTGGGTGCCTAACAGTCCTTACACACACCAGCTCTCCAAAGCACACCTTATGGACTCCATGGGTTCTAATCCTCCAGAAAAAAATACCTCAGCATTTGATGTGAAAACTCAGACTTCGTTATATGTAGTTCCAAGCGTTTTCTCTTACTAGACTCTGTCAATGTGAACTCCTGCTGCTAAAACCTAAAAAGAATGCACAAAGGAGAACACACTGCTATGCATTTCAGCAGCAGCCAGTGGGGGGGTAGGTTTCATAACTGACACTTTTAATGTGCCTTTTAGTGCTGTCATATACACACCCCTGTGTGGTAATTCACTAAACTGCACACTTAGTCTGGTAATGCAGCTTCAAAATATTTTTCTCTGAATTGCCGTGAGCTGGCATTTAGATAGAATCACATAGCTCTTTCTCAAATCAGATGCTCAATGAAGTCACATCACCTTGTGACCCTAAACATCTTAAGGGTTGGACATGTGCCCTAACAAAATTAAGAAAACTAGGTATAGAAAAAGAAAACACAAATTCAACCGTAGCTCACAATCAATCCACCCTTTCTCCAGTGAATCTGAAGTCGCCTAACAGCCCACCCTGGGTGCATGCACAATATATGGCCAACGGAGGTGCTGTTGCCTTTATTTCATAATTTCCTGATCCTGTTGCTGCCACCATACTGATACAATAATACTTTTATGGCTCGAAAACTGCTTGACATTAGCTGAATTATAAATGGCATCCCTGTTTGATGCTGTGATGCGGAATATGGTGGTGCTCAAATTTTAAGCCAAATATTACATGCATATATGTTGTTATTGACTCATGTCACTTACCATTTTATACATCTATTGACTTTTCAATTCACTTTTGCTGACAAATGTTGATATCGAGATTCTGGTGTCACAAATCCGTTCAGTGACGTGTAACATCTTAGTGCAGATGCTAAGTAACTGTTTTAAAATGCTGAAAAAGTTAACAGTCATGAAAATGCATATACTTCTTTCTTCAGTGTCTAGAGCTGTAGTGGTGTTATTGGCAAGTGCATGTCCCTTGCTCCAGATCTGTCAGTGAGATGTCTATTCTGTGCAATGGACAGTGGCTGAATGTTATCAGCTGACAGTTTTAATTTCATTATCAACAGATAAATATTCAGGTCTTTGCAAATGCAACTTTGCTGATAGCACAGTTTCATGCCCAAGTGTCTCATCAGTTAGTGGTTATATCTTAACTGATGATCACAAAAAGTATGAAAAAGATTTGCTGCTGAGTAATGTAAATGCCAATCCACCTAAGCACCTTTAGGCTGCAAACATAATGTGAAAGTATAGGGATTCTGGACCTGTGTATCACTCCGTGGCATAGCAACAGTTAATAAGTTTAAGCACATTCTCAGGACATTGTTTCACTTGCCCCTCTCCCACTACGATCCTGGTCACCTGAAATAAACCTGACATTTTAGTATCTGTTTACATCTTGACTCAGTTAGGCAATCAGCGCTGTAAGAACATAAATGGGCATATAAATGGGGACTATAAGAACATGCCGTGGGTGCTTGTGCCTTAGTCCAGCTGTGCAACATCAGCCTGAAGCTCAGGTAGGAACTTACTGTCTACCACTTTGTTCAACCCCATGTATCGCCCCATGTATCGCTGTGCTACGTCAGCCTGAAGCTCTGGTAGGCTTACTGTCTACAATCAGAAAAGAAAACACAGCACCAACACTTCTTGAAAAATAAAGCTGTATTAAACTCACAAGTGGATGACAGCCAATGTTGAATACAGTAGCGCCATGCAAGGCAACAACAGCTCAAGATACAAAAAGAAGCCCAACAGGTTTGCGCAAAAAGCGCCTCCTCAGGGACTAATTTGAAAATAACAAAAGCCCTTTAAATAGAGAGCACAATTTAAAGTGACAGTACACCATAAAAAATAAAAAGCGAAAATACCAAACATACAGCAAAATGTGAATTTCATAAAGATACAAGTGCAAAGGACTAATAACAATGTGAATAATAAAAATATGAAGTAAATCTAAATTAGGGCGAATTCAAAGAAACACACAATTAAGTATGTAAAAAATATCAATATATAAATTTCAACAAACAATAATATATTATATACCGAAAATCAAAGAAGGAACTCCAATCTAAAAGAAGGAAGAAAAAGAGATAATATAAATGACACAAAATGCCACATCCCTACATCAACATTCAAAACACTTGAGGCTTATATCCAGGTGAACCGAGTTCGAGGACTTGAGTAATCAAATGGCCTGATATGGTATGGAATGGCAGGATTTTAAGGATGATTGGATAAATCAAATGCAAGCAGCTTCTATGCTTTTTCAGGAGTGTTTGATAAGAGATTATAGAGCACAAAAGCTTTTGATTGAGCCCCTTGTTAAAGCGAAGAAATTGTCTTAGCGAATTATAGTGCTGATCGGACTTTAAAGAACTTGAAAGTAAATTCTGACTGGCGATTATCAAACAGGATGCTCGTTTAAAAGCTGTTAAAATAAGGAAGTTTGAACGTGATCGTCAAGATTATGCACTTAATCGAGTATTTACATGGAAGGGGTCCGAGACTACTGGAAAGCATAAGACGGGGCACTAATAGGAATAAAGCACAGCAAAATAGATCAATTCTGCGTACAAATGTGTGAACAGTTATGCTGATAGTAGTTTTATTCAACTTCTGACTCATCTGAAGACCCTTTGGAAGAGATCGGTCTGGCAAACAACAGCCAGCCACGCCGCTCGGAACGTCTAGTAAGATTCGAGGTAGATCAAAGACACGGCGAGGTGGGTGAAGGAGACATAAGAACAAAGGTCTCCAGAGGCAAACGCAGCCTGCCATAATGCAGAAAACTCCACAGAAATTCAGAGGGAGTCGACACAGTGAATGTCATAAATCTATCTGATGCCTCACTTACCCAAAATCAGGTTTCTGTGTTGGAGAAGGGACTAAAATTCATACCTATGTGCAGTACTTCTAAATTTACCACCTTTTGGATATCAAAAGATTCACCGAAAATTGAGCATTAAATCTTTTTTAATAGACAACATGGTCAGTGTCTGGATGGTGAATTGTTAGCGTCTGAACCAATTCAAATACAACGACAAGATGGACATCTCTTGCACTTCAAAGGTCCATCCACTTTTAATCCACCACCCTCAGCTGCTATTATGGTTTTGAAGCGGCATGTTTAAATGATGTTGACTCTATGTTTGAGAAACAGACTTTCCATTCATTTTGTAATCTCAATCATGGGGAGAAGGAAGCATTAATTGAACTAGAGAACAACTGTTCAATTACCATTAAACCAGCGGATAAAGGGGAGCTGTGGTGGTGCTGAATACTAAGGACTACATACAGGAAGTATATAGTCAGTTGGATAATGACACTTTTTATAGACCCTTGGAAAAAGATCCTACTTTGGACTTTAAAAGGAAATTGATACTTACTTTTCCAAGCATTCCAGGACGGTATGATTTCTAAAGATTCCCTTGATTTTCTTACACTGCAACATCCAGTGAGGGCTACCATTTACGTCCTGCCAAAAGTCCACAAAAGTGTACAAAGTCCTCCAGGAAGACCCATTGTTTCAGGTTGGTTCTCTTACTGAACCGCTTTCCCAATATGTGGATGCCCATATACGGGATATAGTGGGATCGTTACCTTCTTATTTAAGGGACACCACACAAACCTTAGGGATCCTGGATGACTTACAAATTGAGCAGTCATGGCTGTTGGTATCTATGGATGTTGAATCCTTGTATACCAATATACCACACCAGGGTGGACTCGAGGCAGTGCGTGCTTGGTTAGATCTTACTACCACTTTGGATGTATGTGAAAAGATTTTTGATTAAATTATCTGAATTTGTGCTTAAATTCAATGTTTTTAGTTTTCAGAAATATTATCACCAAATTAAAGGGACAGCTATGGAAGCTACATTTGCTCCCAATTATGCTAACCTTTATTTGGGACAGTGGAAAGGGATGTAATTTATGATCGTATCAAGAATCCTTTTATGATAAGATCGACCTATGGGCAGCTTTATTGATGATGTTCTGCTGGTGTGGGGGGACCTTCTTTGAGCTGGAAAGTTTTGTGGAATATTTGCATTTATCAAATACACATTTAAAATTTTCAGTACAAGCAGATCCTAGACATATTAGTTTTTGGATCTAGACATTGTGAAATTACAGGATGGTACTATGTATGCGCGATTTTCATAAACCTACAGATAGAAATTCTGTTTTACAGGCTTCCAGCTGTCACCCACGCCACACCATCAATAATATCCCAAAATCGCAGTTTATGAGGGTTAAGCATAACTGTCGTGAACCTGGAGACTCTGAAGTTTGTATGTCTGAAATGGCAGAGATTTATGAGTAGAGGTTATGCCACTGGTGTGTTGCAAAATCCATGGATCAGGTGCATAATATGCCTAGGAGTGAACTGTTAAAATATAAAACTAGACCAAAAAATGATGAACATCTCAATTTTGTTACAACTTTGGTCAGAATACAGTAGGGATTAAGGATATTAATGATAGACATTGGTCCATCTTGCAGCAGATATTTCTTTAAGAGACACAGTTAAAACTAAACCTAGGTTTGTCTATAGAAAAGGTAGGAATATTTCAGATTTATTAGTACAGTCATACCAACCGTGAGTAAATCTAGCACCAGTTGGTTACCTCCTCCACCAGTGGGCTTTTTTCGTTGTGGGCATTGTAAGTTCTGTAACATTATGGAACAGAAAAACATTTTTCTTCAGTTAATGTTAATAGGCAATTTGATGTGCGACAATTTATTAATTGTTCCTCCACAGGGTGGTGTATTTGGCTACCTGTACCTGTGGTGCCTTCTATATAGGTAAAACTTTGAGGGCACTAAAATTGAGGGTTTGTGAACACATCAGTGACATTAGATGTCATAATGATAGGAATGCCTTAGTGCAACATTTACAGTTACATCATTATGACACCAAACATTCATTTACTTTCTGTGGTATTGAAAAGGTGAATATTGGTCCACCTGAGGGATTTGGAGAATAAAATCCTGTGCAGAGAGTCCTTTTGATTTATACACTAAATGCTTTAGTACATCCAGGACTGAATGACGCTTTTGATATTGCACCGTTTTGAGGTCTAATTATTCAGAATAATGTGTTTTGAATGTTGATGTAGGGATGTGGCATTTTTGTTCATTTATATTATCTCTTTTCTTCCATCTTTTAGGTTGGAGTTCCTTCTTTGATTTTCGTATATAATATATTATTGTTTGTTGAACTTTATATATTGATATTTTTTACATACTTAATTGTATGTTTCTTTTGAATTCCCTTGAATTTAGATTTACTTGTTATTCATATTTTTATTATTCACATTGTTATTAGTCCTTGCACTTGTATCTTTATGAAATTCGCATTTTGCTGTATGTTTGGTATTTTAGCTTTTTATATTTTTTATGGTGTACTGTCACTTTAAATTGTGCTCTCTATTTAAAGAGCTTTTGTTATTTTCAAATTAGTCCCTGAGGAGGCGCTTTTGGCGTGGAAACAGTCGGGCTTCTTTTGTATCTTGGAGCTGTTGTTGCCTTGCATGGCGCTACTGTATTCAACATTGGCTGTCATCCACTTGTGAGTTTAATACAGCTTTATTTTTCAAGAAGTGTTGGTGCTGTGTTTTCTTTTCTGATTGTATTACTGATTTTTACACTGGCATAACTTGAATTGGAGCCGCTTTTGTTGTGGTAAGGGCTTACTGTCTACCACTTTGTTCATCCCCATGTACCTACACCATTTCACATCCTCCTTGATCTACAGTGAGTGGATCCTCATTCATACATCACATATGCACGTACAAAAAAAAAAAACAGTCTTCAAAATTAAGATACATTTATTATGTTTATTATGTTTGCTTGACGCATGTGCAAGAGACCTGATGCCATTATTCGAGATTTGGAGGTGTGTCACCGCTCTTCCAATTCAATCAGTGTGTTGGCAGGCGCGCCCGTAAGTCAATGCATGCTGGAGCTGTCTATGACAAGCTCCAAAGTGCAGTGGCATACAGTTCAAAGGGGAGCTACGCTTCAGTGAGCAACGATAAGATATTGCTTGCTCATGCGCAGCCTCCCCACACACCACACATGCACACGCAGGCATCGCGCGCCCCGCATGCACACACACACTGTATAGCTGACGGGGTGCCCAATCCCCTGCTGGCTATGCTGCACTCCCCCGGCCCAAGTCTTTCCAAATGCCACGCTGGGTGCCCACCCCAGCATGGCAACTCATGATATAGTTGGGGGTGCCCAATCCCCATCAGCTCCACTGTCTTCACCCCCGGTACTGGGTGCCACACTGGGAGCCCACCCTAGCATGGCAATCGATGCTTTGGGTGGCGGGTGCCCAATCCCCCATTGGCTGAATGCCCCCAACCATCCTTGTGCCACGCTGGGCCCACCCCAGTGTGGCAGCGTCCAGCTCATCATTGTAAACAAAAGAATACCTGTAAAGAAAAACGGTCCACGTAGTCTCCCTGGCCCCCTCCCACAACACGCACCCACCCACTGTGCACCCTGCCTCCCACACACACCCTTACCCATACCTACCTTTGGACCTCGCAGACGATCGTCAATGGCGGAACACGCTCTGCACTCTTCAAAGCCGACCGCGACCTGAGGAAATGCCAGTAAGCTGTATAATGGGCTAGATAGGGAGTTTTCAACTGTGTTGCATATCTCAGGTATTTTTGGAATTTTGCACCAAATTTTCAACATATGGTTTTGGGACCCTTCTCATGAATGATGTCACTGTCATGGTGTTATTCGGGCCGAAGGGTGATTTCGAAAGTCACTGCGCCAAAATCACCTTTTGGGACTGATTAACAAAATGACACTGCCAATGTTCATAAGGTGGGCTCTCCACAGTTTATTTTGAAAATTTGTGAAAATGTTCAAAACGACTGTTTTACGAGCTGCATTGAGCAGTTCCTACGCACGTTCATAAGTTTGCAAATTTTCAGTATTTTCACTCCAGATTTTCAGCATTGCCATTTTACCACACCTTCTTATAAGTAGTATAGCTGTCATTTTCACATCTCACCCAAAACATGTTTCAGCCATGTAGCACACAATGGCGCAGTTGGTGTGTTCAATCAATATGTACGGTACAAATTAAGAAAATCACAGTGACACTGTTCATGAGCAGAGGTCTTAAAATGGCTATATTGAAAATTTGGTGAAAAATTACAAAAATGACTGTTTTACAGGCGTCGTGTGCAGTTCCTCACTGCGCTCATAGGTTCGTAATATTTCAATATTTACACTCCAGATTTTCAACATTGCCATTTCCACACACTCCTTATGAGCAGTACAGCTGTCATTTTCCATCTTGCCCAAAATGTGTTTCCACCCAAGTAGCGCACAATGGCGCAGTTGATGTCTTGAAATCAATGTATAGGACACATTAAGAAAATCACAGTGACACTGTTCATGAGCAGAGGTCTTAAAATGGCTATGTTGAAAATTTGGTGAAAACTTCTAAAATGCTGTTTCTGACGTCGTTGTGCAGTTCCTATGCATGTTCATAAGTTCGCAAATGTAATATTTTCAGTCCAGATTTTCAACATTGCCATTTATTACACTTCCATATGAACAGTACAGCTGCCATTTTCATATACGCCCAAAATGTGTTTTCACACATGTAGCACAATAATGGTGCTGTTGATGTGTAGAAAGCAATGTTTAGGACAGATTAAGAGAATCACATTTACACTGTTCATGAGCAGAGGTCTTAAAATGGCCATTTACAGAAGAAAGGGTTCTGAAAGAACTCTTAAAACTGAAGGTGGACAAAGCAATGGGGCCTGATGGGATTCATTCCAGAATTCTAAAGAACTAAGGGTAGAACTAGTGACACCACTAACTACCCTCTTTAACAAATAATGGCAGGATGGGGTGGTACCCGAGGACTGGAGGAGGGCAGATGTGATTCCCTTCACAAAAGTGGGTGCAAGGCAGAAGCAGGAAACTACAGACCTGTTAGTTTAACCTCAGTGGTAGGAAAATGATGGAATCACTTCTGAAGGAAATAATTGTTGAGTATCTAGAGGCCAGAGGGGCACAGGACCCAAGGCAGCATGGATTCACAGAGGAAGTCATGCCAGACAAATCTGATAGAATTCTTTGACTGGGTGACCAAAGTAGTTGATCAGAGAGGGCTGTGGACATGGCCTACCTAGACTTTAGCAAGGCATTTGACACAGTCCCACAAAGATTAATATACAAGTTAGTCAGCCTGGGAGTGGGTCCCAAAATGACAGCCTAGGTAAAGAATTGGCTGGAGAATAGGACACAGAGAGTAATAGTAAATGAAGTCCACTCTGAAAAGTGGGGTTAGTAGTGGGGTACCGCAGGTTCAGTATTAGGACCGGTCCTCTTCAATGTCTTTATAAGCGACATTGCAGAGGGACTGGAAGAAAAGTATGTCTCTTTGCAGATGACACAAAGATCTGCAACAGAGTTGATGCACAACGTGGGGTGGAAAGAATGAGAAGGGACTTGGCAAGGTTAAATGTATGGCAGCTTAGATTCAATGCTAAGAGTGCAAGGTAATGCACCTGGGAAACAAAACCCAGGGAAGAGTACACAGTGGGGGGGTGAGATACTAACAACAACAAAAATGTATAGGGACCTGGGGAAGTCATATCAGATGACCTAAAGGTGGGCAAGCAATGTGAGAGGAAGCAAGGAGGGCTGGGGATACTGGGATGCATAGGGAGGCATCACCAGTAGAAAACAGGAAGTTATTATCCCTCTGTACAGACAGCTGGTAAGACCCCATCTGGAGTACTGCGTGCAGTTCTGGAGACCCAATCTCCATAAAGAACATAGACAGGATGGAAGCTGTCCAGAGGAAGGCAACTAAAATGGTGCAGGGTCTGCACTGGAAAACATATATAGAGGGACTTAAGGAGCTTAATATGTATAGCCTTGAGGAAAGGAGGAGAGGGGGGACATGATAGAAACTTTCAAGTACCTCAAGGAATCAACAAAGTCCAAGAGGTAGCATCTTTCAAAAAGAGGTGTGCAAGAACAAGGAGCACAATTTGAAGATAGAAGGGGCAGCTCAGAGGTAATTTAAGAAGTATTTTTTCACAGAGGGTTGTGGATGTATGGAGCGGCCTTCGGAGGAGTCAAAAACAGTGGTGGAATTCAAGCATGCATGGGACAGTCATAAGGCAATTCTAGGGGTGGGGGTAGGAAGAAGTAGGCTGCTGGTTAACTAGGATCTGCAGCTTATCCATCAGGTAGGAAATCGGCAGACTGGGTGGGCCAGCGGTCCTTATCTGCCGTCAAATTCTATGTTTCTAGGTTGAAAATTTGGTGACAAAGTCCATAAAATTACTGTGTTACAGAGTGAGCTTTGTGCAGTTTCCACCCTCGTAAGTTCATGACTTTGTAATATTTTAAGTCCAGATTTTCACCAGTGGCATTTTCACCAGTGGCATTTTCCTAATGGACTGGGGTGCGCATAAGGACCAAAGACCCCAAGGAACACCGTGACACTTGCCAGTGTCTGCAGGGTGGGGTGTATTGAAATGGCGTGGCCGTTATGCCTGATGACCCAAAGGCACACCCCAATGCCTGTCACTCTCTGCAGGGTGTGGTGGGGTTGGCTTCAGCTCAATACTTCACTGCCATTACTATTCTACACAGCTCTGTAACTTCTGCACTACCACCGCCAATGCCAGCAAGCAAACATTAGGCATTGACAAATGCTTGTTTAACACAGGCTGCATCAAAACTGGAATGCTGTGCTGAAGTAGCCATGCACCACCCCTGCACCAGACGTGCTGTTGCACCAGGGTGTAGGGAACTTGCACCATGGCGGGCTGCAACATCCACTTTATCTGGGAATTTGGAAGATCCACCATGGTCACAAGATGGGGCAGAGGTTAGCCCGACCATGAGCTGGTCTAACAGCCCTGCGCTGGGGGTCAGGAGTGAGTGAGAGGGGCAGCCTGTGAGGGTGTGGAAAGGCAGATGGACCTGTGTGGGTGCCATAGTGGGCAGCAGGGGCACAGTGGCTGTGGCAGGGGACACAAGGCACTGGGCACATGTGCTCTGGACAGGTGGACATAGCTGCTAGGACAGGGTACTCCCTGGTAGTCAAGCATTGGCTCTGTCCCAAACACCCAGGTGCCACAAGCCCTGGCACCTGTCCTGGAGCTTACACAGTCCCCGACATGCAGCGGTAGGCAATGGCTGCAGGATACTAGGTGCAGTCAGTGGACAGGGAGTACCCGGCACCACTCATTTTCTCCTGCTGCACAGTCCACCACATGGAGCCATGCTGATGCCCAACCACACTGTCGGGAACTGTAAGCTCAGGGCAGCTGCCTGGGCTAATGGCAGCTGGGAGTCCAGGACAGGGTCCGTGCTAGACTACCAGTGAGTACCCTGTCCTAACAGGTCTGTTCAACTGTCCAGGCACATCCACCTGGTGCTACCTGTGTACCCTGCCACAGCTGCCGTGTCCCCACCACCCACAACGGCAGTACACCCACAGATCCATCTGCCCTGTCCCATGACCTCCCAGGTTTCCTTACCCCCAGCATCACAGTTTGGACTGGCGATGCGCTAAGTAGTAAGACTTGACAGAACCCTCCATAAACCCCTCCAGTACACCAAATCTTTGCAAAACACTCCGACTGCAGCAACTCTTTGGACTTTGGTCAGGGACCCCTTTGCACTGAAATTGGGTACAGGGTCCCTGGCACACCTTAAGTTTGCTGCAGCTGATCATGTGCTGATCTAGCAGCTCTTTGAAAATCGAGCCCCAGTTAGCAGGCTAAAATAGATTTAATTTTAAAGTGTTCAGTTATCCTCATCATTTTAGAGTATATGTTTCTTTTGACAATTTAAAGACTTTCTGCCTATCAAGACTAAGATGTAATAGTGCTGATCATGCTGACATATTCTGTATTTGAAATGGCAGTACTGGTTGGAGGAAAACAATGCTCCTGTTCAAGAGGTACCAGCAGCTTTTGTCAAGTCTGTTCTCACGGTGTCTGAATGATGTGTTGTTATGTTATGAAACATGGTACACAGAGAACCTTGACTGGGATGTCAACATACCAGGGTACACAATCTACAGAAGGGACAGGAAGGTAAAAGAGGAGGTGGAGTAGCTCTATACATAAGGAAGGATCAAACTATAGAATTAAAAAGTAAAGGGGAGGACAAGAGGCACACTGGGTCACCTTGAGACAGAGAATGGTATCACAATCCGCACAGGGGTTGTATACAGACCCCCATCTCAAGGGGAGGAAATGGACAAGAAAATGATAGACTACATTCTCAAAATGGTTGCAAATGGGGAGATGCTGTTGATGGGGGACCTGAATATGCCAGATGTTAACTGGATGACATGTACTGCAGCCACATCCAAGAGCATGGTCATTCTCGATGCCTGCAGGGGCAGGTCTTAGACAGCTAGTGTTAGAACCCACTGGAGGAGCAATACTAGACCTGGTACTCTCAAATGGAGAGAGATCACAAATTTAGAAGTCAGTAGACATCTGGGAACAAGCGACCACTGCAAGTGTGCTTCACAATGAGCACAACCATGGAGATAAGCCATACAAAAACAAGGATACTGGACTTTAGAAGGGCTGACTTTGGCAAAATGGGTGAATACCTGAAGAATGCACTAACAAATGGCCAAAAAGGAGGGTGGAAAAACAATGGAGAAAAATCAAAACTGCAATCATAGACACAACAAGCCTTTGTGTGAAACAAATAAAGAAAACAAAGCGGAGTAAAAACCATGATGGTTCTCAAAGAGGTGGCAGGGAAGGTTAAGGAGAGAAAAGGCTGCATTCAAAAGTATAAGGAATCACAGAAGCAGTACGACAGGGAACTGTATCAATTAAAGCAGAAAGAAGTGGGGAAGGCAGTCAGAATAGCAAAGACCCAAACTGAGGAAAAATAGCCAACTCAGTTAAGAATCGGGATAAAACCTTTTATAGGGAGCATAGAAAGGTTATGGGAGGGATAGTGGAGATTAATAAAGGAGAGGTGAGGTGGGCAGAGGAGACAGTGAAAAGGCAGAGATACTGAATGAATACTTTTGCTCAGTATTCACAAAAGAAGATGAGTAGGAGTTACCTAAACCAGACAATAGAAGCACTCTGGGTAGGAGGGTTGACACCAGTCCATTCACAGAAGAAAGAGTCCTGAAAGAACTCCTAAAACTCAAGGTGGACAAAGCAATGGGGCCTGATGGGGTTCACCCCAGAATCCTAAAAAGAACTAAGGAGGACCTAGTGACACCACTGACCGTGCTTTTTAACAAATCATGGCAGGATGGGGTGGTACCTGAGGACTGGAGGAGGGCAGATGTGATTCCTCTTCCCAAAAATGGGAGCAAGGCAGAAGCAGGAAACTACAGACCTGTAAGTTTGACGTCAGTGGTAGGGAAAATGATGGAATCACTTCTGAAAGAAAAGAATTGTTGAGTACCTAGAGGTCAGCGGGCACAGGACCCAAAGCAGCATGGATTTAGAGCAGGAAGGTCATGTCAGATGAATCTAATTGATTTCTTTGACTGGGTGACCAAAGTAATAGACCAGGGAGGGGCTGTGGATATGGCCTACCTAGACATTAGCAAGGCATTTGACACAGTCACGCACAAAGATTAATAATCAGTTAACCAGCCTGGGGTGGGTCCCAGGGTGGTAGCCTGAGTAGCAAACTGGCTGCATGACAGGACACAGAAGGTAATAGTGAATGGAACACATTCAGAAGAAAGGGGGGTTACTAGTGAGTACCTCAGGGCTCAGTACTAAGTCCAGTCCTCTTTAACATCTTTATAGATGACATTGCAGAGGGTCTGGAGGAAAGGTATGCCTCTTTGCAGATGACACAAAGATCTGTAACAGAGCTGATACACAAGAGGGGTAGAAAAGATGAGAAGGACTTGACAAGGTTGGAGGAATGGTCAGACATATGGCAACTTAGATTCAATGCAAAGAAGTGAAAGTAATACACCTGGGAAACAAAACCCAGGAGAAGAGTACTCAATAGCAGGGAGGTACTAACAACAACAGAAATGGACAGAGACCTGGGGGTAGTCATACCAGATGACCTAAAGGTGGGTAAGCAATGTGAGAAGTCGGTAAGGAGAGCCAGGGGATACTGGGATGCAGAGGAAGGGGCATCACAAATAGAAAAGGGAAGTGGTTATCCTCTGTACAGACAGTTGGTGAGATCCCATCTGGAGTACTGTGTGCAGTTTTGAGAACTCATCTATGCAAGGACATAGACAGGATGGAAGCAGTCCAGAGGAGGGCAACTAAAATGGTGCAGGGCCTGCATCAGAAACCATTTGAAGAGAGACTGAGAGAGCTTAATATGCATACTCTTGATGAAAGGAGGGACAGGGGACATGATAGAAACTTTCAAGTACCTCAAGGGAATCAACAAAGTCCAGGAGGGTAGCATCTTTTCAGAAAAAGAGTGTGTAAGAACAAGGCGCACAATTTAAAGATAGAGGGGACGGCTCCAGTGGCAATGTGAGAAATTTTTCATGGAGAGAGTAGTGGGTACATGGGACCGCCTTCCTGAGGAGGTTGTTGGGTCTAAAACAGTGGGAAATTCAAACATGCATGGGACAGACATAAGGCAATTATAGTGGGGGTTGCAGGAAGTAGGGTGTTGGTTAACTAGAATCTGCAGCTTATCCAGTAGGTAGGGAAATGGGCAGACTGGATGGGCCAAGTGGTCCTTATCTGCCGTCAAAGTCTATGTTTCTATGTTTCTATGATTGGCACTGTACATAAACGGCCCTTTAGCTGATGACTGACACATCTGTGCTATTCATTTTATACTATATAGCATCTGTGTTTTGGCCTGACTGACTACAGCATCATGGCTGTCCAACAGAGATGCAGAAATAAAAGGCATGAAACCAACTGCAGTGTGGCTTCTATTCATTCATTGTGATGTCACAGTCAGAAAGGTCTGACACTTACGGCTTACTATAATAGAGCTATGCAATAGGCATGCCAACCTCCATGTAAAATGCTGTTCTGCATATACTCGTAGCACGTGTAAAAGTTATTTAAATAGTTGGATGCAAAAGTAAAAGTGCTTTAGATTAAAATAGCATCAACAGGTTGTTTTCAAAATTTAATATTTTACAACCTATATTAACTCTTTAGGAAGCCATTAGAAATAATCTGTAATTAAGATTCTGTTCCATATATTTTTGTTTTCTTTTTCTTCCCTTTCTTCACTGCTGTTACAAGCAGGAGATTTATGACATCACTTCTAGACAAGCAGCCAGAGCCAAGTTAGTTGAATGGATGAGATCCTACTTCTATGACAATCTCCTTAATAGGAAAGATTTAGGGAAGAAAAGTATAAAACATATATGAGCTATAAGGTAAATAGTATCTAAATACTATTACAGTCAGACCTGGTTAATCCATGCTTTGGTATTATTATGTATACCTGATTATCTGTACAGGGAACCTCGAAACAGATTTTTTGCCATGTTAATTACCTCTTTAACATAGAAACCTCTGTTTCTGAATCTGAATCCTGTGTTCAGAGTACAGAGACCATTATCCCATTCATTTTAACCTGGATAATTCATTGCAGGTATTAAAAAGTATTTTTTCTACCAAAGGTGTCCAAGATCCTGCTCTGACCTCCTGTTGCAATGTTTGTTTCTCATAACAATGTATCCTATACTGTCTTTGTCCTATGTTTTTGACTTAGTGCTTTTCCTTCCTACTTGCACTGTGATGCACATTATTGTATTATTGTATTATTCTGCTGCTGCTGCTGTATATATTTATATGTTTTAATTATTTATCTGACTATAAGTTAAACACAACTGTATTATCTGTACTGCTGCCAAATGTTTATTCCCTTGTATGGGTTTTTATCCCTGGTCGCACCAGGAAATGAGCCTTGGCTCAGTGTGCCTTCCTAGTTACCAACTTTTAAATAAATAAATGACCTAGCTAGCATCCATAGTCCTTCTTAATCATCTCTGTTGTCTAAAAGGTGGTAGGAAATGAGTTTTAGATATTTAACAGCCCTCCATTTTCCTTCCATTCCAGTATGTGTTCCAATATGCTTTGACCAATTTTTGATAAATAAATAACCTAGGTTTGGGACGCACTCAGCTGAGCCTCAAGTTATACTCTCTTCACCAGTTACTGAGATTTCTTTTCACATTCTAAACATTCCATGGAATCAGTGACACCATTCCTGGCTATTCATGTGAAGCCTGAAGTGGTGTTACTAATGTCATGAACGCCCAGGCAGTTGAAAAGAAAGAACAGCAACTGCTGAGGAGAAAAGGATTCACTGTAGTTACAAAGGCAAAAAATAAATTATTAATTGAACAAAAAGGTCAAAACATGGAGTCTAGAATATTTTAATTGCTCAACACTGTATTAACAAATTTCACATTTTCTAACAAAGTAAACAACTACAACAACAAATCCTTTGATCATTGTCTGGTTACTACGATACTTTTATTATGTAACAAAATGGT
Source organism: Neoceratodus forsteri (assembly GCA_016271365.2). NCBI lineage: Eukaryota > Metazoa > Chordata > Ceratodontiformes > Ceratodontidae > Neoceratodus > Neoceratodus forsteri. The sequence continues at coordinate 32,875,387 of CM057458.1, forward strand.
CAGAAACAAATGTTTATGGATTAACCAGGTCTGACTGTATGGTCCCCCATGTTTAATATGAAGCCAGCGTCTCTTTACTATACTGTACAATACAAAATTCAAATGGCAGAGCCTTAATTTGCTGTAATCCGGAAGGCACCATTGATTGACTTTAAAGTTCGGTCCATGTTAAATTTGGCTAGTACAGCCCTCTCTGGGCACACTCTGGTTAAATATGGCTTCCATAGCCCTCTATGGGGCATGTGCTGATTAACAATGGCTATTACAGCCCTTTCTGGGCACACTCTGGTTGCATATGGCTACTGTAGCCTCTGTGGGCATACTCTGGTTACAAATGATTACCATAGCCCTCCATGAAGCACCTCTGGTAACAAATGGCTACCACAATCCTCTCTCTGGGGCAGATTCTGGCTAAATATGTTACCACAGCCCTCTCTGGCCACACTTTTGTTAAGCATGGCTAGTAAAGCCCTCTCTAGGACATGTTCCTGTTAAATATGGCTACCTCAGCCCTTTCCTTGACATGCTTTGTGTGCTATGGCTAGTTGTAATGGCAATGTTGCCGACCAATAAACTTGAACTATGGCTAGTTCAGCCCTCTCTGGGCATTCTCTTGTTAAACATGGCTACCACATCCCTCTCTGGGCATTCTCTTGTTAAACATGGCTACCACATCCCTCTATGGGACATGCTTTTGTTATAAATAGCTAGCACAACCCTCCTGTGGTCAACACTCTTGTTGTACATGGCATGGTCTTCTTAAACAAGGCTAGTATAGCCCTCTGGGAGCACAATCTTATTAAATATGGCTACCACCACCGCCCTTTTGGGGCATGTTTTTATTTAACATGGCTAGCATAGCTTCCTCTGGGGTACTTTCTTGTTAATATGGCCTTGATGCCCCTCTCTGAGGTATGTTCTTGGTAAATATAGCAGCATAGCCCTCTCTGAGGCACCTCTTGTGCTTATTAGCTACCAGCAATTTTGAGGCATGCCCTTACTAAATATGGCTACCACAGCCCTCTCTATAGCATGCTTTTGTTACATATGGCTAGCACTGCCCTCTAGGACATGCTGTTCTTAAACATGGCTACCACAGCCCTCTCTGGGGCTTGCTGTTCTTAAACATGGCTACCACAGCCCTCTCTGGGGCTTGCTCTTGTTAAATATGGCTACCAGGGCCCATCCAATACAGCATTAGCAAGAGCCAATGTTTTGTTTCTGGATAATGGATGGAAACTATACAAATAAGCCCCTTTCTCTCTCTCTCCTCTTGCATTTTAATGTTTTAAGGACGTAGTTTTCACAGAGTTTGTCAGTCAGCAGTATCAGCTGTAATATTTATAACAACCCTGCCACTCACTGGATTCTGCCATTCACTACATGAGTGAACTGTTCTAGCAATAAGTCCCTGTCCAGCTGCATTCCCTGCCATTTCAGTCCTTTCTGGTGACTTAGAATGTGCTTTCCAGGACTTCTTACTCTATGTTTCTAGGCAAACATGTCTTGTTTTTCAAATTCCTTTCCCACATGTAAATCAGTCTCCTGTATAATTTTTTGTTGTTGTTGTTGTTAATATGAATTTTATTGAGCGGGTCTGTGCAATACATTATAAGGCAATAAATATCATGGCAAGGTTAACCCAAGGGCACTGACCATAAAGCCAAGTTTGAAAAAACACAAAATCACACCTACCCCCATAATGCAAAGCATCATGGGATGTATATGCAAATCACCGTCATTTTTGGCTGGTTCATCTTTAAGCAGGAATGCATGGTGCCAAAGGGCCTCTCACACAATCTGCATAAAGTGCAAACAGAAAACACAGACAGATGTTTCATCCTACCCAGGACTCATATGTGTGCCTCATCTGTATCACACTCCATCATCATGTATCACTCCAGGGAAATGAACCAGCCCTAAGTTGGTCTTATGGATTTGGGTCATGGTGAGCCCCAAAAGCAAAAACAAGCTAAAGACAAAGAACCTCAGTGCAAGCACTGAGGCAAGGGTTACCCAAAGGACATTAGCCATAAAGCCAAGTTTCAAAGAAATACAAAATCACACATACCCAATAATGTAATACATCATGGATATATATGCAAATCACCATGACATTTTAGGCTGGTTGATAAATATCATGATATACACAGAGTGGTGTCAGGAAATTAGATCACTTCTTAACAAGGATATTAAGTACATATGGCTTATTGGGATCGACTGCCACCTCCCCCAATGGTACAGCGTGATGGTGATGCCACACATTGAAGAAGAACATTATATGTATCAGTTCCTTGAGTCTAAGAATGGAATCCAGAACCCATGTTGGTGGTGGCGGGGGAATAGATCAGGTTGGCATGGCCATCCTCATCCAGCATCATCTGATTCCTCAACCGATTATATACACAGTGGGCTCACCATGTCAACTAGGACACAGGCTACAGATGGCTGTCTAATACATTACCAGGACACAAAGTTCAGACCTTTTCCCATTACATGCATGAGCAATCTATTCCACGAGAGGAACAGCACTCTCCAAGGACATTGTGACAGAAAGTTTTTTTTATGTCTGGTAAATCAGATTCACTGTGCTACACCAGGACTTTATGTCCAGGAGTTGCATGGTGAGCCAGAGTCTAGTTATAGATCTCTTCATCGTGGTGATGAGAATGCCCAGGAGATATCTAGATTTAAGGTCTTGCAGGCCTACTGGATACTGTAGAAACAAGTACAGATCATACCTTAAGGGTATTGGCCTGTTAAAGAACTTCACAATGTCAGTTTCAATCATCTGAGGGGAAAGGGTGCAATATTGGACACTCTCACATAATATGGGTGCATGCAGCCAAAGGCTCCTGCAGTGACTCCAGCAGAAGGAGTTTCGGGTTGGGAGATAAAATCCTGAACCATCTGTAGCATGAATGGATTATAGTCATTTTACTACAGTATCACCAAGTCTTGGGGCATAGCAATGTAAATCCCTTGATATTTAAACTTAGTGAACTCCCATCAAAAAGGGAACCTGTCTTTAACCTGTTGGGAGGGAGAACAGTGAAACCCTAGTTTCCATTTTGGAAGTGTTTAACTTATACCCAAAAATGTTGTAGGTGCCGTATTGGTCCTAGGGGAGCACCAGTTGTGTACCTCAGCTGGAGGCTTTTGCCCAGAGAGGAGCATCGCCACAGTTGAGAAGGAATGCTTGGGAATAGTGTGAGCCCTTCAGAAGCTGCAGCCTTACCTATCTGGGAGAATTTACTGCGGTCACAGATCATAATCCCTGATTTGGCTTCATAGGTCCAGTGGACAAAATGGTAAACTACTACATTGGAGTTTGGTACTGCAGGCATACAACATGACCATCCAGCATCGCAGTGGCAAACAAAATGCAAATGCGGATGGGCTATCTAGACAGGGCTAATGGTTTGGCTGGATACTTTGGGCACTTCAGTAATTGCATGAAGCGGCTGTGTCACTTGGGGTGACCCAGGGACACGCCTTCACTATCTGGGGGGAGATGTGACAGAAATGGGAAGGAAAGAGTTAATGGTTTGGATTCTGTAGGTGTCTTATTTTTTAGCAGTGTGAAAAAATACACTGAGGCTGAAATCCTCCAGCAGCATCCAGCTTGTGAATTCCTAGCTGCTAGATAAGAGCTGGGTCATAAATCTCAGTGGACATCTCCAGATACACACAGACCTACAGACACAGACACAGGGCAGTTGGAATGGATTGGATCATTCAAATATAAACTTAAGGTGAAAAGGAATATAATTGGTCACCAATAAGAGTTCACTCTGATTGGGACAATTAAATACATAAATGTTAGTTGGTTGGTGCATTTAAGGGAAAATAGAGTTTACCTAGTCTCCATAGAGTATATAAGCTTCTGTAAGACAGAGAACTCTCTCTTGCCTTTGGAAGCTGTGAGGAAACATAAGCTTGGAGCCTACCTTGTAGTTATGTCCGTGGGAGCTGGCAGTTAGAACAGGGTCCATTGTCTCTTGTAAGGACAGGAAGGGTAAGTTTAGTGATAGCATATTTCAGTAATAGCCTTCTTTTGCCATCTGTTATTTAAAAACATTTGTTTACTTTTCCTGTATGAATGTTATTCTCTGTGTTGTAACTACATATCCTGTAAATGCTCATTGCACTTTCTGTTAAGTAAAAGCTATTTATTTGCTCAACAGTTGTGACTGTGATGTCATTTTCTAAGGTAATACTTGGTTTTCCACTGGCTAAGGTAAACTCTGTAGCATCCACCACCGAAAGAGACACACTACCAGACTTTAACTTGTGCAATTGCAAGTGTGATTATTCAAGTTTGTACACTTGAAAGAGGTGCGGAAGGAAAGTCCGGCTGGTGGCAGCGAATACCGAGGACACACACCTCTGTAAAGCTGTTTCAGCCCAGAGGAGAGGTGGGTTGTCACATAGCTTGGAGCCTGCCTTGTAGTTATGTCCATGGGAGCTGGCAGTTAGAACAGGGTCCAGTGTTTCTTTGTAAGGACAGGAAGGGCACCTCTTCAAGTGTACAAACTTGAATAATCACACGGCAATTGCACGTTAAAGTCTGTAGTGTGTCTCTTCTGGCATGGATGCTACACAGAGTTTACCTTAGCCAGTGGAAACCAAATATTACCTTAGAAAAATGACATCAATTTTTCATGGTAGAGAAGACATCACAGACAGGAAGAAATCACAAACAGTAAAAATACTATGGATAAGAAAAGAAACCATATGAGTTTACCCCATCAAGTGGCGTAACAGAAACTGGACAAATACATTAATTGCTTTCGCCAGAGAGTTACTGGTGAGATTCTTAATAGGCAGAAACAGGCCCACTACAACCTCTCTCCATTTGGAATGGAGGGCTATACAAACATTAAAATCAAACCATAACATTGTCATAAAAAAGCTGATAAAGGCTCGGCAATGGTGATATTGAATCGAAGATTACAATACGGAAGCCAACAGGCAGCTAAGTGACCTTACTTTACTACAAAGTACTGGGAAGTGACCCAGCTACAGAATATAAACGAGAACTACAGAAGTTAACTGAAACATTTCCAGAGCATGTCCAAGACAAACTAAAGGACCTCATCCCCAGTGAACCTAAGCCAGGGACATTCTACATGCTTCCTCAAATACATAAGCCTGGTAATCCTGGTAGACCCATAGTGTCTGGTAATGGCACCCTGACAGAGGGATATCAGGGTTTGTAGAAGCTATTTTCAAACCACTGGTTATACAAAGGGATAGTTACATCAAGGACACTATTCACTTCCTGCATAAACTTTCTGGTTTTAAGGACTTACCACCTGATACCCTTTTAGCCACGATGGATGTAACCTCCTCTACAGTAATATTCCACACACAGATGGCATTTCAGCCTGCCTCAAATACCTGCATGACAAAGAAGTGGACACCAACATTGACCCTGAGTTGTGGGTAAACTCACTGAATTCATTCTGACACATAACTTCAGCATCAATGGTAAACATATGTTCAAACTATGGGAACCGCAATGGAACCAGGATGGCTCCTCAGTATGCTAATCTTTTTTATGGCGAATTTGGAGGAGGATTTTCTAAGGCACTGTACACATAAACCACTAGCTTATTTCTGTTACATTGATGATTTGTTTATAATTTGGACAGAGGGCACTGACACACTTAAAGATTTTCACCAGGAACTTAATAACCTCCACCCAACTATAAAGCTTTCCCTAGAATATTCTGCCACAAGTGTACATTTTCTGGATACCACTGTCACTATTAAGGATGGTACCCTACATACCTGTCTTTACAGGAAACCAACAGACAGACAGAGATACTTACACAAGAAAAGTAATCACCGAGCCACACAAAGAAATCCTGTTATATATAGTCAAGGACTTGGTATCACCCTCTGTTCAAATAGGAAGACAGAGACACACATCTGGCGATGTTGAAAAACACCTTTATTGAGCAGGGACACTCATCCAGAGAAATTGACAGAGCAGTGGAATGTGCAACACAGGTCGCAAGAGAACAGCTACTGCAATATAAGGAACGGATGACTACCAACAGAATACCCTTAGTAGTCACATACCATCCTGACCTTGAACTCCTCGTAAGATTTAGGATCTCCATCCAATAATTAGTGAGGATGAAACCATAACTGTATTTTCAAGAACTACCATTGCTATCTTTTCAACAACCACCTAATTTAGCCAACCTGATTATTAGGAGTCAACTTGAACGGAACAGAATACCATGACATCCTTATGGTACACGACCCTGTCAACGCACATGTAAGACGTGTAACCTCATTTCCACTTCAGACTGTGTGGTTACATCACAAACAGACTATTCAGGATACAGGGAATTATACATGTACATCAAGTAATGTGGTCTATTTTATCCAATGCAAGAAATGTCCTCGCACAGGTTATGTGGGGAGACAAGCCAACAACTCCACACTAGAATGAATTCACACAGACATTCTATTAATCACAAGATGATTGAAAACCAGTAGCCAGCACTTCTCCCAGGATGACCACTCAATCTCAGATATGTCTGTGATGGTCTTAAAAGGACATTTCAACAATACACAACAGAGGCGACTTCTGAAATTAAACTTATTTTACTTCTCAATATGGTGGCGGATGGATTGAACATTGATGTTGGTTATAGGACACATTATTCCACTTAAACTTACACAGACCTTTACTTTAAAGATGGACATAAACACTTTAGTTCTTCAGTGGGCCTTTGATTTTGTAAGTTTATGGTTTTCTACATTGTTGACTTCTCACCTTAATATTGTGGTGAGTGCGTTTGAGTGTGTGTGTGTGTGTATACTGATGTATGTATGTATGTGTGTGTTTTGTGTGTCTTTGGTGTGTGTTGTGTTTTTGTGTGTTGTGGGTGGTGTGTGTGTGTTTTGTTTGTTTTGTGTGGTGGTGGTGTATGTGGAATGTGTTTTGTTATATTTGTGGTGTGTTGTGGTTGTGTGGGTGTGCAGGTGTGTGTGTATGTGTGTGTGTGTGTGTGGGGGTGTGGGCTGGTGTATGTACACACTTATGTGTGGGTGGAGCGTGGCATGGGGCAATTGTTATGTGGCTAGGACACTTAGTTTTCATATGTAGTGTGCATTTACTTCCTTCTACTAGTTGTCAGTGGTTGGATTACACACTGTCACATTTTTAAATCTGCTCATATTAAGATGCATATCTCATTTACTTGGGGTTCATAAAGGTGTAATTCCTTTGGGTTTTCATTTAGATTGCTTAGACTGATTCTGTGCATTTTGTTATACACAGACTCTGTGTTGAAATCTGCACTTATCAGGCTCGTGGTCTCGTTTTCTTGGGGTCCTTGACAAGTATTTTTTATTTGGCACTTACACTTACAAGTGATACTTTCATGCATCATGTTTATATGTGTAGGTTAATTTGAGGCTTGTTTTCAACTTGCAGTTATACCTCATTTCAGGATTTTGTCTCTCATTATCTGTCCTTTAATATACCAGGACAATTGGAATGTAAGTTGCAAGCTCATTTTACATGTATTAGAGAGAATGCCACTCCAAGGTTTTTTTAATCACTAGAATGCTTTCTTGGCATACTGAGACATTTAAAATTTATGTGACAAGAACTCTCTGGCTGTAGAGAATTCTTGATAACCTTTGCCCTTCTGAGGCTCCTCAGTTAAAGGCATACTGGTGTTAATTAGCTTCTCTGACGTAATCTTCTATTATGTTTTAAATGTATATATTAAACCAATGAGAATTATTTCTGCTTTTCTATATAATCTGGTATTAATAGTATGGGATATTTGAAAAACTGCCACAAAGCTTCTGAGGAAGGACCAGGTTGGTTCGAAAGCTAGAGCACTTTGTTCTTTCTGTAACATCCATGTTGGTCCAATAAAAGGTATCAAATCATTTGTTTCGGATCTAACTTATACCCAGACACTTTCCGAAGGCCTGGAGAAGGTTAAACACTGCTGATAATGTATTTTTGGATATGATAGATATAACATTATGTCATCTATATATATTAGGGATGGGCAGACTGGTCTGACAAACCCCACCCCGGATCAGTCAGTGTTTGTTTGAGTCAAGCAAATCTGAACTCTGCCAGAAGAGTACAGAGGTCCACTCACAGTACTTTTGTGATATAAAAAAATGCTATTATTTGTTAAAAAAATCTACTCTTCCATCTACTAGCACCCCTGGATACTATAAACAAAAGGTTTTTCTTTCATTAACATTTTTCCTGCCTGCCACTCACAGTTGAATGCACTCTTGTACAGTGTTTCAAGTGTGCATATTTAAGCGTTGCTTTATGCAAAAGAAGCCAAATATGAGACCTTGCACAACTAAGTGGGAGTCTGCAGCAGCAAGGCAGCAGCCTGAATTCAATGAGCATTGCGAGGCAAGCGGCGGTAGTGGAAGTGAAATGGTAACATGGTGGGCATCATCCAGTGTGGCTGGGTGTAATACAACAGTGACACAGAAACAGTGGCACGATTATCCAGTGTGTGGCTGAGTGGTAATAACGGTGACACAGAAACAGTGGCATGCATTATCCAGTGTGTGGCTGGGTGGTAATAACAACGGTGACACAGAAACAGTGGCACATCATCCAGTGTGTGGCTGAGTGGTAATAACAACGGTGACACAGAAACAGTGGCATGCATTATCCAGTGTGTGGCTGGGTGGTAATAACAACGGTGACACAGAAACAGTGGCACACATCATCCAGTGTGTGGCTGAGTGGTAATAACAACGGTGACACAGAAACAGTGGCACGCATTGTCCAGTGTGTGGCTGGTGGTAATAACAATGGTGACACAGAAACAGTGGCATGCATCATCCAGTGTGTGGCTGGGTGGTAATAACAACAGTGACACAGAAACAGGGTAACGCATCATCCAATGTGTGGCTGGGTGGTAATAACAACGGTGACACAGAAACAGTGGCATGCATGATCCAGTGTGTGGCTGGGTGGTAATAACAACGGTGACACAGAAACAGTGGCATGCATTATCCAGTGTGTGGCTGGGTGGTAATAACAACAGTGACACAGAAACAGTGTACGCATTATCCAGTGTGTGGCTGGGTGGTAATAACAATGGTGACACAGAAACAGTGGCACGCATCATCAATGTGTGGCTGGGTGGTAGTAGTGGCAGTGACATGGCAACAGCAGCAGGCATCATCAGTGTGTGGCTGGGTGGTAATAACAACGGTGACACAGAAACAGTGGCGCATCATCCAGTGTGTGGCTGGGTGGTAATAGCAGGTGACACAGAAACAGTGGCACGCATCATCCAGTGTGTGGCTGGTGGTAATAACAACGGTGACACAGAAACAGTGGCACGCATCATCCAGTGTGTGGCTGGGTGGTAATAACAACGGTGACACAGAAACAGTGGCACGCATGATCCATTGTGTGGCTGGGTGGTACAATAACGGTGACACAGGAAACAGTGGCACGCATGATCCAGTGCGGTTGGGTGGTATAATAACGGTGACACAGAAACAGGGCACGATCATCCAGTGTGTGGCTGGGTGGTAGTAGGCAGTGACATGGCAACAGCAGCGGGCATCATCCAGTGTGTGGCTGGGTGGTAATAACAACGGTGACACAGAAACAGTGGCACGCATCATCCAGTGTGTGGCTGGGTGGTAATAACAACGGTGACACAGAAACAGTGGCATGCATCATCCAGTGTTTGGCTGGGTGGTAATAACAACGGTGACACAGAAACAGTGGCATGCATCATCCAGTGTGTGGCTGGGTGGTAATAACAGCGGTGACACAGAAACAGTGGCACGCATCATCCAGTGTGTGGCTGGGTGGTAATAACAACGGTGACACAGAAACAGTGGCATGCATTATCCAGTGTGTGGCTGGGTGGTAATAACAATGGTGACACAGAAACAGTGGCACGCATCATCCAGTGTGTGGCTGGGTGGTAATAACAATGGTGACACAGAAACAGTGGCCGCATCATCCAGTGTGTGGCTGGGTGGTAGTAGTGGCAGTGACATGGCAACAGCAGTGGGCATCATCCAGTGTGTGGCTGGGTGGTTATAACAATGGTGACACAGAAACAGTGGCATGCATCATCTTGTGTCTGGCTGGGTGGTAATAACAGCGGTGACACAGAAACAGTGACACGCATCATCAGTGTGGGCTGGGTGGTAATAACAACGGTGACACAGAAACAGTGGCATGCATCATCCAGTGTGTGGCTGGGTGGTAATAACAATGGTGACACAGAAACAGTGGCACGGATCATCCACTGTGTGGCTGGGTGGTAATAACAACGGTGACACAGAAACAGTGGCATGCATCATCCAGTGTGTGGCTGGGTGGTACAACAACGGTGACACAGAAACAGTGGCACGCATCATCCAGTGTGTGGCTGGGTGGTAAACAACGGTGACACAGAAACAGTGGCACGATCATCCAGTGTGTGGCTGGGTGGTAATAACAACGTGACACAGAAACAGTGGCACACATGATCCAGTGTGTGGCTGGGTGGTAACAACAATGGTGACACAGAAACAGTGCACGCATCATCCAGTGTGTCGCTGGGTGGTAGTAGTGGCAGTGACATTGCAACAGCAGCGGGCATCATCCAGTGTGTGGCTGGGAGGTTATAACAATGGTGACACAGAAACAGTGGCATGCATGATCCAGTGTGTGGCTGGGTGGAAATAACAATGGTGACACAGAAACAGTGCACGCATCATCCAGTGTGTCACTGGGTGGTAGTAGTGGCAGTGACATTGCAACAGCAGCGGGCATCATCCAGTGTGTGGCTGGGAGGTTATAACAATGGTGACACAGAAACAGTGGCATGCATGATCCAGTGTGTGGCTGGGTGGAAATAACAATGGTGACACAGAAACAGTGGCACGATCATCCAGTGTGTCACTGGGTGGTAGTAGGCAGTGACATGGCACAGCAGCGGCATCATCCAGTGTGTGGCTGGTGGTTATAACAATGGTGACACAGAACGGTGGCATGCATGATCCAGTGTGTGGCTGGGTGTTAATAACAATGGAGACACAGAACAGTGGCACGCATCATCCACTGTGTGGCTGGGTGGTAATAACAACGGTGACACAGAAACAGTGGCACGCATCATCCAGTGTGTGGCTGGGTGGTAATAACAACAGTGACACAGAAACAGTGCGCGCATCATCCAGTGGTGGCTTGGTGGTAATAACGGTGACACAGAAACAGTGGCCGCATCATCCAGTGTGTGGCTGGGTGGTAATAACAGCGGTGACACAGAAACAGCGGCACATCATCCAGAGTGTGGCTGGGTGGATATCAGCAGATGGTAGAGTTGGGGAGAGGATACAGTTATTTCTGGGACAGGGTGGGTGGGAATCAGCAGATTGGAGGGGTGTTCATTTATTTCTTGGGACAGGGTGGATAGGAATCAGCAGATTGGAAGGTATTTATTCATCCCTGAAACAAGTGAGTTGGAATCAGCAGAAGGGAGAAGTGGGTATTCATTTATTTCTGGGACAGGGTGGGCAGGAATCAGCAGATGGGAGGTGGTATTCATATTTTATTCTGAGACAGGGTGGATGGGAATCAGCAGATGGGAGGAGAAACTAGGCTGTTTTTTCTGAGACAAGATAGGCTTCAGCAGATGGGAGGAGGGATATGGGGTATTCATTCTGGAATAAGTGGTAGCTCAGGTAGGAGGAGGGAAAATGGTATTTATATTGGAATAGTGTGGGTATTTTATTTGGTTTTGTTGACGGGTAAGTGTACTAGACAAACCCTGCCTATTTTCAGGCACAACCGGTGGGAGAGGAATATAGATGAATGCCAACTGACTTTGAACCAGATTAAGCTGCTGGTGGTATTTTAGGAATGAGAGAAATTTGGCCAGGACACCGGAAATTTCCTACTCTTTTCAGTAAGTGCTGTGGAATCTTAACATCCACCTAAACTACCAATCCAGGCAGATGAGACCTCGGTTTAATGTCTCATCCGAAAGATGGCACTTCAGAAGTGCAGCACCCCTCTCATGCTGCACTACAGTGTCAGTACTGGGATATTAACCCAAGTACCAGATGTGGGAACTGAACCCACAGCCCTCTGATTTTCCCAGCCTCAGAGGCGACATGCTACCTACTGAGCCACTGACACTGCTCTGGAGGAGGGAAGGGTATTCAATACAAGGGAAGGGTTATTCATTCTAGGACAGGGTGGTAAAGTATTAATTCTGGGCATAGTGGATATCCACAGATTGGAACAGAGGGTATGGCCCAGCTGAAAAGATAACGATTTTATAATGGTGTATCATTAATAATCATTATCAATTATGTGCAAAGATTATGATCAAGCAAAAAAAATCATTGTGATTATAACTAACAATGATTATAAAAGGGTCTGAGAAATAGAGCTTCTGATTGGTTGTAAACATTCTATCAGCCCTATGTTAATCTTTGATTAACATACTTGTACAACCTAATCACATGTTGAATAAGGTTTAACACTATTTCAAAAAACATTTTTATTATAATAGCAATAAGACACTCTCAGGGTTATGTTAATGGTCAGTTAATCACCCTCTAGGGGCATGTAGCACTTCGGCTATGCCTCTTGCCACATTACACCCCTAGAAGGTGTTTAACAGACCACTAATGAACCCCCCGGTCATGCCTTATTGCTTAATTAAACATGAACGTTAATGGCCACCAATCAAAACCATCATGTTATGGAAATAGCGATTGTGATTAATGGTGATCGCATATCATAATGATTTTTATGATTTCCCATAGCCAAGAGTACTGTAATACATTTAAAAATCTACTTTGTATACTTTTGAAATTTATCGTGTCATCTATTTAGAGATCTTTAGTGGTGTCTTCATCTATGATACATGTTCCATATACACACTTTGTATTCAATTATACATACACTAATACTTCATTTCTTACTATAGTTTGTAGAGCTAAAATCGGATTTATCTATCTCCTTCAAATGATTCCTCTTATGGTTATGGTGAGTTTCTACAAGTACCTGGTTTCTGCTCAAAACTTTTTAAAAGTTTGAAAAATACTACTATCAAGGCAAATTTATTTCAAACATAGAAATTGCCATTGTTTTGGTTCATAAACTGTGCTATTGAAATATGCAAATTAGCTATGTAAATGTGTGTACTATTTATTATTTATTTGTTTTTGTTAACCAGGTAAGCACACTAGACAACAAGTGCCTATTTTCAGGTGCGACCTGGGAGGTTACAATACAGAAAACATAGTACGTGATCAAGATAGCATACAAACCCTTAATACAGGTGGGCCAGAGAGAATCAGTACAGGAACATGGTGCATAGACAGAGTGACATACTCACCCACACACAGGTGGGGCCAGAAGTACAGTATATAGACATGGTACAGAGACAGAGCTAGCAAACATGAGTACAACTACAACTCAAATCGTTAAACCCATAAGGTAACATGGAGGTAGGAGACTACAGGTACAGGTAACTAAGGGGTAGCATAATCAGTGAACAGTCCAGGTGTGTGTCAGGAAACAGGCAGGAGGAGAGTAAACAGTGCAGTAGGACAGCATGGAACTAGTGGGTGAGGAGAGGGGAGGAACACAACCTGGGGACAACCCCGTGGAGTATGGCTCGAACTGCAGAGAGAACTGCCCAATCCAGTTGCATGCCCAGGGGCAGGTCAAAAATAGCATGGGGATTTCAAGGTGCCACAAGGAGGGAGCTAATGGGTAGGGGATGCCTGTCAGAGGAGAGTGGAAGTGCTATAGTAGGAGAGGCAGAGGCTGAATTCAGCTTGTGGGAGAGGTGTTGGGCAGCGAGTGTGAGAAGTGCTATAGTGAAGAGTGGCAGAGGCGAATCATGCTTATGGGAGAGGTGTCGGGCAGCCTTCTAGTGCCAGCAGCTAGTTGGCACAAAGACAAGTGGAGGCAGCTTGAGGAACTTCCAGAGGGACATTTTGAAGCCGGGTGGGAAGGGGCGGCTCAGACTGGGGCAGGAGGGAGTTCCAGAGTCTCGGCATAGGCGGAAGGCCCGATCACCAGTGAGGAACGGGTCTAGGGACCTTGCAAACCAAAGTCGGCTGGACCTTAGTTGGTAGGCCGGGTGCAGTGTTTGAAGGAAGGGCAAGAGCGGGGGCAAGCAGTACTGACTATATTATCAACCATGTTACCGAGGACAAAGGCTTGGTGTTTTCAGGGAAGCCACTCCAGACGGGCATAGAGGGCACACGATGTGTAGGCGAGGAGCAGAGAGGGCAAAAGACATATGTTGTTATAGGCCATATCCCATTTAGCTAGATAGGCATTCGGGACCGTCGCAAAGGCAACAAGCCCATAGCAGAGCGTGGGTAGGAGGATCCCTGGCTATGGTGAGCAGCACGCCGGGTGAGGTAGTCCTTGGCCCTGTATGCCAAGCCAAGCTTACTGTTCAACGCTTTGCAGATGTTCCAGAGGTGCACTGTGAGATCAAGCTGAGGATCTAGGGCCACCCCTAGGTACCTAGCGGATTTCAGGACAGGCAGGAGGGCCATTCCCCCATTAATGGCAAGGGGAGGGGCAAGATGCGGTTTTGGCCATCGACCGAATAACATGGCGAGGGTTTGTTTAGATTAACGGTGAGCTTGTGTCCCACGAGCCAGTTACGGATATGCCCAAAGTCAGGGTTGAGTTGGGAGTTGATTGTAGAGATGTCCTGGGAGCTAGATAACAGTACCAGGTCATCTGCATAGAGTGTGGTAGACCCAAAGGTTGTAACGGAGGGAGTTCGTTTATATAAAGGAGAACAGAATGGGACCGAACGGACCCTTGGGGTACTCCGCATCTGACTGGGAGAGGTCCGAAAGAGCACGGTTAAAACAGGTGTATTGTTGTCTCCCAAGGTAGCTGGAGAATCAATCAAGGGCACGGGGGAAGCCTTGCCGAGTAGAGCGAGGAAGGAGATTGTGGTCGACCCGATCAAAGGCCTTAGAGAGGTCGACAAAGATGGCTCCAGTCAATCTGCCAATGTCTGTAGCAGATCTGACCTCGGAGGTGACCACGGTGATAGCAGTGGCCGTACTATGCCCCTTCCTGAACCCATGCTGGGCAGGGAGAACTGCATACTCCTGCAGGTAATGGGAGATTTGTCCAGCTATAGCCTTTTCAAGAAGCTTGCTGGTAGCAGGAGTATGGCAATGGGGCGTAGTTGTTCATCTCCTTGGGGTCGCTCGTGCTTAAACACCGGACAACCTTGGCCACCTTCCACACGACAGGTAAGATTCCAGAGGGAGAGAAGAGTTAAAATATGGGTAATTGGTCAAGCAGAGGAGGGCCCCAGACTCAAGAAACTTAGGCTCAAGGTTATCATAACCCGCCCTGAGTGGTGAGAGACCAGCTAGAGAGTTTGAGTCTCTAGCAGAGATTTGTTTCAGGTAAAAGGAGGCCGGGGAGGGGAGTGGCCCTGAGGTTCGGGGGTGGAGGTTGGGAGGAGGGAGGCAGGCAGTTGGAGAACAAACAGTTGAACCCTGAGGCTATGGTCTGGGGGTTGTTACAGTTGGCCCCCTACATTCATGTCGACGACCGAGTGCTTGGCAGACACACGACCATATTTTTGATGTTTTTCCAGAAGCACCAGGGTTGTAGGCTGATTTGAGCATGGCTGGATTTGCAGAACTCACTCTTGGCGGCACGTATTGCGTGCCTGCAAGAGTTTCTGAGCCGTCGATATTCAAGGAGTCTTGTGTGTCGCTGGAAATTTTGTAGTTGATCCAACTCTGTCTCTCTGCTTCATGAGGTGAGTAGTCCACCATGGAGCCACTTAGTGACAGTACCCCTCACCTCCTTTTTGTGAGGGGAGCGTGCCTGTTCTGAAGGGGATGAGAATCGCAAGGAAGTGGTCCAGTCCTTTGGTAGGGTCATTGGTGCTGAGAACCCTAGACCAGTCGGTACGACGTAGGTTGTCAAGTAGTCATGGAGGATAAGCTTGAAATAATCCTCATCTGAATCACTCTACTAGGAATTTTGGGGACGGTGGATCCCCAGATGCAGTGAATGGGTGAGTGATCAGATATAGCGTCTGGGAGAGTGCCAAATTGGATGATTTTATCCAGTCGGTTGCTCAGTAACCAGTCAATAAGCGACCCTTGTCCCCCAGGAGGAGGTCCTAGTAGGTACTGTGATGGTCTGATTGAGGCGAGGCCAGACAGAAGTGGCTCATAAAGTTTGGCATTAGGCCCCAGCCAGTTGAGGTTGAAATCCCCAGGATTAGCACCTCATTAGACCCAACCTTGCCTTTAAGGTGGTCAAGTAGAGAGAGTCCTGTGCCTCCCTAGGAGGATTGTAGGCACAGACCAGGTGCAACTTTTTGTGTTACCGAGCAGTAGGAGGAGTGAATGAATTACAACCTGTAGAGTCGGGCGGAGACAGTGACAAAACAGATACGTTTAGGTGCCCCTAAAGTATGGGAGTACACCCCCCCGTTTACTACCAGTCCTATCCCGCTCTAATGAGGCTGTAACCCGAGAATGGCACATGCGGTGTCAGGAATACCAGGCTTCAGCCATGTTTCTTGATACCCATGATGTCAGGCTCATACAAGTCGCCCATGCTGTCAGTCTACTTGGTTATGTAGGATACTGCAGATGTTTAGATGAGCTATTTTTAGGCCTTTTTAGACAGCCAGGCTGGGGCAACTTGGGGAGGGTATGGGGTTGCTGGGAGACCAGGATAGGAGGGTGTGGTGACCCGGCTGCGCAGAGAGGCCATAGCCTGGTCTTACTGGGCTCCGAGGTAACCCTGGGCTTTTAGGTGCCGTGTCCAGAGATCCAGTTCACAATAGGAGTAAACCTAACAGAGCCCCAGGAGCAACTGCAAGAGTGAAAGGTGTCTAAAGTGGGGCTGAGACTGGGGCAGTGGTTAAAGCAAGGAGAGGAGTCAAGGGACAGCTCGTCACCTATGGTATAGTACCTTAAATGAGCACAGAAAGCCAGAGTCACATAATAATGTGCCTAGGAGATGCACATAAAGCAGTCAGCCAGGTACACACATAGAGAAAATGCCAGCAGCCCTCTGGTGGTGAACTACTATAGACTGCAGATGTGTGATGAGAGCTATAAGCTCAGTGACAACCACGGGTGGTGGTGGGGTCAGTGGGCAGCCGAGGCGAAGCCGCGGGCTAGTCCTCATCAGCGGCAGCAGAGAAAAGGCAGCGTGGCGTTCACGCGTGGCTCCAAACAACGGCAGGTGCAAGGGCGAACACAGAGCACAGGAATGCTCCTCATGTAGGGTGAAAAATGCACTGAAGTAGGGAGGAGGAGCAGTATTTACCTTGTCGGCTGTGGGCTCGCCGGGGTGGGGAGAGCAGCAGCTGCTACCCTCGCGACCGGGTGGTCCCTCCAAGAAAGGCAGCGTCCCTGTAGAGAGAAAAGCAATCAGGGTGAGCTCACCTATACACCAAGGAGTGTTGGGGAGGGACTATGGAGAGACAGGCAGGGCAAGGTGGGAGGGGCAGAGAGGAAACACTGCTATGGAGGGTGAGTAATAGTGAGTCAGGCGCTAATATTCATCAAAACTATAAACATGAGCATTTTGGACAGCAGGCAACAGGTTAGGATCCCAGCAACATTTGGCTAATGAATGAACAGCTATACTTAAAACAAGAGCGTTTGGGTCAGCAGTCAACAGTTAAGGCAATAGGTTAGATTAAGGCAACAGGTTAATTCATTAAGGCATCCAGTTGTTTGGCAACGCTTACAGGAAGGTACGGTAGCCCACAATTAAGGTGTAACAGGTTAGGATGAAGCAAAATGCAGGCAAAGGGCACAAAATTGGCTACAAATGAACCTATCAGCACAAGGTATGGTAGCCACAATTAAGGTAACAGGTGAAAATGCTATAAAATGCAGGCAAAAGGCACAAATTGGCTAAAAATGAACTAACAGCACAAATCGCCGATAAGCGTGGCGTTCACAGCGACTGGCTCAAATGGCGGCAGGTGCGGGCGAACACAGAGGCACAGGAATGCGCCCGATGGCGCGACTCCTCCACATAAGGTGGGAAAATGCACTGGCGGCGGAGGAGAGCAGTATTTACCTTCGTCGGCTGTGAGCAGCAGGAAATTGGGGAAACGCAGCCAGCTACCTTCCACGACGGGTGCGTCCCTCCAAGAAAGGCTGAGCGCCCTTTCGCTGGCTGTGGGCCCGCTCAGGGGTGGGGAGAGCAGCAAGCGGCTACCCTCATGACTGGGTGGCCTCGCAAGAAAGGCAGCGCCCTGTAGATGCAAGGGGTATATCCTCAAGGAGGGGAGGTGATTCTGCCACTGTACAGATCATTAGTTAAACCGCACCTGGAGTACTGTGTAAATACTGGTGCCCGCATCTGAAGAGGGACATTAAGTTACTGAAGAGGGTGCAGCATAGGGTGACAAAGATGATCCAGAGGCTGGGGACTTAATATATGAGAAGAGGCTGAGGGAGTTGAACATGTACTCGCTGGAGGAGAGGAGGGATATGATTGAAACCTTAGAGCATATGAAAGGAATAAACAAGATAGGTAGGAGGGGCTGTTCAAAGTAAGGGAGGGAGGCGACACCTGGGGTCATGATATGAGAGTAGAAGGAGGAAGGTTCAGGAGGAGATGAGACACTTTTTTACGGAGAGGTGGTAGCTGGGTGGAATGTGCACGCAGAAGTGGTATCGGTAGAACAGTAGATTGCTTTAAAGGGGCTGGGACAGGGCAAGAGCACGGGTCAAGGAGGGAGGGTGCGAGGCAGGCAGCTGCAGAATAAGGGTGCTAGCTGCACATTCAAACAGACTTGATAGACCACTAGGCCTTTATCTGCTGGCAAATTTCGTATGTTCATATTTCCTCTTCGTAAAGGATTAAAACTTGACTTTCGTGATTTATATTACTTATTTGCTTTTGCTGATATTTGACATTCATATTTTATATTAGGAACAAAAGTGTTGATAAGTATTACTCGTGTGACTTACAGTCATGTAATACAGAACTAATACAGTCATCAATGATCATCAACAATCATCATTTGATCATCCACAGATCAACAAAATCCATCATGCTGATTAAAGCTTACAAAAATAATCAATAATCGTCATTTGGTGATTTGAAAGTTACATGTTTGATGATTAATTTATGATCTAGATGATGATCTTAAATCACAGTCTCTCCGATGATCATATGGTAACATCTGACGATTAACAATGATCTGTCATGACTGGCCTTCAGAAACATGATTGATGGGACTTCCAGTGAAAGCACCTACCTAATAGCAGCTTGAGCTGTGAGGTCCGGACCACCGTTCAATCATCCATCCAGTCACATATTACTTCTCTCGATCAGCAAGCAACAAAGGATATATTCCTGCAATGTCATTCCGACAGAAGAATAAAAAAAACAGCATGGACCACAGCGGAAACAAATAAAACACGCTGGATTATTCTCAACCCATTGCGCCTGCTCATCTTCAGTCTTGCATGATTCACCTTTGAGCTAAACACCCCGAAGAGCTGAAATACACTATAAGCTTCCAGACAGCTCTGCGCACTTGCAAAAGATGCAAGATACACTTGAACGACTAGAGACTCGGCGACTGAAGATCACAGCAAAATCAAACTCCTCATGCAAAAACAGGGGACATTGAAAATGTCTTCATGATCATATAACCACCACAGACATGCAACACTCAGCCCTGCTGGCTCTCCACAAGTGGGACCAATACTTAGAATCTAAGCTAGAAGAGCTTGAGCACCGCAACAGGAGAAACAATATCCATATACATGGTCTGCCAGAAGGCACCGAATCGGGTAGTATGCTTACCTTCATGAAATTGTTCCTCAAAGAGATTTTGAACCTCCCAGCAGACAAATCGTTGGACATTATCAGAGCTCATTAATCCTGGTTCCCAGCTCAGAGAGCAAGGCTCGACCGCGCTCGTGGTAATTGCTTTCTTGGACTATCATGTCAAAGAGGACATTCTGAAATTGTTTGGGTCAGGAAATAAATTATCTTTTGGGATGTTAGACTGTTTTTTGACCATGACTATACCTCTCAGTTACTTACTCAATGTAGGCAGGTCCTGGCTGTGGTCAGAGCCCCACAACAAAAAGGACAAAAGCATTCACTGAATATCCAGCTTGGCTTAATGTGCTCATTGAGAAGAACACAGCGACATTCAGATCTGGCACTGACTGAGAAATTTCTTTCTACACTAGACATTACTATCCCCAAAGATATAGGGCAAATGCAGAGATCCACTCTATTGGGCAGAACCTGGAAAGGGTGGGACCAAAAGATGCAGCACCGAGAACACCTAGCCACTTCCGACCTGTGGGACTCAGTTCGTGCACACAGGCTGACCTTCAGCATCATTGGACCCCACGGCTTATATGGCAAAAGTTCCCTGTGTGGAGACTCACAGAACCTGGAGCAACCTATGGACTCCACACCAGCTTGAAACCAGTCTCCTTTGGGATCGTTAATGACAGGACCTTTGCAGTGAGTGGACTTGCAGGAGGAAGCTACATTTAATTTTAATTTAAATATATAATGGAGCCTCTCTTTATGCAGATTTACAGAAGGAAGGAGATGTTGAACTATTTTTAATAACCTGCTAAGATGTAGATGCAAAGCCCTAACAGCTGGGGGTTCCGGTAGCTCCGGGTGGGAGGAGGGTTGGGCAGCTGGCCTGGCTCCCCAGTGCCTCGTGGCATGGCTGGTGTGGACAGGGGTCTAAGGGGCTTGAGACAGACATGTGTCAGGGCTTTGTTTCTAGGTTGAGCTCTGGGGGTAGCTGCAGGAGCGATCATACCGAGATATGTGGGGTGTTGGACCACAGAGGTGGCGCCTGATCTGCTTTCATTAATGCCTTCCACTGTGGCCTTGCCAAAGTGGGCTGGCCTCACATGGAGGTAGTCAGCTAATTAGCAGCCTGGATTCTGTGGTGGCACTGCCAGTGGGCAATCAGCAGTCAATTTAAGTTAATCTCAGAGAGTCCCAAAACCAGACTGTACCGCCATCTGGGTGAAGCCACTGAGGTTGAATGTCAAGCTGGCACAATTAAGAGGTGAAGAGGCACTGGGCAGGGCTGGATCAAATGTAGTGGTTTGAGATCTGGGCCTCTTAGTGGATCCTGAAGGTCCCTACATCGGCTTTAGTAATTGGTCCACTGAGATGCGCCACCTAGATATTGCGACACTTCTGATGGCTACTGTTTGTGAGCCCAGAGACTTCCTTATAAAGTCTGACTGTGGGCTGCACTGTGGGGGCAGGGAGGGGCTGAGGCGGTGCCTGGCTACCATTAAGGATCCCTGGGAGGCAGCGGACCACCGCTGATCCATGGAGGGAGGGTGGCAACCCCTCAGTGGACAGTACTTATGGGGAGGGCAAAAATAAAATAAAATAACATATCCCCAATGGTATGGTTCAACTCACCATCGTGCTACAATGCTGTTGGTGAGGTGCACAGCCTATTCATTACCCCTCTGGCAACATAGTCCCAGGACCTGGGACCATTGGTGGTATAGGACCCAGCTATAAGTTGGTCCTTTCCCACACCTCAGTGGTAAACTCTGTGGAGGGTGTGATACAGGGTTTATTCACCTAGAAATCAATGTACAAACATTGTTATTAAGGTTTATTATTAACTGTTGTGTTCATTTATATTCTAATTGGTGGATTTTCCATGGTCTAACAGTTTCTTTATCTGTTTCCATTCATGTTAGGAATGGATAGTTTGTTCTATGTTCCTATTAGGCGCTCCCCACCCCATCCTCAGAAAGACTTTTCCTGGTTATACCCCTACGACCATGACTGATTTATACATAATTACATACAATGTGAGAGGCAAGGATCCTTCAAGATTTGCAATGCCAGAGGCCACTGTGACCTTCCTCCAAGAGATGCACCTGACAGCCTCTGAACACCTTAAACTACGAAGGACATGGGTTTGGGAGGTTTAAGCCTTGCATTATGAGGCATGTCCACATCACAGAGGGGCCATCCTGGTGCGATGAAACACCGCTTTAGTAGTGAATGAGGTGAGTAGCTTAGTCCTGATTAAGGAGGACTATAGAGGCCAAAGCTCTGTACTAGTTAATGTATAAGCTCCCAATGTGGAGACTCCCATACTCACCTTCCTAGAAAAACTCTGAAGGAAAGTGTGATCGACCAGAGTATGGTAGTGATAGGAGGGGACTTTAATGAGAGTCACGCACTCAGGGTTAGATTGGACAGGAGAGGGTTCAGGGCGAGATGAACAGAACTGGGAAATTGCTCTAGAGGCTAAGTCAGGAGTTGGAGCTAGTAGAATGTTGATGCTTCTTACATCCGAGAGACAAGGATTATACATATTATTCTCCGAGGCATAAGGGTTACTCAAGAATTGACTATTTTTCATCTCAGCCAACTGGGTCCAGAAGGTGCACAAATGTGACATAGGCCACATCATTGCTTGGATCATGCCCAAGCAGCCTTACAAATAAATACAACCCCATTGTCCCAGGAGTGGGTACTGGGGTTTGAACATAGTCTGCTCTCCAGAGAGGACTTAAGGAACTTATTCAAAAAACATTCAGACGCTTGTCCAGGACAACCCCGCACAACACGAGGGAAGGAATCAGGTGGATACCTTAAAATGTTGCTTGAGGGGAAATAATCAGATATTCAGCTAAGTTGAAAAGAGAGGGTTGCAGACCAGGCTAAACCTAGAAAATCAAAATCCCAACACAGGGCCAGCTTAGGCAGAGCAATGCAAAGCTGAGTTAGAACAGAAAGGAGGGCCCTAAATCAATTGCTTGACACCCAAATTGAGGCCAATTAAGGTATGCCAGGCAAAAATATTATGAGAATGGTAACAGGACGGACAACTGCTGGCTGATAGCTTTGCAAAGAAGCAGCCAACAGAGTGGTGCCCCACTTAAAGACAAGCACACAGGGACCCCTATCACCTGTCCCTCTAGGACAGTACCTGAAGAAACCTGCAACTGTTATAGGTGACCTATGCGCCTTAGTCTCTAGTGTCCCACAAGAATATTCTGACACCTAAGTAACGCTCAGCTCCCACCTTCCTAATAGGGGGCCCCAGTACTTGCAACCTCTTTTCTCCACTCTGACCCTCACCACCTACCTCCCCTGTCTCCTATACCTCCCCTCTCTACCCTCCCTCTCCCAAGTCCAATATTAGAATACCAACCAGTCTACATATACTACTGAGTGCCGGGTCTAAACATTCTAAGTTTTGACTTACTTTGCTTGTTTGTTTAGTGTGTTACAATTAGCATTTAATTGCGTTATCTTTGAATGTATAAGGCCTGATTTATCTATTTGTATGTACAATGTTTTATTTTGCCTGCCCTATACCTGCCTGTAATTGTTTGATGTCCAGGACCACTTTGAAAATGAGCTTGCTCAAAGGTGTTATCTTGGTTAAATAAAGTTTGATTTATTGATTAAAAGCAATTTGCTCAGTTTTATGCTAATTTATATGCTTCAGACCGTCCATTAGAACATCAGAATAGAGTGCAGAATTTCTTAGATAGTCTGCTGTTACCTTCCCTGGATGTTACAGCTACGGGAAGCCCTTACGCCCTAGAGCAGAAACTCTGACCAAATTCAAGCCGCTCCAGAACGGGGAAAGTGCCCAGGCTGGATTGCTTTACATCTGAATTTTATAAGCAATTTTACCCCAGTTGACTGATCTTTGGTGGCAACCAACGAGGTACTAAAAGATGAACAAGCAGTTCTCCTCTCTTGAAACCTAGCACAGATTTCAGTCATACTCAAACCAGGAAACACCCTGAATCCTGTGGGTCCTACCACCCAATTTCATTATTGACCATGGACATGAAGATCTTTACCAGAATCTTAGCTGACGGCTCCAAAGATGTATTTCACCCTTACTACACCCAAAACAAATTGGCTTAATTTCAGGTAGATTTCTGCAGGATAACATCCGACATTTTCTAAATATTATCTCTGTAACGCTATTCCTCTTTATTTCAGTTAGCTATTAGCATGGATGCTGAGAATGCCTTCGTGACCTCCACGGGACCAAATTTGGCCTTAGGGAGAATTTTGTCTCTGCAGTCTCAGCCTTATGCCAAAAGCCAGAGTGAGGTGCGAGTCAACAGATTTATGTCAGAACAATTCGCACTGCATAGAGGTACCCAACAGGGCTACCCTTTATCCCCTACTTTTGCCCTATCATTGGAGCCCCTGGTGATTTGGATTTGTACCAGTCCTCAGATTAAAGGGGTGATGGCAGGAGGAGTCGAACAAAAATGGCACTCTACGCAGCTGACTCACTGTTTTCTTAAGAGACCCTAAGTCCTTCCTACCGCACTTACTAGAAACACTCCAGAATTTTGGTGAGTTGGCATGCTATAAAATAACCTCTCCAAGTCAGAGACCATGATTCTCAGTGGCCAGCCTGGGTGACACTTTAAAGAGACATTTCCTTTTGTGGGCTAAAAGATCACCCTCAGATATTTAAGAATCTTAATTTCAGTAGACCTGTCTAGAATAATCCTGAAAAACTACTTTAGATGATATAACACCCTGCAAGCAGATTTTGCATGATGGACACTTTTACCCCTCTCCTTATAGATGGGTACAGACAATCAAGATGAATGCCCTCCCTAGACTTTTTGTTCTTTTTCCAGACTCTTCCCTTCCCATCCCTCAATATGTTTGGAACAAATTGCAAAGATGTCCAGCGCTTCCTGTAAGCAGGTAACCATTCAGACTGTCAATTAAAATCCTCAGGACTCCTCAAGATGAGGGGACTGGGAGGCCCTACTTGTACCATTATTGTCTTGTTGCCCAGGGGCCCACCAGCACCTGGGCAAAACAAAGAAAGAATTCATGTTAGTATCAAATAGAAGAGTCCTCCTTGTTGGGAGGGGCCCTGTGGCCACTGCCCACAAATGCCATACACCCACACAAATGGGCTCACACAACAAACCCTTGGGTAAAACACTCTTAAGAATTCTTCTGCATCTCTGTAAACTCACACCAAGCACCATGTTTGATCGACAGCTGACAATGCCGACCTCCCCACAGTGATGGCACAATACTGATGCAGGTATTGTGTCACCTGTTCTAATGGTGTTTTTGTAGGGCTGACCCCAAACCCTCATGTGAGGGCTCTGCCCCTACCCCTGAACTTTAGGATTCCAACTCCAGATTGGAGTTGGTCGAGAGGGCAGAACACTGGGGAAGGTGAAACACGGAAAAAGGACCATTACATGAATGTCACCGAATGGTCTTGTTTCCTGTTTCGCTGTCGGGTGTCGATGAAAAGGGTACACCGAACTCACACATAGCCCCAACTCATTGGGCCCACTCTCTATCATCAGACATGAAGATACTTTTTCCCACCGAGACTGGACTCTGGATACACCTACTGGAGCACAAGGGCCTAATCACTTTCTATCTCACAGATCAGATGGGCACCGTTCCTTTACCACCTTACAGAAACGATTCTTTCTGCAGAGAGTACTTTTCAGATTTCTACAAATCCAAGACTTTATTCACACAGCAGATCACCTACAGTGTATAGAAACATAGAAACATAGAATTTGATGGCAGATAAGGACTGCTTGGCCCACCTAGTCTGCCCATTTTCCTACCTAACAGAGCTGCAGATCCTAGTTAACCAACAGCTACTCCCTCCTACCTCCCACTAGGACTACCTTATGTCTGTCCCATGCATTCTTGAATTCCTCCACTGTTCTTGACTCCACGACCTCCTCAGGGAGGCTGATCCATGCGTCCACAACCCTTACTGTGAAAAATACTTCCTCACATTACCTCTGAGCCATCCTCCTCTATCTTCAAATTGTGCCCCTTGTTCTTGCACATCTCTTTTCTGAAAGATGCTACCTCTTGGACTTTGTTGATTCCCTTGAGGTACTTGAAAGTTTCTATCATGTCCCCTCTCTCCTTCTTTCCTCAAGGGTATACATATTAAGCTCCTTTAGTCTTTCTTCATATGTCTTCTGGTGCAGACCCTGCACCATTTTGGTGCCCTCCTCTGGACAGCCTCCACTCTGTCTATGTCTTTGTGGAGATGGGGTCTCCAGAACTGCACACAGTACTCCAGATGGGGTCTCACCAACTGTCTGTACAGAGGGATAACAACTTCCTGTTTTCTACTATTGATGCCTCTTCCTATACATCCCAGTATCCCCCAGCCTTCCTTACTGCCTTCTCACATTGCTTGCCCACCTTTAGGTCATCTAATATAATTACCCCCATTTTACTGCTGTCAGTATCTCACCCCCATTGTGTATGCTTCCCTGGTTTTGTTTCCCATGTGCATTACCTTGCACTTCTTTGCATTGAATCTGAGCTGCCATACCTTTGACCATTCCTCCAACCTTGCCAAGTCCCTTCTCATCCTTTCCACTCCATCTTGTGTATCAACCCTGTTGCAGATCTTTGTGTCGTCTGCAAAGAGACATACTTTTCCTTCCAGTTCCTCTGCAATGTCACTTATAAAGACATTAAAAGGACCAGTCCCAGTACTGAACCCTCGGTACCCGCTAGTAACCCTCCTTTCTTCACTGTGCTCCATTTACTACTACCCTTTGCGTCCTGTTGTCTAGCCAATTTTTTATCCAGGCCACCACCTTGGGACCCACTCCAAGGCTGGCTAACTTGTGTGTTAATCTTTGTGTGGGACTGTATCAAATGCCTTGCACAGAGATCGTACAGCCCTTGAAGATTATTGGTACCAGGCTATTAGGATTAAAGACAAGTTCAGTTATATCTTAGCCTATACACAATTCTATCTGTTACTATCTCAACCCCCTGGAAGAGATTAGGGTGAGGTGGAAAGGAGAGTGGTATGGTAATCACACCCATGAGCTGGTCACAGGATAAAAGTGGGTGACAGGTTACATCTTCTCCATCATGGAGAGAGTATAATTGGAAGATATTGACCCACTTTTTCCGAACCCCTACATTCACAAAACATTTAACCCGTTGACAACAGAGGCCTGTTGGAGGCTTTGTGGTGCTCCTAAGGGTACAAATTAGGGGGATTTTGGCACGAATACATGGAGGAATACTTCAAATGACAAGGATCCCCCTCATTCCCTTCTCTGACTTGATTCTAGGCCTCCCAACTATGTTCTCGAAGAAGAAAAGTGTGGTGGCCTAGCCCAAATCTTATGGGTTGTTGCACTGAAGTGCATTATGGCCAAGTGATTGTCACCAGACCCCCAACACTGGGCCAGTGGCTTCTAGGGTTGAAGAGATAGAAATAATGGAAAGAATAACATACACCTTCGGCTAGAATGGGAAAAGTTTTTAGATATATGGTGCCCTGGCAGGCCAGATGGGGAGGGTGCAGATG
This sequence comes from Neoceratodus forsteri, assembly GCA_016271365.2. Taxonomy (NCBI): domain Eukaryota; kingdom Metazoa; phylum Chordata; order Ceratodontiformes; family Ceratodontidae; genus Neoceratodus; species Neoceratodus forsteri. The sequence continues at coordinate 32,902,767 of CM057458.1, forward strand.
AGGACTGTGAGTAGGCAATACAGGAAGGCATGGTCTTGCAACTTAAGATGCCTCGTTGAATGTGAATACGTGAGGAACACAAAATTAGTTTGAACCAGATCTGTAGGATGGGTTGGAGGAGGAGGGTAGCGCCTTTTTTTATTTGTATGTTTCTTGTACTGGTTAAATGGTTCAGGTTACAGGGACATTTCAGCAAACCAAAGTACCTTTACCAATGTTAATGAGCCCTGAACCTTTCAGAATTGTAGATTGAGGGCCAGATATTCAAAATGTTGTCCTGGAGCTAAATTGCGCACTGCCCGCGTGCTAAATTAGCCCGACGCAATAACCTGCTATATTCAAAGGGATAGCCCCAGTGCTAAACCTGCTGAATATAGCATTCTAAGCAAGCTAGGCAAACTGGGCTGGGAGTGCAGTGAAAACATACTCCGGGAATAAGACAGCTCTGAATATAGCAACCAGGAAGTGTACACCACAACAGCAGCCAAGTTCACAGTGACGTGAAGGAAGGTGAGGCGGACTATGTGCTCAATATGTTGTGCTAGCAAAGGTATGGACTCAGTAAAGAGTTGCATCCACAACCTCTCTGTGAAAAATACTTCCTTACATCACCTCTGAACCCCCCCTCTATCTTCAAATTGTGCCCCTTGTTCTTGCACACTTTTTTTGAAAGATGCTACCTCTTGGACTTTGTTGATTCCTTGAGGTACTTGAAAGTTTCTATCATGACCCCTCTCCTCCTTTCCTTGAGGCTATACATATTAAGCTCCTTTAGTCTCTCTTCATATGTCTTCCGGTGCAGACCCGCACCATTTAGTTGCCCTCCTCTGGACAGCTTCCATCTTGTCTATGTCCTTGAGGAGATTGGGTCTCCAGCACTGCACACAGTACTCAGATGGGGTCTCATCAGCTGTCTGTACAGAGGATAACAACTTCCTGTTTTCTACTGGTGATGCCTCTCCTATGAATCCCAGTATCCCCAGCCCTCCTTACTGCCCTCTCACATTGCTTGCCCACCTTTAAGTCATCTGATATAACTACCCCAGGTCCCTTTCCATTTTGTTTGTTGTTAGTATCTCACCCCCATTGTGCACTCTTCCCTGAGTTTTTGTTTCCCAGGTGCATTACTTTGCACTTCTTAGCAGACTTGTCTGTGACACTTGAAATTCTAGTATTGTAATCGGCTGTTTTGGAATCCTATTGACATGTAGCTCCCACAACTACCAAATAACATTTAAAATAGAACTTTAAGATAGAGCTCAGACTGGATTGTATTTTAGTTATACTAGTTAAATTTTATCTTATTTTGTACTTTTTAGCAGATTACCTGATTTGACGAACTAGTCCCTTTTTGCTGCATAGCATTTTAATTATTTGATGGGGTATTAAAAAGAAAAAGCAGTTTTGAAGCACATTTGGGGAATTTTAGTAAGGATCTATGTTTTGATTTGATTTGATCTTCCTACTTGAGTTACCTGGATTGGAAAATAGGACACAATAATTACTTGTTTGAATTGATATAAAGATACTTAACATATGGATTTTGAAATTAATACAACACTAAAGCATACAAAAATTCCTCATAATAGCACTTCTCTCAAAGTAATAATACTATCATCAACAAGTGATAATACTATCGTCGCATCCGAACGATACTATTATCACAATCACCAGATAGTGCAAGCACCGACTTTTCTTTCAGCTGTGAGCGTGAGCCACACTTATTTCACACCAGCTTTCACTTTCTCCTCAAGCGGGCATTCACACTAAACAGTGCAACTTCTTAATTTTCTCCCGACTCAGTACACTAACATGTCACTCTCAAAAGAATCAAATATAACAGCAGACAGGCTAAAATTCATGCAGCAGCAAGAAAACATAAACACACAGAAAAAAGCAGATTTGACCTCTGTCTCCTCACAACCTACCGACTAACTTTGGTGAGTCGAGACAAATAGAAACAGTGCCAGGATGAACTAGGCTCAATTTTAGCCAACTTCATCTATCAATTAAAAACAAGATGTCTCAGAATATGAGCCCACAACAATAAGGGGAGTACTAGCAAGTATTGATAGATACCTACAAAAAAACAAAACTATGGGGCATCCATCTTCCAAAGCCGGGAACACTCAAGCAAACACTAGATATTCTCTAGCAAAGCAAAAATATTTAAAAAATGGGCCTCAGAGACCGACAATCAAGCACAACCCTGTCAGAAACAGACATAAACTTGTTGTATACACTGGCACACTGAGGTACCACTCACCAACTGCCTTACTGCACATGATGTTTTCGATATTGGCCTACATTTTGCTGTCCGCATAAATGAACAGGATCAATTAAAATGGGAGACATATTTCTCGGCACAGACTCCAAAGGCAAAGAATATTTAGAATATCACGAGAGGCAATCAAAAACAAGTACAGGCATCAATGTAAGGGATATTAGACCTGTGGTACCATGAATGTATCAAACGTCCAAAATCTGGAAAGAGACCCAATCACAGCATATAAAAAGTACGCAAATCACAGACCTGTAGACATGCTGCAACCTGATGCTGCATTTTATCTAGCACCCAATACCAAACTAAAGGCAACAAGTTACTGGTACAGATGTATGACAATAGGTAAAATAAAATCCAGTCCATATTGAAACTCCTCCAAAATCAGCTGGCATACCCCGAGAAAAGAATCACAAATCATTCAGCACGGAAGACAGCCATCTGATATTGCTCCAACTGATGTAGCTCAACTCCCAGGACACAAAAACATTCAGAGTATCAACTCATACAGTACCTTGTCCGAACAGAAGCAAAAAGAATATGTGCCATCCTCTCCTGTGACCCACAGCAGCCATCAAGCTCAAAAAATATCCTGAAGAGCCCGATGTCTCCGAGCAGTCCAAACACCGCAGCACCAGTACAGCACCTCGTAGCAGAAACACAGGAACTGCTGTCTACTTTCAGTACAGCACGACAGGAAATCACCTTGAATAGCAAGCTGAGTAACACTAGTTCCAACATCTCCACAACCTCCGGAAAAATTTTTGGGAGCTACTGCACCATTTTGGAAACGTCTCCATACATGTAAACAAATTCCTGCAGCCAACCAGAAAGAGGAAGTAGGTCATTTACTCAGACAGTGAATCCGAGTAAAAGAATGCAACAGGCAAAACAACATTGCCAAATTTCTTTTAAAAGTTTATTTTCTCTCTTGCCACAATCATTGGCATCTGAACATTTGCCACAAATCATTGGCACATTTTACAACTGTTATAAAAACAAAAGTTTTTGTTTAGACCGTCGTTAGACCTGCTCTACCTTACTGACCATCTACCACCACCACCACCAGCTAAAATACACTGCTTTACACTAACAGAAGACACCAACAAAGGTAAGAAAAATTAATTTCAAAATCTATGTATTAAAAAAAAAAACAGTGGATAGGTAGTCATCTATTACCAGTGAGAAAAGTAGCATCTCGGGGTTCAGGAACTCTGAAACCTCTTGAGCTACTCTACGAGGTTGGAGTGTCCAGAACCTCACCTATTACTCACCATTAATAGACGACTACCTATCCATTATTCTTTTATATAAAACACTGTCATTACAAGAATTGCTTCAGCTGGCTGCTATAATTGAATGATTTAATTGAACATTTGTCTACTTAACGTGCCATAAAAATAAGGGTCCTAATTTAATTCTAGCTTGCGCTCCCAGTCAATTGATACATTAATTGATTGATCAATCAAATAATTTATTGACCATCTTATCTTGAGCTACAGTCCTTGTGTTGTACATGTAATTTGTGCAAATAGTGAAATTAAAATTGGATCATCATATGCTAATTATACATTGTTGGGAGTTTAAGGCGAGGTCAGGGATTGTTTATTCAGCCTTGTGAGGCGTACCCAGTATAGCTTTGCTCTGCTTTTCGCTCTTGTCTTAAGCAGTACCAATTGATAATACAAGCAGGCTGGATTCAAAGTAGGAAATCCTGCTTGGAAAAATTTATAAAGACTTCGTCATTAATTTTACTTGCCGCTAGCTGCTTGATTTTATCGATGCGGGAACTTTCTTTGTGGCATTCTCGTATGTGGCTAGATCGCTACACTGAACTTCAAAAGCCAATCGAACTACAGCATTTCATTTCCACAACCTCAACTAGTGTCTTCTCCTTAAAGACTCAGTTTACTAACTCATTTTAAATTAATCTAGCTGCTAAAAATCCCTAATACACGAGGAGTGCAGTATTATTTAAAACAAGAATCACAGCATGGTAAGTTCATAATAAAATCTAATAGACTCACCTTGAGAACGTATTTAAGTATAGAATTTAAAGTGCTTAGTTAAAGTGAATCCTTTCAGTTCTGATTCTATCTTTATAGACCAGCTACGGGACCGGAGTTTTATCCATATCTGAACTATTTCACTGCACCAGAGCAAGGCATTTTTTAAAGCTAAAAACCTGCAGTTATTTGAGCTCATGCAGCTGTTCAATTGTATGCAGGTAAGCTGATGTAATTCTTGGTTTTATAACAGTTTTATGGCAGTACACTTCTGCGTATTTATGTGGTTACAGATTAGTCAAGATAGATTGTATCTGAATATAGGGAATTAAGTTACAAATTGTCATCATTCTTGTAGTAAAGAATATTGATGTTATAAGACAAAGGACTGCTATTAGGCACTCACCCTTTTAATTAATAATTTTAATTAATTTAAAAAAATATATTTCTATATGTTATTATTTTATACATTTCACCCACAGCTCATTCTAAAGGGACATTGGAACTTCCAAGAAAGACACTGGAACACTATTCTACAGATGTAACTGAGATAACACTTCTTTCTCATCTAGGACTGAGCTGGAAAATAGTGAAGTATAAAGTAAACATCTGTACATCGCTAAACTAATCCTGTGTTGCACCTGGAATATTTAAAGAACATCTCACAAACAACTTATTGTGGAAGAAGGTGACATAGGAGCAAAGTTTCATTTTAGAGAGGCACTAATAAATTAAGTATTGTTAAAATGAAACTTTCAGAGAACTACAGTAACTCAGATTACCTTTTGATTTATAAGACATGATATTCTTCTGGACTGTATATTGTTAAAGCACATATAAGAGTGTTGTAAACCGTCCTTGAGACCCTTTTGGCACAATTATTCTGACCGGCGTATCTATAATCTACATTAGGGTGGGGCTTGTTTGCCTAATTTAATATTGTGGGGTAACAACTGGCAACTAATTTATAATTCTTGCCATAGCTGAGATTCGGTGTGTTTTTAGTTTTAGTAGTTTAATTGTTCATTTATTTTGATCAAAATGGTGAGCACTAAGAGTGGCTTGAGTTGCCCAGACGTAAAGAATAAACAAACCCAAAGTGAGCACGTGAGACACAGACTGCTAAGTGAAGTGGATCTAACACTAGCTAGAGCAATAGGCATTTGCAGAGCAACTGAAATTAGTGAAACTTAGGGCTGGATATTCAAAAGGGTTGCGCGATGCACAATAGGGTTGCGCCTGCACAAGTCCGAAATTGCGCCATTCTCCCATATTCAGCAGGAGGCAGTTGCGCCCCCAAGTCAAGCTGAGCAACAGTGCAATGCTAATGAAGGCATGCTGAACCGGAGGAGGAGGAATCATGCATAAACTGCACAGCCTGCTATTCAGCGGGCTGTGCAGGTCAACTCTGAGCACAACCCCAACCTGCGCCTGCACAACTTTGAGCCAAAAAAAAAGGAGTAAGTCAAGGGCCACCTCAGGTGAGCTGCCACATTGCAGGGTGCAACACAGCAGCTGCCACCTGTGGGTGGCCTCAACTCCCCTGTCCCCTGCAGCCCAATCATGGGCATATAGCACCCCCTCCCCGACTGGCCCGATCGCGGGCAAGTGTAAAAATCTCCCTCCCCTGACTGGCCTGATTGCAGGCATAAGTTTAAATAAACCCCACCCCACTAGCCCGATTGCGGGCATAGTTTAAATCAACCCCCACCAGCCCGATCGTGGGAAAAGTGTAAATAAAACCCACCCTCCACCAGCCCGATCGCGGGCAGCAAGAATCAACCCCCAGAACATATCCCTGGTGGTCCAGTGGACCTCAAAGCCCGATCCCGCCGGGCTGCAAAGTGTTCAAACCCCCAAGGACCACCGGTAGTAGCTGTATGCCCATTGGCTCTTGCTCTGCATCAACGGGCATACATACCTACCGGCAGTCAGTCGGCGGGTGGCGGGCAGCAGGCGTGGTGGATGCTACCGCCCACTGGCTGACGGGGGAGGGGTGGTGGGGCTTCGTGTGGATGGGGTGGGGTCACTAGATCACCAGGGTAAGGTCCTTGGGGTTTGAATACCTTGCAGCCCGCGATCAGGCTTTGAGGTCCACTGGACCACCAGGGATATGTTCTGGGGGTTGGATCTTTGCTGCCCGCGATCGGGCTGGTGGGGGTGGGTTTTATTTACACTTTGCCTGCGATCGGGCTGGTGGGGGTGGGTTTTATTTTACACTTTTGCCCGCGATCGGGCTGGTGGGGGGTTATTTGACATTTTGCCCGCGATCGGGCCAGTCGGGGGGAGAGGGGAATTTTACACTTATGCCCACGATCAGGCTGCAGGGGGTGTCGGTCCCCGACGGCTGCTGCCTGGCAGGGCGCCAGGCGCAAGTCCTTGGGGATCGGTGCACCTGCATGCTAATGGAATGCAAATGGGGCCATACATAGATGCAAATGGCCCCCCCCTGCACCTTGCATGAATTATGGCCCCATTTGCATGTCACCTTTTGAACATGGGAAATTTGCGCATAGCGCAATGGTACTTGTGCCACCGCAACTTGAATGCTCCACTCTGACCACTTGCGGTGGCGCAAGTTCCACTGTGCCATGCACAGTGGCTGTGGCCTGGGGGTGATATTCAAAGGAGTTGCTCAATAGCGCAACTCCGTTGAATATCGCCCCAGCCACACCCCTGCGCAACTATCTTGTGCAGCGCAAGGGCTTGCACCACAGAATAGTGCAGTTTGAATATCCAGCCCACAGTTTAAAAGTTTAAGTGAGATGACACAAGTAGAGCAATATGTGCATTTAGCATCTTTTAAAGAAGAGAGAGACAGAAATGGGCCAAATAGAAACAGAGGGAGCCCGCCAGCTCGAGAGAACAGGCCTAAAGGTGGAAAGTGTTGGTGCGAGCATGAGCCATACAAAAGCCCTGCATATGGACAGATTTGCAGGCAGTGTAACAGAACAAATCATTTTGCTAGAATGTGTACTACAGCTAAAGGCAATGAAGTCCACATAGTCAAGGAAGAATCCAGTAGTAAGTGAAAGTACTTTCAGTGTTGAGACATTACCTACCTACAAGACCTGAGATGGACTGGATAGTGAGTTTGAACATAAATGGCAAATTTGTGACTTTTAAGTTGGATACAGGTGTGCAATGCAATGTTATGCCTTTGAAAACGCACAAAACATTGTCTAGAGAGCCTGTGCAAAAATCAGAAGCAAGACTGGTCTCCTATTCAGGACATAAACTAAATTTGAGAGGCAAAGCTGTTTTACTAAACTGTTTTAAGACTCAATATTACCTCTTTCTGTTTCAAGGATTGATGTGAATGTGACCCCTGTTTTAGGTTTGTCTATCTGCCTAGAGATGAAGTTAATAAAGACATCGTTTTCAGTAAATATCGAAAGTGAGAGGTCAGAAAGCACCACTGAAGAAATAGTGTCTGAATTTGCCGATGTCTTTGAGGAACTAGGCTGCCTGGAGGGAGAACATCACATTAAAACAGATAAATCAGGGAGCCCTGTGATCACCCCCCCCCCCCCCGGAAAATGCCTTTGCCTTGAGAAAGTTGAGAGATAAAGTGAAAGCTGAACTAGAGAAAATAGAAATGATGGGAGTTATTGAAAAACTTGAGAAGCCAATGAGCTGGGTTAATTCAATAGCTGTCCTAGAAAATCCAAATAAAGTGAGGATTTGCATAGACCCCAGAGACTTAAACAAAACTATTACAAGAGAGCATTATCCAATGAAAATAGCTGAGGAGGGTCCTACTAAGTTGGCTGGAGCTACAGTTTTCTCTGTGCTTGATGCAGATCATGTTTTTTGGCAAATTAAGTTGGATGAGTCATGGTCAGTCTCTGTGACTTTTAATACTCCATTTGGGTACTGCAAATTCAAATATCTTCCATCTGGTATTTGTTCTGTGCCAGAGATTTTCCAGAGAAAGATTCATAGATCTTTGAGGGGCTTGAGGGCATGGAAGTCATTGCAGATGACATTTTAATTTGGGGCTCCAACATACGCGAGCACAATGAGAGACTGAGAAAGGATTTACAGAGAGCTCGAAAAAAAGCATTTGTTCTTAAACCTGAAAAAATGCAAAATCAGACTGAGTGAGGTCCAATATACAGGCCGTAAATGGAGCAAAGTCAGACTCTTGGCAGATCCGGAAAAGATTAAAGCAATTGTGCAGATGCCCACTCACCAATGCAAAACTGATCTACAAAGATTTATGGGAATGGTTAGCTGCCTAGCAAAGTTTATCCCAAATCTGTCGACTATAAATAAACTGCTGAGAGAACTGTTAGAGAAAGATATAGCTTGGCATTGTGAACATCACCACCAAAAGGTATTTCAAGAATTAAAAACTATTATCAATCCACCTGTTCTGGCTTATTACAGTTTAAGTAAGCCCATGGAGCTTTCCGTGGATGCCTTCTCAGTGGAGCTAGGCACCTGCCTAATACAAGAGGGGAAGCCAGTTGCTTTTGCTTTAAGGTCGCTTAACAAAGCTGAAAGCCATAACATGGTACCAGAGACAAGACTGGCAATTGCACAAAGCATCCTTCTCCCAACTTTAACCTATGCAGCCCCTACCGACCTCGGTATCGCAAAATTGGACCACTGTAGACTACAAACCTTGTACTACAAAATAGTATGCTTTGCAACTAAATCCCACCCGGAGACCCACCACTGTGAAGCCCTCACAGCACTCAACTCGTCCTCCCTGAACAACAGGCTGCAGTACCCCCTATTAAGCTGGACCTACTGTACAAGCTCCTCGAAGCCCAACCTCCGGCAGGGCTGATCGGATTACTTGCCCCAAAACAGACCAGCTGACCACTCTGTTCCTCGAGCAAAAAACTACTGCAAATCCCCATAGCCTGCTCAGCAGCTGGGAGGAAATCCTTTGCTCACCTAGCCCCTACATAGTGGAACAATCTCCCCAGCCACCTTCAGGAGGCCCCCACCCTAGCCATATTTCAAAAGGGACTGTGCACTCACCTCCTTAATCTTAGTCCCTGCCCCTGTTCCGATGGCTAGCCTACCTCACCTTGTGCCAGCTGTGTTTGTACAAAACTGCTCCCCTTTAAGGGTAAAGACTAATGACTGCATAACCTTGTACTATGTCCTATGCGGAACTTCTTGTGTGTACTTAAAGCATTTATCACCCCACATCTATCTGTCGCAACTGTTGTCTTCTGTAATGTAATGTACCAACTTCCCTCTGCCACAAAACTGTATACTGTCTTTGGAATCCTGTATGATATGCCCTGCACTGTATTACCGGCCTGTTTGTACAATTATATGTAACTAACTCTGGGTCGCCCCTGAAAAAGGGACCTTCGGGGCCCAGTGGGCTTACCTGGTTAACAAAATTTAATAAACAAATAAAATTATGCTCAAATCGAGAAAGAAATGCTGGCTATTGTTTTTGGGTGCCCAAAATTCCATCAGTATATCTATGGGAGATGTAAAGTATGTGTAGAATCAGATCATAAACTACTAGAAAGTCTCTCTTCCAAAAGCCACTAGCCACTGTGTCACCAAGAATTTAACGTATGACACTAATATTGCAAAAATCTGACCTATGAGTACAATACAATACAAAGCGGGAAAAGAGCTGCACATGGCAGATAACTTGAGCCATGCTGTTAGTGACTTATCCTCTCCAGAAAGCAATATAGATGGATATGAAGTTCATGCTGTTGACTGTATGCCAATTCATGATGAAAAATTACAACTATTTCAGCAGGAAACAAAGACTCTGACTTTGAGAAATTGAGGGATGTTGCATTGAAAGGATGGCCCTCTGCAAAAGCTCAAGTAAACCTGGAAATTAGACAATATTGGCTGTTTTAAGTAGGGGTGGGAGAAAAATGCAAATTCTGCTTTCACAGAACTTCCGAGAAATTTCCAAAATTTCGTGGAAATTTCGGAACATTCGCCTTTGACAAAACTGGGATTTTCCATGGATTTTCACCGAGTTCCACTGACTTTTTTGTGAACTGCAGAAAAATATATGTAAATTGCGGAATTTATTCTATCCACAGTTTAATGAATTGTCAGTGAATGAGCACCTTCTTGTACAACCATGCAGTCATTCACTGACAATTCAGTGGGCCACTGGTAGTGGAGGAGAGAGGAGGGCTGCACCAGTGGCCCGCTGAGGGGCAGGGTGTGGTGGAGCAGAGTGGTGGCGGATGAACTGTCAGGGTGGAGGGGTTCACTAGACACCGGGGAATACTGGGAATAGAGGGGGATGAGTCTGTGGACTGCTGGCTGTTTTTTTATGGAATAAGGAATACAGGATAGGGAAGGGGGTTCCACTAGACACCAGGGAAATAAAATGTTTTGTGGGGCCATGATCGGTGGGTGAGGGGGCACTAGAAACCAGGAGGGTCCAAGGGAGGGATTGAAGGTATTTATTTATTTACTGGGACCCCAATCAGTGGGGGGTGGATTAATAAATTAAACTGCAGTTAAAAAAGCCTCAGAACCGAACACTGGCAGTGATCCTTTCTGAGGATTTTTTTTTCACAGTTTAATAAATTAACCCGCAGTTTGTATATTTTTTCTGCAGTTGTAAGGCGGAATTTCCACAAAAGTTGCAAAAATGATTTCTGAACTTCCGCGGAAGCGAAATTCACACTTTTGCTGAAATTTCGCCAGCGGAAATTTTTTTTCACACACCACTAGTTTTTAGAGGAAATTTCAGCCGAGAATGAACTGTTATTAAAAGATGAAATACTGATTGTACCCACATCATTAAGAAAAGAAATGCTAACAGAACTGCATAGCAGCCATCTGGGAATAGAGAAATGCAAGTGAAGGGCAAGGGACATTTTGTTCTGGCCATGTATGAATAGCCAAATAAGTGATATGATAGACAAATGTGATGTTTGTAACCGATACAGGAAGGCCGAATTGAAAGAGCTGTTACAGTCACACAAAATACTGGAGAACCCATGGCAGAAAGTAGGAGAAGATTTGTTTGAATTTGAGAGAGAGAGAATTATCTAGCAATGATTGATTACTATTCAAAGTTTACTGAAATATCAAACTGAAAAATACAGCCAAATCAAATTTGTCTTTAGACTACTACTGTTTAAAAAAGGCATAGGACAAAAATCTTCAGTTCAATACCTACCACCATCTCCAACTGTTCTTCTGTCTTAACTTTCAAACACAGATTGAAATCATGGCTTGATACTATAAATGACTACTTGCAAGTCAACCTAAACGAAAGCTCTGTTCATTTTGTTTTTTCCTTAATGTATTTTATTAATTGCTTGTGAATTTACTGTATGTATTTGAATGTCCTTGTTATTTATGTAAAACTTGTCGCTTGTGAAATAGGCAGTGATGCTCATCTTGCTTACAAGTATAAAAATAACAATTAGAAAAATGAAATGACGACCAGCGAGACAGTCATCAACCATATAAAAGCCACGATGTGCAAGGCATGGGATCCCCGAGTGCTTAGGACTGACAATGGGAACAAATTTGCCTGTACTGAGTTTAAGCAGTTTGCAAAAGTTACAAATTCAAACACATTACAACATCACCGAAGTATCCTCAAAGCAATGATATGATAGAGCTATCCAAACTGTAAAAAGACTTTTCCAAAAGGCACAGAGAAACCATAAATATTGCTATTTGGCACTGCTTGAGCTCAGAAATATGCCACTGGAAGGACTGGGATCCCCTGCTCAGTTACTAATGGGCCGCAGGACAAGAACTTTGATGCCAACTAGACCTGCTTTGTTAAAGCCAATACTAGCAGAGACTAATATACAAACAACATTGCAAGAAAACCAGAGAAAACAACAGTTTTATTATAGTAAGCATGCCAAACAACTCCCTGTTCTGCAAACAGGACAGCCTGTCTATCTGAGAACCCCTGAGATCATATGGACCCCCTAAGATTGTCACAGACCCTGCAGAGGAACCTCACTCATATATACTCGAGGCAAATGAAAAACTTTACTGGAGAAGCAGGAGAGATGTGCTGCTGACCCCTGAGCCTTGTGCAAGTTCACCACAGAGAGAATCACCTAGTCAGGAAGAGACAGTGTGAGAGAACAGAAACATGATGACATTTTATTTATTTTATTTAGCTTTTCTCAGCCGGGTAAGTGCACTAGACAAATTCTGCCTATTTTCAGGCACAACCTGTGGGAGGGGAATACAGATGAATGCCAACTGACCTTGAATCAGATTAAGCTGTTGGTGGTATTTTTTAGTGAATGGGGGGAAATTTGGCCAGGGCACGGGGGAAATTCCCCAACTCACCTGTAGGGGAGATTCTGGCTGTCCAAGATGTTGGATGACAGTCTTGGAAGGAAAGAGGCAGCTTTGGAGCTGGGAGAGCAGGCCCCATCTCCCTTCTCATCTAGACCAGGGGTCAATATGCTGGAAAGTGCTGAAAATGAAAAACAGAGCTCTGGAACCTTACTTCAACAGTCAGATGGAGAACCTTTAAAGCAGACAGAATCACCTGTACAGGTACAAGATAAGATAATGGACACTGCCACTGACTCAGAGGCCTCAGAGCAGAGTGAAATGCAGTCTGATAATGTTAAAGATACGAAAGAAACTTGGGAGCTTCAACACCAGCTGGAGTCTGAGGAGCAGAAATTCATGATTAAAAAACTGCCATTGCAGCAGAAGATCCAACAGCTTAGAGCTGGCAGCATGACTGACACTGTCTCTACAGCCCAGCTGTGCACTCGAGATGACTCATCACAGACGCCGCCGTCTGCCGATGCAGCCACTGAGACTATCACCGCTATTCCCTCGGACCCTACAGAAACACCTACAGTGAGTAAGCAAATATCCTCTGTTCTCCCTTCTGCCAACTCTGCAGGCAACAACAATACCTGGTCAGTGGAAAAAGCATTACAGGGGGCAGGCTGGGAAAAACATCCATATACAAATTAATGGGTTTCTGGAGGATCCCCGATACAAATGCCAGTTCCCGCAGACTTTTTAAATAATGAGAAAGAGGTTGGAACCGAACTAATTTATGGCAGTGACCCAGATCCCCTGTTTATACCCCCAGAGCTAGTGTTAATGCAAAATCCTTCGCTCACTCTACCAGCTATACAACCCCTTAGAACAAACTGACGTGACAGTACCTCTACTGGATACACAGTAGCCTGAGGCACCACTAAATAAAAAAACAGACGGTCAGAAAAAAACATTTTCTTCTCTTTTTCACCTCCCATTCCTTCCAGCAAAGTGCCATAATGCAGTTCGGCCTACATATATGGGAGGCATGCCTGAACCCCCAGACTGTGTCTTTGTGGCAAGGACTTTATTAAAAGATTCAATGAAATTTTTTTCGTATTAAATATATGCACTAATTCACATATCAGAGGAAACATCTTTTGATGTCAGTTTTAAAACTACTCGGGGGGGGGGGCTCGAACGGTTCTGTTCAAAATATCAGTCTCTGAAATGAACTGCTTTGTGGACTCCCTTTCTAGTAACTCCTCTCACGAAACCTGCATACAGAACCATCACAATTCTGTTTCAAAATGAAGGAGTGGACATAACAGATGTGTTATACTGGTTAAAGCTGCAGTGTACAGTACTTGGGGAACCTGAGGCAATATTTGATTCAGAGAACATATGGACAGGGGGTGGAAAGTGAAAGTACTTCTAAAAACTACAGATTTAGGGATTCTGCATTTGCCTAACTCTTTTTTTTTGAACGGGACAGGGGAGTATTGTTTTTTCCGAGTCAACCCAAGGCCTGTTGTAGGTGTGGGAATTCAACTAATTTAAGTAATGCATGTGACATGGTAAATTGTACTTTATGTGGGGAATTGGGACATTTAAGCTCAAACTGCTTGAATGAATGTAGGTGTAACCTATGTGATGAGGTGGGCCACACATTTCCCAGTTGTACCTGGGCAGCCCACAACCAAGACCATCATGATGAGGGAGCAGACCAACAATTTTTAATTTCCCAGGCTCAAAAAGCTAAAGTTTGGAATAAATCAAGTACAACCCCAGTAACCCCACCGCAAGCAACCTCTCTTCTCTCTGAAGAGCAATCAGTACCCCCTAGAAGGGACCCCCCCTTTCTGTACAGCCTGTCCAGGCAGAACCCCCAACTCAGCCTATAGCTACTACATCTTCTGGAACAGGTGTTGAAAGCTCTTTAGTTTGCTCAGATATGCCTCCCCCAAAAGAGCCAGGCCTGACTACATACAACCACTCTGCAAGAACATAGAATTTGACAGCAGATAAGGACTGCTTGGCCCACCCAGTCTGCCCATTTCCCTACCTAATGGATAAGCTGCAGATCCAAGTTAACCAACAGCCTACTTCTTCCTACCCCCACCCCCTAGAATTGCCTTATGACTGTCCCATGCATTCTTGAATTCCACCACTGTTTTTGACTCCACAACCTCCTCTGGAAAGCCGTTCCATGCATCCACAACCCTCTCTGTGAAAAATACTTCCTTACATTACCTCTGAGCTGCCCCTCTATCTTCAAATTGTGCCCTTGTTCTTGCACACCTCTTTTCTGAAAGATGCTACTCTCTTAGACTTTGTTGATTCCCTTGGAGGTACTTGAAAGTTTCTATCATGTCCCCTCTCCCTCCTTTCCTCGATGCTATACATATTAAGCTCCTTAAGTCTCTCTTCATATGTCTTCCGGTGCAGACCCTGCACCATTTTAGTTCCCCTCCTCTGGACTGCTTCCATCCTGTTTATGTCTTTGTGGAGATTGGGTCTCCAGAACTGCACGCAGCACTCCAGATGGGTTCTCACCAGCTATCTGTACAGAGGGATAACAACTTCCTGTTTTCTACTGGAGATGCCTCTCCCTATGCATCCCAGTATCCCCCAGCCATCCTTACTGCCCTCTCACATTGCTTGCCCACCTTTAGGTAATCTGATATGACTACTCCCAGGTCCCTTTCCATTTCTGTTGTTGTTGTTAGTATCTCACCTCCCATTGTGTACTCTTCCCCTGGGTTTTTGTTTCCCAGGTGCATTACCTTGCACTTCTTAGCATTGAATCTAACCTGCTATACATTTGACCATTCCTCCAACCTTGCCAAGTCCCTTTTCATCCTTTCCACCCCACCTTGTGTATCAACTCTGTTGCAGATCTTTGTGTCATCTGCAAAGAGACATACTTTTCCTTCCAGTCCCTCTGCAATGTCACTTATAAAGACATTGAAGAGAACCGGTCCTAGTACTGAACCCTGCGGTACCCCACTAGTAACCCCCCTTTCTTCAGAGTTGACTCCATTTACTATTACCCTCTGTGTCCTGTTCTCCAGCCAATTCTTTACCCAGGCTACCATATTGGGACCCACTCCCAGGCTGACTAACATGTATATTAATCTTTTGCATGGGACTGTGTCAAATGCCTTGTTAAAGTCTAGGTAGGCCATGTCCACAGCCCCTTCCTGATCTATTACTTTGGTCACCCAGTCAAAGAAATCTATTAGACTCATCTGACATGACCTTCCTG
This sequence comes from Neoceratodus forsteri, assembly GCA_016271365.2. Classification (NCBI taxonomy): domain Eukaryota; kingdom Metazoa; phylum Chordata; order Ceratodontiformes; family Ceratodontidae; genus Neoceratodus; species Neoceratodus forsteri. The sequence goes on from CM057458.1 coordinate 32,918,545, forward strand.
CTGTGAATCCATGCTGCCTTGGGTCCTGTGCCCCTCTGGCCTCTAGATACTCGACAATTCTTTCCTTCAGAAGTGATTCCATCACTTTCCCTATCACTGAGGTTAAACTAACAGGTCTGTAGTTTCCTGCTTCTGCCCTGCTCCCACTTTTGTGAAGTGAAATCACATCTGCCCTCCTCCATTCCTCAGATACCACCCCATCCTCCCATGATTTGTTAAAGAGGGTGGTCAGTGGTGTCACTAGTTCTACCCTTAGTTGTTTTAGAATTCTGGGATGAATCCCATCAGGCCCCATTGCTTTGTCCACCTTCAGTTTTAAGAGTTCTTTCAGAACCCTTTCTTCTGTGAATGGGCTGGTATCAATTCCTGTATTCAGAGTGTTTCTATTGTTTGGTTTAGGTACCTCCCCCTCTTCATTTGTGAATACTGAGCAAAAATATTTGTTTAGTATCTCTGCCTTTTTACAGTCACTCTCTGCCCACCCCCCTCCTCTTTATTAAGCCTCACTATCCCTCCCTTGGTCTTCTTTCGCTCCATGATGTACCTATAAAAGGTTTTATCCCACTTCTTAACTGAGTTGGCTGTCTTTTCCTCGGTTTGGGCCTTTGCTGTTCTGACTGCCTTCCAGCTTCCTTTTGCTTTAACTGATACAATTCTCTGTCCTGCTCCTTCTGTGAAAGCTGCTCCCCCTTCCCTGAAAGCAACAAGAACTTCTACCATAGCACTGACTAATTAACATGAAATTTTGTAAGACACCTCAGCTGGTTCAGGTGAGGACTCTGATTCCTCCTCCCTTTCCTCATCCCACCCTGAGGGAACCACAGATACTGAAGTGTGTACTGGGGCAGAGGGTCACAAAAATGGAAAGCTAGATCTAAAAGTAAGGGGTAGCAGTTAGTAAAAAGAAATAAGGATGGTACTCTATAAGATGTGGTGGTTTCATTGCATTTACCTACTATTTTTCATAATGAATGATACTATACAATGTCATACTATGAATGTAAATAGTATAAAGAGAAAAATTGACAGACGGTATTTTCCTTTATTGCTTCTTTGCAGTTAGGTATATTCTTTCTGCTGGACACCAGACTCCACACTGTACATAAAATCAAACAAACTCAGAGAGACTGGCTGTTAGGGCCCTCTTCCTGGTCAATCAGACAGGAAGCCTGTTCCGGTGTTGGTATTCTTGTTCACCTGCCTGGGTTGCCTGCATGACTTGGCCCCTGGAAGGGCTTTAATACTTGATGTGTTACTACAACAGACTCCTTACTACCAGATTAATCTCTAAGCACCCCAAACTAAAACAGCTCGCATCGCCCTTTCTTCCCTAATTCAACCATTTTTACACACTTCTAAAGAAATTGTCTTCTCGTGTGACATTAATTGCGGCCTTAGTCTTAACGACAAAAGTATGCAGGCCAAAACACAAAAACTGTTTTGTGATACACAGGCCTATATTACATGCAGCCAGGCTACGAGATGCATATTTAGAAAAAGTAAAGCAACACACTCCGACCTTTCAGAAAGGTCCTCTAACCATGAGGATTGATTATATTTTTATATCTCAAAATATAATACTTTCCTCTGCGAAAGTCACACCACTAGAATTTTCTGATCATAAGATGGTATCTGTAACTCTTGGGGAAAACTCCCTTGGGAAAAAAGGGCCAGGACTGTGGAGGTTTAACACCACACTACTCTGGGACAATACCTTTATGAGCTCCTTAGCATACTTTTTGGAGGCTAGAAAATCTGTTTTGGTTCTTTACAATGACCCTATTCTCTGGTGGGAAGATACCAAAACAGATTTAATTTTAATTTTGAAACAGCACAATAAAGAAAAAAGTAATATGATTATCTCAAATATTTACAGCAAAGACATCAATTGCAGACTCTTTTTACAATCTCCAGCATTACTGGACTGGATATGGGGCAACAAATGCAGCTAGCAAAAAAATAAATGCTTTCATTCCATAAAAAAAAGGCAGCCCAATTGTATAAGCAGCAAAAATTTGGCACGCAGGGCACAGGACAGGTAGTCTGCCCATTTAATCCAAACATTCGCAGTATATAGCATAAATCAATGGCTTCCTTAAAAGGACAGGAGGGGAGAATATGCTCTACTAGGCAAGAAATCTTAAAAGTAGTTACAGATTTTTCTATCCACCTTTTTTCTCCCATAGCAGCAGACCCTCAGGAAGCACTGGAATTCTTCTCAGACCTTCAAATACCACATGTCCCCCCCCCCCCACATACTGACCACAGTTTGCCAACCAATCACCTTGGCTGAAACCATCGCTGCTATTCAATGGTTACAAGGCATGGACTCCCAAATTAACTTTATAAAGTATTTGGAGAACATCTTGGAGCTGAATTCACTAGTGTCCTTAATACAATATTACAAACAGGCCAGGTACCGCTACATTTTAATAAAGCCACTTTGATATATTTATATAAAAAAGGAGAAAAGACAAATTTGAACAACTGGAGGCCGATCTTTATGCTAAACATGGATTTTAAAATTCTGACCAAAATTTGAACTGACCGGCTACTTTTAATTGCAGAAGTAGTCATTTCACCAGAACAATCATGTTCTATTCCACAAAGGGACATTCGTGACCATCTTATACTATTAAGAGAAATAATAACTGTAGGACAGACAGATACTCTTTCAGGATATATTATTTCCCTAGATCAGAGAAAGGCCTTTGATTCAATAAATCATGACTTTTTATGGTCTTTATTACAAAAGTATGATGTTCCACAGGTCATGATTGATTTGATTAAGTCACTATGCAGAACAGCAATGGTGGCTCCAGTGGGGAATGGCTGGATAGGTCTATTAATACCGATCAAAAGGGGAGTGCAGCAGGGGTGCCCTCTTAGTCCCCTTTTGTATGTATCTTTTATTGATCCTTTGTTACATAAGCTAAATAACTGTCAAGCTATTAAAGAAATTTCTACTCCAGGCATACAAAATGTACATACGGCTTTGGCCTACTCAGATGACCTGTGCCTCACAGTAGCTGACAAAGACTCTGTGCATAAATCCTTATCGACATGTACAGGATTTGGCTATAAGTCAGGGGCAGAGTTAAACTTGAATAAATGTACAGGTTTTTCAGTGGGAAGTGTCCCTAATTCAGACATCCATATTGATCCCATAAGTCTTACAAAAGCCCCAGTCCCCATTTTAGGGGTTAAGTTTGGGTCCCCAGGGATGGAAATAATAAACTGGAAGGACAAATTAGTTATTGGAAAACAAAAAGTGACTCAATGGAACAGGAGTAAAATAGGCAAGAAGAAAAGGGTATACTTAATTAAAACTTTTTTTAGTCCCCACCTTTTTGTTTCTCATTTATGTGTTCCCAATTCCCAAGCAACTGGAAACATCTGTGTTAAGCCTGTTCTTTCAGGCTTTTTGGGGAAGTCGCTTGAATCCAGTCAAAAGGAATATAACCTATTTGTCCATTAAAGATGGAGGTCTTTCTATGGTTAACCCCATTTTGTTTTTTAATAGTATATTTTTAATTTTTAATATAAAGCCCCTGCTCATAAACACACAGAGGGAGTGGGAGCAGTAGTTTCATAAGAACAGCAGCCCTTGGTTTAACCAATGGGAAACAAATACTCCGAAGAAACTGAGAACTACAGAAGTCACTCCATTATATATTAAAGAAACGTATTCACAGTTGAAACAGTGGAAACTCAACTCTCAGAATATTATTTCAGCCGCTTCGCACAAAATACTGTATAGGCAGCTTTTAATAGGATTGTATGAAGTACTAGAGACTTTTGCAAAATGTCCAGCCCTACATTTGAGCTCCCTGCAAACTCTTCTGCAATCAACAAGAATACCTGCACACATGTGGGATTTCATTGGCTTTCGTGCCATGAGAAACTCAACATAAAAGGAAACCAAAAACACAAACAGTTGCATGAAAGAATATGTAGTCGCCCCAAATGTATAAATAGAGTAGAGACAATAGAGCGTCTATTTTTCAAGTGTTCCTTTATTGGAAACTTTTGGACTTTTTTTAGCAGGTCAGAGGCAAGAATCTTTGTTTGGGACAGTCACTTATATTAACCTAATGTATGGACACCTCTCTCAGCAGTGGAAAAAGTGGAATCCAAGTACACTGAATTTACTTTTTACAGAATTAAAGTGGAATATCTGGATGGCAAGATGTTTATTCACCTTACAGCAGAAAAATAGTACTTACATAGAATTAATTTAAAAAAGTGTAAAGGCTTAATATAAGGTTTATGTTCTAGACTGTACAAGACTCTCAACTCAAGAAGTACTTAAATTATGGACAGGCCTTCCATGGAAAACAGTAACAGATAGTGCAATTACATAAATTCTATATGTTTATTTTTCTTTTTTTGTTTGGTTGTTTTTTCTTTAACTATAGTGATGTATGATATATAATATGTATGGATGTATACTGATTTACTGTTCAATAAACTTTCCCTTACTCTTTTTGAGAAGTGCCATGGGATCTTTAACATCCACCTGAACTACCACCAGGACAGGCAGATGGGACCTTGGTTTAATGTCTCATCCGAAAGACGGCACCTCAGGAGTGCAGCACCCCCCTCATGCTGCACTACAGTATCAGTATTGGGATTTAACCCAAGTGCCTGGTGTGGGGATAGAACCCGCAGCCTTCTGATCTCCCAGTCCTGGAGGCGAGTGTGTTATCCAACATGATGGTGGATGATGCAAGTTCTGAGGTGCCAGTGATGGAGGATCTGCCACAGGGGACACAAGCCATGCCCTCCAGAGATCAAACGACACAAGCCAAACCTTTGGGCTTTCGGCCTCAGTTGGCAATAGTGTTGGGTGAAGAGGCCTCAATTCACTCCGCGAAGTGATTTGCGGAGTGAAGGTGAATTCGCCAAGTGCTCCGCAACATGAAGTGGAGTACTTTGCATCATAATGGGTAACGCAAAGTCCATTGAAAACAATGACTTCACGTTACTCTGCCTTCCCCAAACCACTACTCCACAAATTTTAAGGTGAAGTACATTGAAAATAATGTACTTTGCTCACTTCGCCTTGTTTTAAGCTCCAAAGGTGAATTTTGCAGTGATTCCTAGGATTTCAGGTCACATGGGCTCTAGATTGTTCTGCACAGCATCAGTTCGGGGTAGTGTGTGTAGGAAGCTGTAGGAGACAGTCTGCGCTGAGAGCGCTCTGAGATTCAAATCTTCTAAAAGCTGTTAAAGCCTTTTGGGGTCAATTTTCTTTGCTAAAACTTTAGTTCATCGATTGTAGGAAACCCTCCTGTGCTTATATCATCGAGCGTTTATTGTTTGTGTGTGGATTTTGAATGTTAATGTACAACATTCAGTCTGTGTGCTGAGAGACAGTGGCAGTGTGCTTCGGGGGAGGGGCATATCTGTGGTGTACATAGACTTAAGTTGGAGAAATAGGGAGTTCTTTGGTTTTTGATTACTGACTGTGTTAATGTACACACAGTAATATTTTCAATAATTGTTGACATTTTTTTGCTGATTGTATGTGTTGTGGACCTGGTGCAGCAGTGCATAATTTCAGGTTGTTTAAAATACATGGTATATTACTGAAGTTTTCAATTTGCTATGCGTTACTTGTAGACAAATTGTGTGTGTGTGTGTGTGTGTGTGTGGTGCATGACATCAAATAATACACCTTTTATTGTGCCACAGTGTAATTAGGCAGGCGCAGTGTGAATCTGCTATCCACTGCACCTGCGTGATTTTGTACTGCCATTGTGGTATCTTTTCTTGGTTTTGCACCGCCGCATCTACAATCAGTAACTCTCGCCGCAAAAGGTATCCTTTACAGACTGGATTGTTTGTGACTTGAGAGCACCACTGCTTAGTTCAGGTGTTGTTGAACTTGTTGTGACTTTGCGTCTGTAACTCTTGTTGAAGCCACAGTTGTTGTTTTTTTGGCTTCATATCCAGCGGCCCCAACCAGAGTGAACGTTCTAAAATCTAAATTTGTTTAGAATATTCTTGATGATCCCCCAAAATGCCTGCAAAGAGATGTGCAAGCAAAGCTGTTTCTCACCATGGCACTGCTGCCATTCGTAAGATTGCCCATGGACGTGATAGTACGCAGTCACAGAAGTGCATTGCTGATGTGAGGAAAGGTATTTCTCCTTCAATGTTTTTTACAGTGCAATCAGTAGCTTCACTCAGAGTTGGAGGAGATGATGTTGTCCCAACTGGTGGTGTTAGTGCAGTTGTTGGTGGTGGTATGAGTATTGCTGACTCAAGTTCCCCTTCTGACCAGTTTACCGTGTCCAAAAATATAGCGGAGTGTGAAGCAGTGCCAGTGAGTGACAGTGTAGATGATGTCATACTCCCCAGTAACATCCCAGTAACTGAACATGAGGATTCTGATCACCATGTCAATGATAGCAGACAATGTCACATTTCTTCCACCATGGTTCAGGTCACATATTTGCCATGCAGTGATTCACAGTGTGGTGAAAAAAAAATATCAGGCGATGGTGGTGCTGATGATGATGAATCTGATGATGATGATGTTGCTGTGGTTGCAACATGCAGTCCACATGCCAGTCTCCTCAACTGGAACACTAGTGAGTTCCAATTCGGTCTTGAAACAGACCGCAACCGCCACCCCCCCACCACGATCTAACCTCGGGCGATGTATCACTGTATACCCGGCTGGAATTGCGGCCTCGAGTATTGGGTCCGCATTATCATCCAGGCAGGTCTCGGTGATGCAAGCCAGATCTGTCGAACCAACAAGACCGGAAATCACAGTGGTCTTATTCTGGACAGATCTAGCATTGCACAACAATGCCCAGGTTGGACAAAACTCCTGGGCTGCCCTGGCTACCTGCCCATCACCAACGATGGTGACCTTGGGTATAGGGACCAAACAAGATGGTCCACGTGCCAAGCTCCACTTCGCCCTAGGGCATCTCCTGGGCTTAACCACTCTAATGAGAGCTCCCCACTCCTCCAGCCTCCACTGTGCACTCCCCCCACCCCTTCCCCCCGCCTACGGGCAATACCCAAGGCCCGACAGCATTGATAGATGGAGAAAACCATAGGAGGGGGATGAAAAGGGTGGAGGGCGCGAAGAGTGGAGGCTGAGTAGCGCACGACTGGGGGAGTAATAGGCAAGCACATATCCCAGGCCCACAACCTAGCCCTGCACTCAAAAAACGAAACAGTCTAAAAACAATAATACCCCTAAAAATCAACCACTCTTGAGTTTCACCTCCCGTCCTCCAACTAAATACCTATAACTACAACAAAATACCAAAATATTAACTTAAAAATAATCCGAAAGGTCGCCCTCCAGAAAACCCTCTCACAAATATCAATGGAAGAGGGTCAATACAGATAATTAACAAATAAATAGATAAACATAACAAGTAAAAATAAACTAAACAAACCAAAATGAATATGAGGAAAATAGTTTTATAATCCACCCCCCAGATTAGTCTCTCACACTTATCTAAAGGAGGGTGAAATTACAAATTTTTTACTGGGCCCTCTCACTGCTCAAACTAATTTCCAAAAATAAAATAAAATGGAAGAACTTGACTACAGGGGAAACTCAGGCTGATAATACACAAAATAAAAATACTTGCTGTCCAGAAGAATGCAAAGGGCCAAAGCGTTGAACACACTGATTTCAGTCAGTCATTCATGGAAGTTCATAGTGCCAAAACGAATATCCAACAGGGTCAGGAATCGAAATCCCAGAATGCCAATTTCAAAAATTTCCAGCTAAAATCCTCCCAGGGCCCACAAATTTCTTCAGCTGCTAAATAAGGGTAGATCTCTCGGAAGATCAATGGCACACCACTACAACCGAGGGCCAAGACAGCCCTCCGGCTGACCGCCCCACAAATCTAAGAGAGTGGAACAGGACACCGGTCCTCCGGCCGGCTCCACTCCCCAACCCTGTGAGAGACAGAAACCCCGAAATCCCCAAAGGAGCCCACAAGTTCAATAGCAAACAGAGTCAGATCCCTGAACAAAAGTAATAAAAGCACCACAAACACAATACCAGGATCGATAAAAGTGGAGAAAATGTAGAACAATCCTGTCTGAACACCTCCTTTACCAACAACAGGTCCCGATTAAATCCCCAGGGCAAGCCAGTCAGGGGACCTCATCTTCTACACTCCACAACGACAACCTTTCCCGGCACAACTCCCAGCATCCAGGAGAAGTTACTTCGAGGAGCGGCTCGATGGTCTCACTCAAGCAGCCGTCTCCCTCTCCACTCTAAGCCAGCACTCCGGTCCTAAGGAGCCAGACAAATCACCTTTATTGCTACTGGTCCACAACTCTCTTACTCCCACAGGTGGTCCCAAACAGTCCTGGAATCAGCTGCCCCAGCAGCCAGCTCTCTCCACCAGCTCCGTGGGTTAGGCAGCCGAAAACCACCTCAGAGCCACACACGAGCAGCACAATCTACGTCGCAACCACACCAGTTGCAGACGCCGATGCAGGTAAACCCTGACTGAATGAGATCACGAGAAAAAATGTTTACCAGCCGGCAAAGGAATAGAATCACGTAGTCCCGCTATGCCACTATGCCATTTAACACTCGCAGCCCCAACTTCCAAGCGCAATAAATGCCACAGAGACATGAATAAAAAGAAAATAAAAACAGATAAAAAAGAATCAAAAAATAAAACTGCAGAGCTAAAATGATGCCTGGCTATGCGCAATATGACCTGTTCACACACTGGTGAGAACATGTTGGACGTGGTACTGACTGAAATTGACAAGTGGCTGAACCCCCTGTCCCTGAGAGCTGGGTTCATAGCAAGTGACAATGGGTCAAATGTGGTGAAATGCATCACGAATGGTGGCTTTTTTCGGGTTCCATGCATGGCTGACTGTTTAAATCTTGTGGTGCAGGAGTTTCTGCAGCACCCTGATATATAAAGGAAATGCTGATAGTTGCACGCCATATCTGTTCTCACTTTTCACACTCTGCAAAGGCCCGTGACCAGCTTTGGCAGTTGCAGATCCAAAACAGCCTCCTGCAGCATCACTAGAAGCTGGAAGTTGTCACCTGGTGGAACTCCACTTTATACATGGCAGAGAGGTTATATGAACAGTACAAAGCTATCTCAGAATATCTTGCCATGCACACCAGCTTTGATAGTACTGGGGCCTCCAAGTCTATGACGACTGAACAGTGGCACCTCATGGACTCTGTAATAACAATCTTGAGGCCTTTTGAACATGCCGCACAGGCAGTGAGTAGCGAGCCTGCCTCCATTAGCCAATCAATTCCACTGCTGCGGGTGCTGAGGCAGACACTGGTGAATGTACAGCATAGTCTTGATGTTGCCAGAGACAGTGCTAGCAGTGTGTTGCTGAAACACATGCTGACAGTATTCGACCAGAATCATCACATATTGAGCATTCAGCGTAGTGACAACTTTGCAATAGCCACAGTGCTGGACCCATGATACAAACGTGGAATTGCCTCAGTACTGGAGGGTGGGCCTGAACAGGTAAAAAATGTCAGTGGGCAACTGGTGCGATTGGTTCATGGGGCACAGAAGTCACGTGCCAAGGTCAGCAAACTTCAGCAGCATAATCAGGCTGAAGGTGAACCTGGAGTAGTATCAAGCATATCCTGCAAGGGGAAGGGGACTGCAGTTCCAGGTGGTCAGTCATCAAAAACAGTTGGCATTAATCCAGTTTGGGAGGCTTTGTCCCAAGTGGGAGTTTGAGACACAAATGCTTCCGGAGAAGCCAATGATGCATCAACCACTGGACTTAGTGCAGTAGAGCGAATGGTCAAGTCATATGTGTCTGAATACAGGCATCTGTCAGTCACTGATGATCCCCTTTTAAACTAGAGTGCAAAGGTCAGTGAATGGCCAGAGCTGACCACTGTGCCACTGAAGTACCTCACATGTTCACCCTCCCATGTGAGTGTCGAGAGGGTATTCAGCTCAGCAGGTGCAATAGCTCAGGATCATCGTACAAACCTCTCTCCTGAAAATGTCAGTTTGCTGACATTCATAAAAACGAATGAGAGGCACATACCAGCTCTGACTGCAGCCTCAGTATTCGTACCCCGGCATAGTCATAGTTTTGCTGATGTTGTAGAAAGGGACTATCCTGGTGGCACTGGCAGCATGAAACGGCCTACCACTGATGTAGATGATAACACAATGGAGACGGAATTTCCCAGTGGTCAGAATTCAGACATAGAAGACTGTGAGGGAAGCTTTCTTTATGAGGATGATGATGAATGATGATGAGGTTAATGTTGGCAGGTTTTAAGTGGTTAAAAGGCTGTCACATTTCTTGTATGATACGTTTTCTTTTTCATAAAGTTAAATCAGTGTCCCACTCATAGTGACTCAAATTCCATATGTCACGTCACATTTATAACACAGAGCACAGTATATCCTGGCTCCTTGACTACCACCACTATAAGACCGCTGGGAGCCTGTGACATGGGCGCTTGATTCTGAGCGATGTCCGAAATGGCGTCACGATATGGGTGAAAGCCCGAAAGTCGAGGGGGCAGGGAGGGCGACCGGATGTGGTGGGAGACCCTAGGGACAGGATGTCACTGTATGTACACATACACACACGCATGTGGGGGAGTGAGCATGTGACGTGGCCTGGGAGGGGCAGAGGGATGTGGGGTGGCACCATGGTCAGCTGTAGCTGCGCCATGGTGTCGGGAGATGACCTCTGCTTGCGGTGCATGGGGTTCCGGGTTCGAGTCTGGGCCCAGGTGCTGCGTTTTTGTTGCTCCATTAAAACTTATGTTTTTATTTTGCTTCGCCCCCGACATGCACCTCTGGAGTTGAGAACTTGGAGGTGCGGGGCACAGACCCCACAGAAAGCAAATGTATTTAGTCTCCGCACCATTCCTCCAGACGCTAAGGTTGTCAGGGTGGCGAAATTGTTTTCACCACCCTGACTTTGCGATAATGCAGGTCACCATTATCACATAGAACCACCACTGTTACCTGTTCATCACTGCCACCATAGGGAATGTGATTGTGTGTCCCCCTGGACTACCACCACAATAAGACCGCTGTTCACCACTGTCACCATAGGGAATATGACCATGTGTCCCCCTGGACTACCACCACTATAAGACTGCTGGTTGCCACTGCCACCATAGGGAATGTGACCTTATGCCCCTCTGGACTACCACCACCATAAAACAACTGTTAGCCACTGTCACCACCACCAGATACAGGAAGATGTGAGAGGGAATGTCATCATGTGCCGCAGCTATTCCCACCACCATCCACCACCAGCATTGTAACAATGTTTTCCATTACATGTCTTGACCATGCCAAGGCAACAGGAGTCGAACAGGAGACCACATCCATCAGCCACGGGCACAAGACTTCTTACTATTAGAATTATAAAGTGAGTATGTGTACTAATGGCCTAATAAATCATTTTTGGGGGCAGTGCTGACCATGACACCAACGTGTACAGCACTTATACATGGCATAATGGGAAGCCTGTTGCATGTGTGGCACTTCCTTTAGCTGTGTGTTTTGTTTTCTGTTGCTTTTCTGAGCTGCAAAGGTAAAACACATACAGTCAACTTATTTTGTAGAGATGCTCACCTTTTTTAAATGAATCTGCCCCTTTTTCAAAAGTCCTTTTTGCCATGGATAATGGATGATGAATCTCCTACATTTCCAACTGGGCTAAAGACAGAGGAGGAGGATGGGGTGTATGGGAAGAAGGGCTTCTGTGTCCATTAGTTTTTTTGGACACCACCAAGGTTTACCAGAGATCAGGCACTGACTTACTGCCAGCTGGCCCACTCTTACTGCCCACTGCCCGGATCATAATGCAACAGCACAGCTCTGGATGGCACACACACAGGCTGCTTCAGGACTCAGGACGAGGAAGGAACTGTAGCAACGTGGGGAAATGTGAAAAGTTTGAAAACTACCACAAAATGAAAAAAAATGAATTTCTTTTCTTTAAATTTTTTAAGGGATGCTACCAGGGTACCAAACTACCAGGGGCCAGGCACCGGCACACTGACAGCTGGCACACACTAGCTGCCCACTGCCCAGATCACATGGAAAAAGGCTGCTTCAGGACTCAGGTGGATATTTCTTATGGAACTTGAGAAGGAAATATACTTGAACCTTGGGGTTCCAGATGTGCAACCAGCAGTTTATACCACATCATGGGGACACAAATTGATTCACAGTTTGTGAAAACAAAGTATATTTTTCTGGTTGGATTTTGAGATTGGCAACTGAATTCCTATAGATGGGACATACCAAACCTGTATTATTTGTTATTTTTCAGTCCGACAGGAATATAATAGACAAGCAGAAGGTATATACTAGGACCTGATGTGCAACCAATGCTCTGTACAATATTATCAGGGCATATATTATTTCTGCACTTTGCACTTTTTTATGTTGGCTTGCGCACGTGCAAGCAACATATTGTGGTTGCTTGGAATAGCAGGTTTTGGAGGTGTGGTCATGTTGTGGCCAATGGCGCCACTGCTTTTTAAGGCTGGGCTCTGTGGCACAAATGAAATTGCACACTGTCTATGATGGCAGTTGAAAAATGTGCCACCAACTTGAAACAATTTTGCTACTGCAATGAGGGAGTGACTCATCATAGAAGGGCGAGCCTTGCATAGTGTATCATTTCAATAAACATGGCGGGTGGCGGCTGTCACCTTCTGCCTGTCATAGTCTCCAGGAAGCTGACTTCGGGAGTGTCCAACCCCCCCCTGTCAGCATATGTGTGCCTTTACTGTTTTTGTCTGCTGAGAGGGTGCCCAATCCCCCTTGGCATCATCCCTTCAAATACAGACACACTTGCCAACGGGGGACCCAATCCCCCTGTCGGCATGTTTAAACCCCCCCCCCATCATGTCGGTATTTTCCTATCTCACCCCAATTGTGTGTCACACTGGGAGCCCACCCCAGTGTGGCTAACATGACCCCCCAAACAAATGGGACACACTGGGAGCCCACACCAGTGTGCCCAACACCTGTTAAAAAAGAAAACATTCCACGGTGATTATTTATATTTTTTTTAGCAACCTGAAACAAAGAAAACGGTCCCTCACCATTGGGTCCCCTCCCCCAACCCACACCCACCCTTTGTGCACCCCACCTCCCCACACCCCCCTCATCCCATACTTACCTCTGGAGCCCATCGTGATGATCTTTGGTGGAGCGGGAACATGTCTGCACTCTTCAAAGCCTACCATGAACTGAAGAAATGCCGGCAAGCTGTATAATGACATAAATGGGGTTCAACATGGGGATATGTCGGCCATTTTTGTGACTTTTGGCTTCAAATTTTCAACATGGGGTTCTTGGGACCCCACCTCATGAACTCAGTCACTATCATTTCATTATTCGTTCCCGAAAGGTGATTTTGCGATCACTGTGCAGAATCATCTTTTGGGACTGATTAACCAAATTACAGTATCAGTGTTCATGAGGCGGTCTCCCAAAAAGCCTATGTTGCAAATTTGGTGAAAAAATTCAAAAAACTGACTGTTACGAGCATGCATTGCGCAGTTTCTATGCACGCCATAGCTTCAAGAATTTTTAATATTTTCAATCCAGATTTTCAGCATTGCCATTTTTCACACCTCCTTATGAACAGTATGCTGTCATTTTTCACATCCTGCCCAAAATGTGTTTTCGCACATGTGACGCACAATGGCTCAGTCGCTGTGGGAAATCAATGTTCAGGACAGACTAAGAAAATCACAGTGACACTGTTTATTAGTGGAGGTCCCAAAATGCTTATGTTGAAAATCTGGTGAGAAAATTCCACAAAATGACTGTTACAAATGTGCATTGCACAGTTTCCATGCATGCTCGTAACGTCAAGAATTTTTAATATTTTCACTCCAGATTTTCAACTTTGTCATTTTTTTTACACCTCCTTATGAACAGTACAGCTGTCATTTTTCACATCTGGCCCAAAATGTGTTTTCACACCTGTGGCACACAATAGCCTGGTCGCTGTGGGAAATCAACATTCAGGACAGATTAAGAAAATCACAGTGACACTGTTCATGAGTGGAGGTCCTAAAATGCCTACAGTAGTAGCATCAAATTAGTCAAAGGATTTTAAGAATCCTCTATTGAGAATTGTGAAATCTTTAGTTAGGGATTTTGTTCTGTTTGTTGGTGTGTTCACTGCTACCCAGAGAGGGTTGTATCATCTGATAGTGTAGTTGAAAATCTACCAGATGGCACTTAAGTACTGTAATAGGAACTGGCCTCTTTCTGTAGGTATAAGAAAAAGAATTTTAGAGGAATTTTTTCCCTAAATTTTGTGAAGGATAAATAGGGAATCTCACAAAATTGTTGACAAATTTGGCGCTACTACTGTATGTTGAAAATTTAGTGACAAAATTCCACACAATGACTGTGTTATGAGTGTGCATTGCGCAGTTTCCATGCACGCTCGTAACTTCCAGATTTTGTAATATTTTCACTCCAGATTTTCAACATTGCCATTTCTTCATACCTCTTTATAAACAGTAGAGCTGTCATTTTTCACATCCTGGCCAAAATGTGGTTTTGCACATCTAGTGCAGAATGGTGCAGTCACTGTGGGACATCAACGTTTTGGACAGATTAACAAAATCACAGTGCCACTGTTTATGAGCAGAGGACCCAAATGCTTTCATGAGATGGGGTCATGAAAAGCCCATGTTGAAAATCTGGAGTGCAAATACCAACAAACACCCGGGGCTTTAGGGTTTCTAACCATAACGTCCCACCCTGTAGAGACTGACTGGCATCAGGGGTATGACTTTGGCTTGTCAGCTGTAATGTTCATGCCATTCCACCCCCACCTCCACCCTGCAGCCACTGACAGGCATCAAGGTGTGCCTTGGACTCTTCTGCCCCAAAGTTCACCCCATTCCTCTATACTGCACCCATCTCAATGTATTTCACGGAATGGGGTGAGCATAAAGCCAGAGGACTCCAAGTAACAACACTTATACTTAAGGTGGAGTCTGCAGGGTAGGCGAGTTGAAATGACATGAGCATTACAGCCGATGACCCAAAGGCACACCTCATGCCTGGTCAGTCTCTGCAGGGTGGTGGGTTGGCATCACTTCATACTTCACTGCCATTCCTATTATGCATCTCTAACTCCTACATTACCAGTGCCAATGTCAACAAGACAACATTCAGCATTGACAAATGCTTGTTAATAATTCTAATTGCTTCCCTTTGGTTGCATAGATTTTGGCTATGAAATGGGCAAGAAGGCGTTGCTATTTTAGTCATTATTAAATAGACTTTTGTGTGTAACATAATCTCTGGAGGATGCTACTAAGCTGATTGGTAACTATGCCTTAATCTTTTGGTGCTGTATCCAGAGAACTAGATTGGTTTCAGCTCAGCAGATCATTAGTAATAAGGATGGTTTTAAAGCTTTATGTGTGTGTATAATAACATATTTTCTAAGATATTTTGACACAGTATGGATTATGTTTTAATGGGGACAAAACATTATATTTATACATTACTAATAGCACTGTTCTTCTTGTATGTGGCGATTGTGTTTACAGCTTTAAGAATGAACATGAATATTTTTGAATTGCTGTATAAATGTGGAAGAACACAGCAACATCGGCTCCACTGATGCTGCTGTGTTCCACTTAACTCTAGTCTTTAGCTCAACTAATGTCACTGGGTCCTGGACATGTTGCATAACTAAAAAATCAAATACTTGGTGGCAAAAACAGCTGCATAAGTGGAGGGTCCAAAATTAGGAAAAAAATAGGGCTATTTCAAAACAAACACACAAAGCAATGCACTCGGGTGATTTCACAGACTTCATACATGCCCAAATTTACAGCTGTATTAAAACATGTAAACAACAATATTTTGTTCCCTTTAACCAAAAAAAGAAAAAAAAAAGAAATAGTACCAGTCCAGGAGTGTTTCTGTTGAGATGGCATTAAGGCTCAGTGCACTGCAAATAATGTGTTATTATTCCACCTTGCCATTATGACTGAACCAAGAACAATGGCAGTGCCCCGAGGCAAATGAGTGGCCTTTGTCACTGTGGTCTCCCTCAAATCACTTCTTCAAATATGGTGCTTGGCATCAAGTAAAAAAATAAAAATCTGCGGATGAATGCAATTATATGGAAATGTAATATGCTGCATGGGAATCTGTCAATGTGTTCCTACTGTAGTTAGGTGGCTACAGTACGCTGATGTCTTATGTACACATTGCACTGGAAGCTCCTGGGGATTTAAAGGTTCCTCAAAATATTAACTTCATATACTGATCTTACAGCTTCATTAATTCTTCAACTTTAAGTGTTCTCTCACTTTCAAGGACAGAATTATGCCAGGATCAAAGGCCAAACTGGAGCCTGCCCAAATTGAGTTAGACTTTCAATAAATACACTCGAGCATTCCACTTTGTTCCCAATTTATTCTGGATTCACCTTCATATTGATTTAGAACTTAAAACAAGGTATTAGAAAGGGGCAGTGTGTCTTTCTCAGAGACAAAATAAATTTAAATCTACAGTGACTTTTCCAATTACCATCCTTTCCACTTTGGATGCACTGCACCTGCTCCAGGCTTTGAAGCTGTAATGCCCCCTCGCTACTCTGAATGCTGCTACAGTGTTGCCACATAACTACGATAATTGGCATGCCAATATGGAAGGCTGAAACTGATATGGCAGCTGAAAAGCTTTGCCTTTCCCTTTGTCCTGTATTCCTCATGGAAAAAATATTGCCCAATTCTTTATTTTGTCACTTTATTGCATGGGTCAGTAATAAATACTAGTTTGCTGCTCATTATCAAGAATAATGGTAATAGATGAGGTTGGGAAGTCTTTGTTGCAAGGCATAGTAGATGCTGTAACTTACCCAAGGTCATTGTATTGTATTCTGTTGAAATAAAGGAACTATACAGCATAAATGTTTAAGGATACTTCTGTAAAAGAATTTGTTCCAAACTCATGTTGACATTCCTGGTAAAGTTTTAACAAATACATACCACTACTGGGTACCACCCATGACCCTGCCTTTCCTCACAGCCCCTCATGGGCATCTTAAGCCATGTAAGCCCAGCATGAGTTGAGACATATGTCTCAACTGTCTCTCAATAATTTATGAGGGACATCCCTCATTTTACCCTTCAGAAGTGCTCTGTCCCACATCCGTCTAACACTGACAAGGTGATGTCTGCTTAGGGGAGATGCTGTAAACTCAGACTTTAATGCAGAATTTCTTAACATTCTATAATGCTAAAGAAAATGAAAACTTTCAGAAAATGAAAGCACAGATTTCTACAGTCTTTTGAGCTTGCCGCTTTATGTTGATAATGTGGCCCTCATTTTGAAAGCCAATGTCCCCCATTGTCCCTTATTATGAGTGTCTGTGCTCCTCATTTCAGTGACAAAAGGTTATGAGGTGTGAATTGAGGGTAGTATGTTGCACAGAAATATAGACAACACAGACAGATAATGACCATGGGTCCATCCATTTGTATGGCTGCTATTCCAGGAGCCAGTCTGTTACTGGCCAGCTCATAACTACATTCTCAATTCCCCCATCCCCCTTGCTTTACCTACCTATGGAAATTTCTTCATCCCAACATTCTGCTGTTTCCCTTTCCTGCGTTTAACACAGTCCTGTTGTGGCATAGAGGGCAAGGGAGGGGAGCCTGGATGCCGTACGACAGACGTGGGGGGGGGGTTGATTAGCATTTCATTTCTAACAGGAGGGTAGTTTTAGCTTTATTTTGCATTTTATTTTTATTCTATTTTACTTGCCATACAGTTTCAAGTTTAGCAGCCAAATAGGCTGAGGGTTAGTTTCTAGTAATTCAGTATGGGTCTGGTATCTGGAGTAGATAGAGCACGGATTCATAAGAACAAATACAAAAGGGAAGTAAGATTGTGACTTTTTTCTGCATATTCAAGGGAATCGTTAATATTTTTTCTATATCTTAAAAGCTTGTTATGCAGAACTGTTCTCTTCCAGGTTTGGGTGAGGGGCTTGGGCTCAGTGACTATTTTTTTTGTATCATCAAGGAATTTATTGAGAACTTTTTTACTATGTATTGAAGAGATTAGACTAAAGTGTAGACTGTTCTTTTCATTCCTTTTGTAGGTTGAGTGAAGGGCTTGGGCTCGGAGCTCTACAGTTTGGAGGGCTCAGTGCTCTGTTTCTGTTGCTTATTTTGCAGGTCGGAGAACAGACTCGAGTTTCTGTTGTTGATATTTTGCCCACCTCCGACCCCTGCCTCCACCGCCTATGAAATGCTCTGGAGTCCTGAGTGACAGGGACACAGCAAGGGATTGGCTGGGGCTATGGAGTGGAAGGTCAATAGGAGAAACAAGTCCACCCGTAACAAAAACAAGGAACAGAAACTAGCTGGAAGGTAACTGTCAGTAGCATAGGAAGCTAGCCTTTACCAGTGTAGCTTATCGGATGATTGGGCTAATCTCAGGGAGTAATCTGTAACCTAACAAGGAACAGACTAACCTTGGAGGATAAACTACAATGTAAGAGTAGCTTTATGGTTTAGCTCACTGAGAGGTTTTTTAATTTTATTTATTTATTAAATTCTAGGATTACAAATACCTTTGAGCAAGAACTGCTCATTTACAAAGGTTCCACGTCAAAGGATGGAAGGTTAACATACAAACAAAGGTAACATTAATACAGAGTCTCAAAAAACAAAATACCGTATTTCAAGCAGAGAGACAGCAAAAGGATAGTAAGGCCAAATGAGCAACCAGTAGGGGTGGATGGGGGTCAGGAAGGAGTGGGCAGGCTGAAGGGCCATTGTCTGAGGGGTTGTTGGTATGAGAAGTGCAAGATAGAGGGGACAGAAGTCTGAAATGCTAAAAGATGGGAGGGTGTGGGTGAGGCAGGGGAGGAATGGGGGCGTGGTAAGGTGAGAGGGAGGAAAGTGGAGGACAAGGATAATTTGCCAAAGGGAGTTTAGGGCCACACAATGCCAGGCATGAGTGTAGAAGCTGACCAATTAAGAGGAGCAATCACATTGGCTGGTAGTAGGAAGGTGAAGTCGTAGTTGCCTTTTAAATGCGCCGAGCATAGTAGCTGAAAGGGATTCCTTGTTGAGTGAATTAAACCACTGGGGGGCTGTGTGGGGGAATGACCTCTGGCCCATAGTGATCCGGCATCTGGGGACCTGGAAGATTTGACTTAGCATACTTCGGGTGTGTTGGGTGCTGCAGTGGGCAGTCAGAAGCTTTTCTTTCCCAGGTGGCATGAGCCCAAGGAGAACCTTTTTGGTTAAGAGGCAGGCCCGGTATTTGTTCCTGCTGATGAGAGGGAGCCACCCAGACTGGGCGTACAGTTGGGGATCTTCTTAAGGAAAGTGGTGTGAGGGGAGATTTGACTTTCAGGGGATCTGATGGGACTCCAGGGTAACGCGCTGGGAAAGCAGGTAAGGGGAAGGTTGGCCGAACATGAACCATTCAGAGTGTGGGAGAGGGCAGTGACAGGAGGCTCTTAGGTGAAAGATGGAAGTTCCTGGGGACAAAGGAGGGTGGGGAGAATAGTGGTGTGTAACGGATGTGGGGCACTGTTATTTATGAAGACTCTGTGGGGGATAGGGGGGTGCCAAGTATGTATAAGATTGGGGCAATTGGCATCTGAAACAAATAGTCTGTGGAAGGAAGTGGAGAGAGGGTGGCAGGCAAATGTGGGGGGGGGCAAACTACAATCTAAATGGCACCACTGAAAGCTGGAGGGCTGTAGGTGTGGATAGGAGAAGGGAAGGAAAAGGTTGGGGCCAAGGGGAATGGGGGACAGACCAAGATGTAAAGGGAACAATGGATGGCAGGAGGAGAAGAGGATGGAGGTTCTGGGGATTACAGCTCAGAGAAATGGCATTACCTGGACATCTAGGGGCACAAGAGTGTTCACTGAGGATAGGATTACAGTGTCCTACAGGTTTGCACCTTTATCAGCCATGAGGGGCAAGGAAGCTCAGGAGGAGGCTGGGAGCAAGACTAGTACAGGATATACAATGGGTATGAGCAGAGAGGAAGGGGGGAGAGAGGTGAGAGTAGGAGGGGACTGGCAAGGCAGTTATCAGCCAGGGGAAAAGAGAGAGAGAGAGAGAGAAGCAGGAATGAGGGGGATGAGGGGGGGGGGCTGAGGCAGGGGATGAGGTGGTGAGTGGAGTGAACCAAACAAGAAGGGAGCAGATTGGTAGGAGAGGAGCTAGGTGGAAAGCAGGGAGGGAAAGCATGTAGGGGAGGACAGGGAGCTAGGGAAGGAGTTGCTGGGGGGATCATCTGAAAAAAGTTCTGACTCACTTGTAGGGGTAGGGGAAATATGGGAGGAAATGGGGGGCAAGCAGAGGGGGCAGGTGGGCAGTGCAGGCCAAGGGGATACAAATGAGGGTACAGGGGGCAGGAAGACTGGTTCACTAGGCAAGGGATCAGAGTCACTAGCTAGGGCAGGGGAGGATGAGAAGGTCATGGTCTTCGGTGACTCGATTATCAAAGGGATACATTGGCTTAGGAACGGAGTTAATCTAAGCAGAGGTCAGTCTTTGTGAACTGGGGATGGAGGCGGGCAGGAAATGCAGAAAATCAGGGAAGGGGCAAGGGTGGTGGGGGCCAAATGCACCTGGTCATTCATTTGGAACCAATGATCTGGCAAGCAATGATGTGGAGGCAGTCTAGAGAAGGTTCAGGGCACTGGCGAGCAGCTGCAAAGAAAAGGGGAGGTCCTTGGCATTCTTGGATGTCTTGCTGGTCCCCTGTGCCAGCTCTGTCAGAAAACAAAGAATCAGGAAATTCAATGACTGGCTCAAGGAATGGTGTGAGAAGGAAGGGTTCACCTGTATAGGTGGGTGGGGGGACACATGGGAGGATGAGGATCTATATTGGAAGGACAGGCTACATCTCAGTGAGAGTGGGGCAAGGGTTCTGAGGGGAGCCTACAAAGTTACATTGACAAGGGCTTGAGTGGGGGTTTAAACTGGTAGGGAGGGAGTTCAAGGCTAGTAAAACGGAGTGGGTTACAGGAAAAGGAGATAGCCTAGCTAGCTCTCCTCTGCATGAGGGGGCGGGTAGGGTAGCAAGCATTGGTAAGGTGGAGGAGGGGATTTGGTGGAAGGGATTGTGTGCAAATGCCAAAAGTTTGGGGAACAAAATGGTAGACTTAGAGACCATAATGGTAGATGAGGGCCTGGACATTGTGACCATAATGGAGATCTGGTGGTCAAAGCCCAAGACATGGGAGGTGGGTATCCCGGGTCATAGACTTTTTAGGAAGGACAGGTCTGGAACAAAGGGAGAGTAGCATTGTAGTCAAGGATGACATCAGGGTGGCAGATGGGCAGGAGGAACAGGAGGAGGTCCTGTGGGTCACACTGGATAAGTGGTCTGGGGCATCCTTGAAGCTGAGCGTGATCTACAGACCTCTGACACAGGGTAAGGAGGTGGAGAGGCAGCTGATACAGGTGGTTCAGAGGATGGCACACAGGGAGCACTTCTGCTGATGAGGCACCTAATCTCCCTAGATTGACTGGGAAATCCCATCGGCAAATTCAGCCAGGAGCAGGGCGATCCTTGAGTCCCTCCAGGAGCTTCTGCAACAGCTGGAAGGGCGACTAGGGGTGGTAACATACTAGACATGGTCCTCAATAATGGGAAAAGTGTGGAAGAGGTGGTAGTAGCAGACTGCCTAGGGCAAGTGACCAAAATACGTGAGATTCAGGGTAAGGATGGGAAGGAAGCATGCCAGTCTGACACAAAGGTTCTGGACTTCAAGCAGGCAGATTCTGTCAGAATGAGGGGGATATTCAGGAATGAACTGGAGAGAAAGAAGCAAATTGAGGACGTGGAAGAGTTATGGGAATCAGTTAAGGGAGGGTTACTGAAAGCCAAGGAAATCTGCATCAAGAAGGTTAGAAAAAGCAAAAAACAAAAGAGGACGCTGTGGTTTACCAGAGAGGTGGCGAGGGCAATTGGGGTGGAACAAAAGGTGTTCAAAACGTACAACAGAACCCAGAGGAAAGAAGACAGGGAGATTTACAGGGAGAAGCTTTGGGTGGCAGGGGAGAAGATTAGGAGGGCAAAAGTGGGTACTGAGGAGAGGATTGCTAAAAAATCCAAAAGGGGAGATAAAACTTTTTTTATGTAAGTTAGGGAGAGAAGAAAGGCCAAGAATGGGATAGATAGACTAAAGGGGAAGGGAAATACAGCTGAAGAGGATTTCAAGAAGGCAGAAGTGCTGAATAAGTATTTCTGCTTGGTCTTCATGATAGAGGGGAAGGAAGAGGACCAGAGTAGGAGAAGTGGAAGAGAAGACAGGGTAGATCCTAGCCCATTCAGTGATGACAGCATAAGGGATGAGCTAGGAGGATTGAGGGAGAATAAGGCTATGGTCCAGATGCCCTCCATCCTAGGGTACCGGGAATTAAGGAGGAGCTGACAGCACCTTCAGTGAGACTGTTTAACCTGTCCTAGAAATGAGGTAGGTGCCTAGGGACTGGAAGAGGGCAGATGTGGTGTGGTGGCAACAGGAAGGAGGCAGAAACCACTGTCCAGTCAGTCTCACCTCAGTGGTAGGTAAGGTGATGGAGGTGCTCTTGAAGGAAAGGGTGGTCAGTTACCTTGCAGACAGTGGACTGCAGGATGACAGGTAGCTTGGCTTTACCGAAGGGAGATCATGCCAGATGACCCTCATCAAATTCTTCAATTAGGTGACCAGGGAAGTGGATGGGGGGGCGGTGGATGAGGCCTATCTGGACTTCAGGAAGGCATTCAACTCCATCCATCGCAGAAGGCTGGTAAATAAGTTGGGAAGCTTAGGGGTGGGACCAAAATAATAAGGTGGGTGGAGAACTGGCTGAGGGACAGAAGCTAGAGGGTGGTGGTAAATGTGGTGCATTCCAGGCGTATACCGGCAGCACAATTAAACTATCACAGCGAAGACCATTACAGCAACAAATATCGCCAGGTCACTGTAATGGTCCCGCTGTACACCAGCACTGTTTCTCCCGATCTTTCGCCCCCACCCTGAAACAGCTCAGACTCAGAGTGTGTTACTTAAAGAAAGGGGGAGTGCGGGGGGCCAAAAAAATGTTAATCCTGATGGCACAATGTCAACTGTTTGCACTGTGCCTGTTGTTGTGCCAGGTGTTGACAACTATGTTGTCACTGCAGCATGGTAGATCCCATTCCAGGGAGGAAAGGGTGATGAGCAGGGTTCCCCAGAGGTCAGTGTTGAGGCCCATCCTTTTTAACATTTATATTAGCAATATAGCAGAAGAACTGGAGGAGAAAGTGTGCCTGTTTGCAAATGATACAAAGATCTGAAACAGGGTGGACACCCCGGGAGGGGTAGAGATAATGAGGGAGAACCTAAAGATCCTGGAGAGGTGGTCAGACACATGGCAGCTGAAGTTTAATGTAAAAATGTGTACAGTAATGCATATGGGGCATAAGAACCCACAAGCCAGTTACACACTGGGAGGGGAGGAAATAAAGGCAGTGGCACAGGTGAGGGATCTGGGGATTATAATTTGGGATAACCTTAAGGTGGGGAGTCAATGAAGCAAAGCAGTTGGCATAGCAACAGAAAGTTGGCATGCATGGAGAAGAGTATAACAAGCAGGAGGAGGAAATGCTAATGCCCTTTATAAGTCCATGGTGAGTCCTCACCTGGAGTATGGGTCCAGTCCTGGAGGCCTCACCTGCACAAGGATATAGACGGATGGAGCGAGTTCTGAGAAGGTGACTAAGATGGTGCATGACATGCATCAGAAGCCCTACGAAGAAAGGATGAGGGAGCTGGACCTCAACTGGAGACTAGGAGGGCATGATAGAGACATATAAGTACATGAAAGGGATAAATAAGGTGGGAAAGAGGAGCTTATTCGCAAGGAAACTATGCAATAGAACAAGGGGTCATAGAGATTAGAGGGAGGAAGATTTAGGAGCAATGTGAGAGGGTGCTACTTCACCGAGAGGGTGGTGGACCCCTTGAACAAACTGCCGGAGGAGGTGGTGGTGGGAGTCAAAACCATGGAGGGTTTCAAGTGGGCATGGGACAGATATAAAGGTTTGGACAGGGGCAGAGGGGGAGGTGTCCGGACTTAGGGGGCAAATAAGGAGAGGGGTTAAGGGGCAGACTTGATGGGCCAGGAGGGTTCCTTTCTGCTGACAGATTTCTATGATTCTGTGATTCTGTGATTGCAATGCCCAGGACTTAGTGTATAGTAGTTAGGCATTACATGGTGCAAAGACAACATTAAACTTACAATTGCTGGATAGCCACAAGTACACACATGTGTTCATACAGTATATTCAGATAGTGAGAGAAAGAGGGAGAGAGAGGGGGAGAGAGAGAGAGAGAAAGAAGGCGAGGGGGGGAGGGAGAGAGAGAGAGGAAGAGGGTGAGAGAGAAAGGGGGGAAGAAAGAGAAAAGGGAAAGAGTGAGGCGAGACAGAGAGGGTGGAAGAGACTGTGGGAGAGAGGGAGATGAAGAGAAAGAGACAGAGAAGGAGGGTGAGAGAGACAGAGAAAGAGGCAGAGAAGGAGAAAGAAATAAAAATACAAAAGACGGGGAAGAGGGAGACAGAGGTCTCTAGAAGAAAACTTGTCCTGGGGTAAAGAAAGTGAGAAAGAACTCTTGCAGTCACCCAACCAACCTCTGTGTCTTTGGACCTCCAGTGCTAGCCTATGAGCCATTTCTACTTTAAGGTCGATTTTCCTAAACAATTGTTTTACACAACTGGATTTTCCAAGCAATGTGTTCAAAAGGTCCTGGTGGTGTTGTTCCTGTGGGTAAGGAAGGCATAGCTGGTGGTTGTCCAGTTTTAGCATTTATTTGCTCTGAAAGGAGTATGTCACGAACAGATGTGAACTAAATATATGACTTTTTTTTACATTTTATTCAGTATACCCAAAAGAGGGAGGCTGAGATGCAACATCTCATTTTCAGTGGGATCCTGCTTCTACCCATTTCAGCAGCTGAGTGGACTGATACCTTGGGAGGTCTGGTGATGTGTGTCACATGCTCTGAAGGGGTCTGAACCTGTGATCTCCCATGTCCCACATCAGGGCCCTAACCACTAGACCACAGTCTCAAAGCAATGCATTTGTGATACAGTACTTTTGACCTTTCTACAGATGTTACGAGAGGAATAACCCCTCCAGGTATGGGGCAACACTGCAGTAAAATAACAGCACTTTCCAGGCAGTGAAGGCCCTCAGCAGTAATCTGTGACTCACAGTCCACCCAAGACTGCAATAACATCAATCAACCAAAACCAATCAATAGCATCATTAAACCCGTTTCTCCTTTTATTTCATTCTAGAACTGGGAGACTGTGTGTGGTTTTGAAGTGACATCCAGCAGACCAGACCTGGGTTTGAATCCCACAGCTTTCACTCACATACTGTGTGATCTGAGTAAGTCATTTAACTTTCCTATGCTCCCAGGTCGCATCTGTAAAAAAGTTTTCAGCTTAGTGTGCTACTCCTGATAAAGCAACTAAAAAAAAAAATTAAAAAAAGAAGTTTTTAAAAACTTCATTGCCCTTTTGACATGCCCACCATGAAAAATGAAACATCTTGCCGGGGTGCTGATTACCATCAGAAACATGTGATAGCAAGCTGCCCTGGTGGTGCTGAGGGTTGAGGTGCTGGATGCCATACCTTGCGCTATGCCAGTGACCAAAGTTCGGGAGCGGACTTGGGCCATCGGGGGTTGTTGGGGGGGAGGGGATTGAACATCTGGAGGACTGCTCTCCCCTCCGCATTGCTCTCTAGTGACCCCCGATGGAGATCGGGAGCACAGTTAAAAAGAGGCGCCACAATGGGGGCTGGAGCCGGGCGGACGGCAGCACATTAGTGCATGGGCGTCATTGCACATCCACGCTTCAGGAGGAAACATACAGAAAAATCCCTGGAGGAGACAGGGAGGTGACAGAGGTTCCAGGGGCTGCAGCCCGCATCCCAAGGCCAGACCATCCTTCAACTAGGCTCTCACGAGCCCCTCGACCCGACCTAGGACCGACCCTCTAATGACAGAAAGGCTGCCAGGTAGGTGAGGTGCGCTCCCAGGGTGATCTGGGAGACTGGAGGTCCTTGGATTTGAGGAGAGGGTACCCAGCAATTGTACTCCTAGATAGAAGGTGGCTTCAGGCAGGGAGTAGAGATTGCAGTCAAGAGGGCACTTGAGAGATGCCCCAATCCCTGGTGCAGAAACAGACTCTACAAAAAAACATATGATAGAAACTTCAATTCAATATAATGGGCAGAAAAATTTAGGCAACAAATGCCTGTTTGCAATGGTGACCCAGTCACACATGAATTGACATTAAATGTGAAAAGACACAGTAACAGTATAAAGATACTTCGTCAAAAAAAATACAACATATACAAGTACAATAAAATTAATTAAAACAGCCACATTCTGAATGTTAATTTATTGTACAATTGTTAATCCATTTCTGAAAAATGCCCAACCTGTTGTCTATTTGTCAGTTTCAAGGGATAAGAATGCCATGCCTTGACTGCCTGATTCCTAAATGACCGTCATTGAAAATTTGTTCTGGAATGTGGCAATCCACTTGTTGGTTATTTGTTGATCTAGTATATAGATATATATATATCTATAAAATGGGTAGGAAAAATTATGTTTACTGATTTGTTGGAGCCCATCACATGACCATGTGTATATCAGAGGCGACTGCACAGAGAAGGATTGGTTAAGTCTGTTTGCTGGCTGTGCAGAATATTTCTGTAAGTTTTGCTATTGTTTTTTAAACTACGGGAGAGAAGGATTAGTTAATTCTACTTGCTGTTGTGGGAGTTAATGTATAGAGGATTTTTGTAAGTTTAGATATTGTTTTATTTTCTTTTTTAATTTAGCTTAAAGTAGAATTTAGTTTTAAAGCCCTCCCACTCACCTCTTCCACCAGCCTTTCTTAAATACTGAAACACCACTGGGAGTTGGGTTTGAGGCTGTGAGGGAGGAGCTTGTGAGCTGCAAACTGATCTGAGCCCTCAGAACAGGCCAGGAAGGAGGAAACAAGAAACAGCATATGTGTAAGGACATATAAATATATAAACGTGTGAGTAGATCTATAGTCCTTATGACTAGGATTGTGGTTTCTAGTTAGTACTGTAGTTGACTGTCTTATGCTGCATGCAAGGGCATTTAGGATAACAATTTCTGTTAGAGGCTGGGCTAGGATTAGTTAATTCTACTTGCTGTAGGGAGAGTGGTGTGAGAGGCTGTATAGGTAGTGTGGACCATGGGTAGTATTGTAGGGTGCAATGGATGTGGGGCAGCAATGCAGATGAACATACTGTGGAGGCTGGGAGGGTGTCCATATGTCACAGGCTAAGGAGGCTTGAGGAAGAGGTTCCGTGGCTTGGCAGGGAGCTGGGGAGTTTGAGGGATGAGGGGAGGATTGCATCAGTAGGAGGATGGCATCCGAGACTATTGTGGGGACACCACTGAGAAGGAACAGTGGGGCAAGGGAGCGGTCAGGGGGAGGAGGCACAGTAGATAGGAAGCCAGTTGATGAAGGGTGGACTGTAGTAGGACCTAGAAAAGGAGGAGCAGCAGTAGACAGGAGGGAGGAGGAAACACACAATAAGGCAAAGGGAGGAGGGAACATGTTTGTTGTACTAGCAACATATGGGAAAGAGGATGCAGGAGGAGACTGCACAAGGGATGGTACTCACAAAGAGAAAGGAGAGAAGGGCATTACTAGTGGGGAGACAGAGTATGGCATGGCAGGGGGAAGGATAATACTCTGAGAGGTGAGGAGGGAGTGGAAGCTTGGCAGTCAAACAGGAGGAGGGGGAGGAGTCTTAATTGAGAAGGGCAGGGGGGGAAGACACTGGGACACAGTGTAAAAACTCCATCTTGAGTGGCCCCAGAAATGAGAACCTGGGTGGGGGGGTGGAGACGGGCACAAGGAAAGAGGTGGGAGGTGTACTAGTGTTGGAGGACTCCATACTCAAGGGAATCAGATGGGACAGCAAGGGGGAGAGGCATAGTCAGATATGGGTGGAGTCTATACCAGGATTAAAGGCAGACAAGGCAGGACAGGCAATCCTAAGGTGCATAAGGAGGGGGGTAGGAGGAAATCACACATTGTGGTACATGTGGGGACAAATGACCTAGCGGAGGAAATGGTGGAGGTAACAAAAGAGAGGACTGAGGAAGTGGGAAGGTTGTGTGAGGAGACTGGGGAGTCTGTGGCATTCTCTGAAGTGCTCCCAGTACCCTGCGCAAGCACAATGAGAAAGGACAGGATTAGGGAGTTGAACACATGGTTGGTAGAATGGTGTCGAACTAAGAGATATGGGGATGTGGGTGGCTGGGGCAGTACCTGGGATAATAACAATCTGTTTGCAAGGGATAGGCTGCACCTGAGTGGGGAGGGGAAGGAGGTATTAAAGCAAAGACTGGGGAGGTATATTGCAACAAAGGTGGATTTAAACTAGATGGGGGTGTGGCAAGTGGACAGCAGGTAGGCAGGGATCTGATAGAGTGGTGCCTACCCCCCAGGCTAGCAGGGAAGGACTTGGGGTGGCCGAAAAAGGAGGGAGTAAAAGGAAGGAAATGTAGGCTAATGAAGGGAAGGAGGCAGGATGGAGGGGTGGTCTCGCTGAATGCAAGAAGCTTAGGCAACAAATCTGCTGCGCTACAGGCACTCTTAGCAGTGTGGAAGGTGGATATTGCAGCTGTCACAGAAATGTGGGCAACTGAGCACCGGGACTGGGATCTGGCAATCCCAGGATACAAAGTGTACAGAAAGGACCATAAGCAAGGGAGGGACAGTGGGGTGGCAGTCTGTGTGAGGGATGGGATCAAATGCACAAGGGGCGAGGGGAAGAAAGGAGGATAGAGGCAATCTGGCTGCAGCTTCTAGACTCAAGGGGTAGGAAACTGAGGTTTGGTGTGGTATACAGGTCACCATCTCAGTCTGAGGAGCTTAACAGGGAATTAGCAGGACAAATCAGAACAGTATGTAGAAAAGGGAAGGTGGTCATCGTGGGGGATTTCAATTTGCCGGGGGTTGACTGGAGCATTCCAGTCACCTCCAGTGCTAGGGAGCAAGTGCTCCTAGATGCAATCCAGGATGGTTTCCTGACACAGTTGGTTAGTGGGCCTACTAGGCTAAAGAACACTTTAGATCTGGTGTTGTCGAATGGGGAGGCAGTAAGGGAAATAAAGGTGGAGGACCCACTTGCTGACAGCGATCACCAAACGGTGTGGTTTAATATCATGATGTGCGGGGAGCCAGAGAAATCAGTTACTCAAGTAGCAAACTTCAGGGGGGCAGACTTTGGGAAGATGCAGGAAGTACTGAAAGGGAAACTAGAGGGCATAAGGCAGGAGATGGATGCAGAGCAGAAATGGGATGCCTGAACCAAGACACAGAGTAAGAGGAGCAGAGCAAGAAAACCATGCTGATTGAACAGCGAGGCAGTGGAGGTGGTGAGAGCAAAACAAGAGGCACACCAGAGGTATAGAAGGACAGGGAAGGAAGTGGACAGGGAGGAGTATGCAAGACGGTCCAGGGAGGTGACCAGAAAAGTGGAGAAGCCAAGGCCCAGAGGGGCTGAGATTAGCGCAGGGAATTAACGGGGGTGACTTTTTCAGATATGTCAGGAAAAGGAAGTGCAAGGAAATAGTAGTGAGGATAAAAGGGTGGGGAGTGGTCGGAAAGGGTGAGCAGGTAGAAGCACTGAATAAATACTTTTGCTCAGTGTTCACAGAAGAAAAGTGTGGACTGCTACCACTATGGGCTCGTAGAGTGGGGACAGGGCGAGAGGTGGCAACAGATGAAAGAATTGAGGCAAGTAGAGTCCTAGAGAGACTGAGGGCCCTGAAGGTAGACAAGGCACCAGGACCGGATGGTATCCACCCCAGGGAGCTGAGGGAGATGGCAGAGGTGTTGGCGGAGCCGCTGGAGGATCTGTACAGCACCTCACTGGAGTCAGGATGTGTACCACTGGACTGGAGGATGGCACATGTAGTACCATTACACAAGAGTGAACCAAGGGATGAACCAGGTAATTATCGCCCTGTAAGTCTCACCCCCATAGTGTGCAAACTCATGGAGACAATACTAAAGGAAAGACTGATGTTGTACCTGGAGGACAATGGCCTCCAGGATGTGAGGCAGCATGGATTTGTTTCCGGGAAGTCTTGTCAAACCAACCTGATACAATATTATGACTGGGTGACAGGTGAGCTGGATAAGGGTCATGCGGTGGATGTTCTTTACTTAGACTTCCATAAGGCCTTCGATTCTGTGCCTCATAGGCGGCTTGGGGAGAAGCTAACTGGTGTAGGGGTAGGGGCAAAAATGATGAACTGGGTTACAAGCTGGCTGAGTGGGAGGCTGCAACGGGTGGTGATGAGAGGGGAGCTCTCAACTCCAAGGCCAGTGATGAATGGGGTACCACAGGGCTCTGTGTTGGGGCCAGTATTGTTTGGGCTCTTCATATCAGACATTGCACATGGATAGTGAGCAAGATAAGTCTGTTCGCTGATGACACCAAAATCGGAGCAGTGGTGAATGGAGGAGAGATGGAAGCAGCTGCAGGGGACCTAAGCAAGCTAGAGGAGGGTCAGAGGTGGCAGCTGGGGTTCAATGCAAGAAGTGTAAGGTTATGCACTTTGGGGTGAAGAACCCAATGAGAGAATACTGACTGGGAGGAGTTAGCTGGGATCACTAGCAAACACAATGCTGGGGTGCATAACAGGTTTTTTGTCCAGGTGAAGGAGGTGCCTTGCCCTCTACAGGTCGCTGGTAAGGCCACACTTAGAGTATTGCATGCAGTTTTGGAGGCCATACCTAAAGTATGATATCAGGCTATTGGAGGGGATACAGAGGAGGGCAATACAGATGATATGTGGAATGGAAGGGACAGACTATTACAGCAGGCTGAGAGACCTGAATATGTATACCCTGGAGGATAGAAGGGACAGGGGTGATATGATAGAGACATTCAAGTATCTGAGGGGAATCAATAAGGTTGGGGCAGATGGGGTCTTTAAGTTAAGGAGGAGGTCACCAGGGGCATACGCTAAGAACAGAGGGGAAGATTTAGGAAGGAAATGAGGAGACACTATTTCACAGAGAGGGTGGTAGCAAAATGGAACACCCTACCAGAATGGGTAGTTTCATGTAAATCTGTGAACAGTTTCAAAAGGGCATGGGACAAGGAACAGGGGAGAGTGAGGGAGGGGGAGGTAGGGGTTGCAGTGGGATGGCAAATGGGAGGGGGATGGTGCAGCTCCAAACTAGGGGTGCTAGCTGCACACTCGAGCATACTTAGATAGACCGGGTGGTCTGTTTCTGCTGGCACACTCATATGTTCGTATGTTTTACCCCTTAAAAAACAATTTTGCCATTTTATAAGACAGATAACCCACTCCACGGTGTGCGGTCATGCTCTGATATTCGATGCCTTGGGTGGTTGACGACCTCACCAGCCTCATACATTCAACACACACCAAGGCATGATATCAGAGAGTGACCACACACCTAAGAGGGTTATCTATATATATATTTAGGAACATTTTGTACCAACATTTCAAGTCTCCTAGTACTTAACTTATTTGTAAATTTCCAACACCGGATACCATCATAATATAATATTCGAGAATCAAAGTACAGCTTTGCAGTATTTATTTATTTCATTTTTTGATGGGCAGGAAAGGAGGGCTGGGAAAATACTTCCTGTTTCTAGCCTCATCCCAGGAAAGGGGGATATAGATGCAGACTAACTGATACTGAGCCAGCTGAAGTTGTTGTTGGTTGTTAGTAAATGGTGAAACTTTGGCTAGGACACTGGGGAAAATGCCCTACTCTTTTCAAGAAGTGTCATGGGATCTTTAACATCCAACTGAACAACCACCAGAAAAGGCGGATGGGACCTCAGCTTGATGTCTCATCCGAGAGATGGCACCACCGACAGCACAGTGTCCCCCAAACACAATGCTGGGGCAAAGCTGTGGTTACTTATAACCAGTGAGAGGGTGCCTACTGCAGACCTTTCAACACCCCTTCTGCAGCAATGTATTCACAGTATGATTTTTTTTATTAATTCTCTTTATTCACCTGTGTGCAGGCTTAAGTTCGTAGCCCATATCAGCGTATTGGTGCTCCATTCAGTTTTGCCTTCTCCAAGCCATGTCCAGCAGCCTATCAAGGAACCAGGAGACCATGGGTTGCTCCCATGGTGGGAATCCCCCCTTGACCCAAGGGGGGGGGGGAGGACTGAGGTGCTTATCTGGTCCTCAGCATCTCCCAGAGCAGCCCCAAAGTGGTGCCTTCAAGTGCTCAGGTGTCATGGTGTGGCTAGCACAGGGGTTTTCTTTGTGAGTTCCCACTGAATACACAGATGGGCAGAGGCAGCAGCACAGGGTGTGCGTGCTCACTACAAACACCCTGTAGACAACCACCATCATCTCCACCACCATCAATGTGGGCTCACACAGGTGTACTGCTCCCACCCCTGCCGAGTCACCCTTATGCTGGGCTCCACAACCCCACCCCAGGCTTGATCTTCCTCCTCATGCCGGTCCTCCAATGTCCCAAGTTTTTTGAACCCGGATCATCGTGTAAGAAGTGGTACACAACATGAATCTTGTTTGTACTTTGTACACTCAAAATGTAAGCTCAACAGATTTTAAAAACTGCCAGTGGCAGCCATATTTATTGACTTCAGTCAATATCACAAAACTAATAAAATCCAAAAAATATCTGCAAGAATTAAAAGATACTGATTAGTCTAAGGATGTCAGAAATATATTATTGCTAGAAATAAATATGATGTTATTTATTTCCGACGAGGGTGATCATGGATTGCAGAAGTGTTTCTGGCAAGTTGAAGAGATGCACTAGATTTTCTGCAAGTAAGGACTGCCATCATCATAGAAATTGACAGCAGATAAAGACCGCTTGGCCCACCTGTTCTGCCCAGTATCCCTAACTTATGTAATAACACAGACACCAATTGGCCTCTGGCTTTCCTGTCCCATTCTAAAGCAATAAGATTCCCCTATGCCTATCCCATGCATTCTGTAATCCTGTTAGAGTTTTAGCATTGACCGCCTCCTATGGGAGGCTGTTCCAGGCATCCACCACTCTTTCTGTGAAAAAGTACTTTCTCATGTTTCCCTTCAGTCTACTCCATCCAGCTTCATAGCATGTCCCCTTGTAACTGAGCATCTCCTTTTCTGAAAAATGCTTCCCTCCAATATCTGTGAGGTATTTGTAAGTGTCTATGATATTCCCCCTCTTCCTCCTTTCCTCCAGAGTTTACATTTTGAGATCCTTAAGCTTCTCCTCATAGCCTCTCCTCCTTTTCTTCTTGAGGGCTACTCCTCCTATTTTGATAAACTTATGAAGATGTCTTTAGATGAGCTACTGTGCAGATGCTGTGAAGGTGATAGGAAACCGTTTTTACACCTCTAGATGCCCTCCAGTTGTTCTTTTATTGGCTACCTAGTATTCTGATATATTTTTTTACCTTTTTTGTTAAATTAATAATCTAATTTTGTTGCATTTTTAACTACTCTGAATCCCTCTCTCCTCAGCAGTTGCTTCTCTCTGTTTTCATACTGCCTGAACATTCTATGACATCACAAACTCCTTTCCAGGCCATTCAGATGAATAGCGTGGAATGGGAGTTTGTGATGTCATGGAATGTCTTAAAAATATGAAAATCAAGAGCAGTAGCTGGTGAGGAGAATGGAACTCTATGTAGATCTGAGGGCACCTCAAAGAACATTTATTATCAAAAATCATCGAAGCATATCAGAATACATAACTGGCATGGAAAGGAAGATGGAAGGGCAGTTAACTATGTAAAATCATGTCCTATCTCCTTTAAGCCAGTCACGGTGGTTGCTCTACAATAGGTCCTTAAAGCAGCAGCACAACAAAATTTGGCAAACACATTTTCCTATCTTTTCATTATAACAGAGTCCAGGTATCACCCAGTTTCATTTTGTGACAAAATGCTATAGTTTCACCCAAATCTGAGTATTTAATAAAGTTTACATTTAGTCTTTTTTTCTCAAGTAAAAAAGATGGTTGCCAAATTTCAGTTAGAAATTACATTGTAAACCTGGCAAGAGTTAGGATCAAGAAAATAAATAAATTATGATGCACAGCATAGGAGGTACCTAGACTAGTAATTTTGACAGGTTTGCTATTATTTTTATTACTTAATTAATTAATTAATTAATTAATTAGTTTTTCTTGACCGGGTAAGTACACTAGACACATTCTGCCTATTTTCAGGCACAACCTGGGAAGGGGGACACAGATGAATGCCAACTGACCTTGAACCAGATTAAGCTGTTATATAATTATATAATTATAGCTGAAAGTAGCTTAAAGTAGAACAAAAAAATCAGAAGGGAAAAGATTGTACCCTTCAAATACCTGAAAGGACTAACAGCATCAGACCAAGTAAGGATCTTCATGATGCACATGGACAAAAGGATAAGGGGACACATAATATCTTTGAAAGTTGAGAGATTTAAGGAAAACGTGTGGAAGAATTACTTCCCAGAGCGAGCAGGAAACACATGGACTAGACAATCAGAGACAGAGCATGGTCTATCAATACTGTATTATGAAATATGTAGATAGAATACTGAACTCTGACTAGCTGGGACCCCCTGTAACAGGGCTGTTATTCTGGCACAAAGGCAGGCTGGCACTTATTAGCCTCTTCACAGATCACTGCCCACTGAGAAAACTGAACATTCTAACTGGCGCCTGTTGTTGCTCTGACAGGAAAAAACTACTAAGGCAAAAAGGAAACTAGCTGTATCTTGTTTGCTAATATCTTGAATGAAACAGCACCAGAAAAACATGAAAGACACTAAATTCAGCATATCTAACAATGTTTTTATAGGAATATTAAAGACACAGAGAAGGCAAGGGAAAGATAATGTCAGTCTACCATTCAGCAGTTCCACTAAATGAACTGTCAAAATCTGAAACAGTGCTGGGCTGAACCCACGAACCCCAGCAGGCTTGATGAGGAGAAGTCGGCTGAACATATAGCTGGCCACGCCCGCCCGCGGCCCGTGGAGGCTCATATCACTGACTTCCTCCTCATTTACTATTCACCATGATGAAAACAACCTCAAATATGCAGTGAAGGCCTTCAACGAAGCCACCAAAAATCATAGAGACACCCACAACATCCACTGTACTGAACACCGTGGCTGCATATAGTATAGCCAAAGCAGGAAAAAATTGGGGATAGCATATTTTTCAGATACATTGGGGGAAGAGGGGGTTCTGTAGAAGAAGACCACCAAAAAGCAGCCATATTTAACAAATACTTCTGTTGTTCAGTAATCACAGAGGAGGGTAGGAACAAGCCTTTGTTACAAGACAAGGCGAAAGGGTCAGGAGGTGAATACTATCCGTTTCACAGTGGAAAGAGTCCTAAGAGAGTTGTCACAGTTAAATGTAGACAAGGCAGTGGCCAAGATGTGGTGCATCCCAGGTTACTGAGGGAGCTCAGGGAGGAGCTGGCTATATTTCTGTCAGCCCTGTTTAACCAGTCACTAGAAACAGAGGAGGTACCGGGGGACTGGAGGAGGGGAGATGTTGTCCCACTCCACAAAAGTGGAAATATGGAGGAGTTGGGAAATTACAAGCTGGTCATCCTGACTTCGGTAGTGGGCAAAGTAATGGAATCACTACTGAAGGAAAGGATTGGGGGCTACCTTGTTAACAGAGAGCTACAAGAGGTGGGGAGGGGGGTCCTGACAGACAAACCTGAGCGAGTTATTGGACTGGATAACAAAGGAAGTGGATCAGGGAGGGGTGGTTGACTTGGCCTATTTGGATTTCAGCAAGGCCTTCAACACCGTTCCACACAGAAGGCTGGTAAACAAACAGAATAGCCTAGGACTAGGTTCTAAAATAGTAAAATGGGTGGAGAGTTGGCTTAGTGATGGGAGCCAAAGAGTGGTGATAAATCGGGTACACTCAAGGGAAGAGCAAGGTGACTAGCGGGGTGCCACAGTGGTCAGTATTAGGCCCAGTCCTCTTTAATGTCTTTACTAGCAACATTGCAGAAGGACTGGAGGGGAAGGTGTGCCTATTTGTGGATGACACAAACATTTGCAACAGAGCAGACACACCAGGGGTGGAAAGAATGAAGAATGGTCTAAAGAAGTTTGAAGAATGGTCATGAGTTTGGCAGCTAAGTTTCAATGCAAAAAGTGCAAAATCATGCACTTTGGGCACAAAACCAGGGGCAATGTACCAATTCAGGCAGTATTTGCACTCACAAAACAGGAAAAGAGACCTGGGGGTTATCATAGCTGATGACCTGAAGGTAGCTAAACAGTGTGACAAAGCAGTAGGAAAGGGTAGCGGAATGCTTGGATACATAGGGAGGGGTATCACCAGTTGAAAGGAAGAGGTAAAAATACCCCTGCATAGTTCACCACTGAGATCCCACCTCGAGTACTGTGACCAGTTCTGAAGGCCCCATCTCTGAAAGGACATAGATAGGCTGGAGGTGGTGCAAAGGAGTGCAACCAATATGGTGCAGGGCCTGCATCAGAAGCCCCATGAAGAATGGCTAAAGGATTTAAATATGTACTCCTAGAAGTCAGGAGGAACGGGGGGTGACAGTGATATCAGTACCTCACAGAAGTAAACAAGTTACAGGAAGGAGGGAGCATTTTCCAAAGGAAAAGATGCTCAAGGACAAGGGGTCATGATATGAAAAGGGGGGGCTCAGAGGAAACGTGAGGAAGTCCTTCTTCACAGAGAGGGTGGTAGACTCTTGGAACAGCTTCCCAGAGGAAGTGATGGGAGCTAGAATTGTCACAGGATTTAAAACTCATTCTACCCAATAGCTCCGTATGAAGTCCGAACCATCCATTGATTCTCCTGATACAAAATGGCCGCCCAGGGTATAGTGAGTTAAGAATGCATGGAATAGACACAAGGGAATCTTAGAAGCAAGAAGGAGGTGTAAGCTGGAGTCCAAGTAGGGTCTCCAGTAGCACTATATGTAGGGAATTTAGGGTAGACTAGGTGAGCCAGGTGGTCCTCATCTGCTAACAACTTCTATTTCCATGTTTCTATGTTACATGAAATACCTGGTGATCTGCTATGCCCAATCACCTCTCTGGAGCTCTGTCTCTCAAAATCCCACCTGATGCTCTTGCCTTCTGTCTGCAGCCAAGATGGAGTCCGACTCTGCACCATACAGTGAGGGAATATGGTTTCACAAGGAACCTATGGGCAAAACAATTTGACTTCTATGTTGCCCAGAATTTGTGAATTAGCAGAAATTTTACAGAAAGAGGACAAAAACTGTTCACTCCGAAGCACCGCCATTACCAATCATCGGCAGGCTTGGAGTCACATGAGATCATGGCCATTAACAGCCATTGCTCGGAGCCATCCGTCTGAAGTTATTGGGGCCCCTCACTAGATGATGATCGACTCTGGTCCAACATCCTATGTGGGAAACAGCAATGCCCAGTCTTACCTGCAGTCCGATATTTGAAGCAGCAAGTATAGACACCAGGGAGCTCCTCTGTAACCCATGAGCCGCACGACCCTCAAACCTCTGCAGTAACAGGCAGCTGACACTCCGATCAGGAACAGGGGAAGAATGCTTAAACACTATCCTCAATACATCCATGTCCTCTCAAGCTGCTCTGCTTTATAGCCCCCTGCCACCAGAAAACTGCCATGAGCAACCCACAGCACCATGCACCTCAAGTACTGCACATAGAGAATCGCACTGAGATCATGAAACCAGACCTGGAACCAGAACAGAAATACATGCAAACCCTCTTTTTGCCACAAACAGGGCTCCTATACAACTGCAAGCACATGCAGAACATTTATTTATTTAAGAGTTTTACCAGGAAGGCATGCTGAACAGAGTACCACTCGATTCCAGATGCATCCTGGGGACAGTACACACGAATAAGGAGGACATCAAGGATACAGTAATACAAAATGGTAAAAACATGGTGACAACAACAGAGAAACAAACAGTACAAAATGGTAAAACATGGTGACAACAACAGAGAAACAAACAGTACAAAATGGTAATGCAAACAAATGGCACAGCATTAAAATGATGTGCTAACATGGGGGGTGGGACATGAGACAAGCGCCAGACATCTTAAGGTGGTAGAAGGTAGGTACAAAGAGTGGAATCAGAGTAAATCTGGGGGGTGGGGGGGTAATTGACCTAGCTGAGGATATGAATTAGGCACATGAGCAGGTGGATGAGAAGTGCACTGAGAGAAGACCATTTAGGAGCTGGGATGAAGAGGTTAGCCATATGTCTGGAGGGAGTGAGTTCCAAGTTGGGGCAAACAGTAGCTGAAAGCTGCTTAGCCTTTCAAGGTGGGCCTGAAGGGAATATGTAGTAGGTGCGAGTTGGTTTGTCTAAGCCCATAAGCTGGAAGTAAGTAGGCGGTCAGGACTGAAGATAGGTAGGAGGGCAAGGACTGAAGTCAGAACTTGGCAGCAAGATGTGTGTAGTGAGACGATCTGAGATCCTGGAGGGAGTGTAGTCCCGTAGCCTAATAGAGGGTACAATGATGGGTGGAATAAGAACAGTCAAGGGTGAAGTGACAGAAGGAATGGAGGAGGGAGTCCAGTCTGGCCAGGGTGGACTTGGGGGCAGCACTGTAGACCACATCTCTGTAGTCAAAAATTGGTAAAATCATTTTCTGTACAATTGCATGGTGTGCTGGCAGTGGGATGCAACCATGATTACAATAAAGTGCACCCAGTCTGGGTGGAGTTTTTTGTGGTGTCATTAATGTGTACAGAAAACTCAAGGTGCTGGTCAAGCCAGACCCTGAGGTATCTGAAGGAGGTGCAGGTCTCCAATGAAGTCCCTTCTAGGGTGTGGTAGGTCTGGGTAGGGGGAAGCCGTGAAAGTCTGCCTAGTGCCGAAGGTCATGGAGACTGTCTTCTTGGTGTTAGGGTCAAGCTGATTGGAGCGAAACCAAAGCTGGACACTGTTGAAGTCCTTCTGCAAAGTGGTAGCCACATCAGTAAGGAGGGCCAGATGTATACAGCACCATGTTGTCTGTATACATGTGTGAATGGAGGTATGTGGGCAGGCAGAGGGCAGGTCATTTAGGAAGATAGAGAACAGTTTAGATTTGTAACGGTGGAGGGTTTCAAGAGGTGGTGGGACAGGTACAGAAGGAGATGAAGCAGGCGATGGCCTGGCCCAGGTGGGCTGGGATGGAATACAGGGGAAACAGAAATGTGATGGGGAGGGGAGGCCTCGGTACCCAACTACGGCTCTGAGGCACGAGCAGACTCGATAGACCGTAAGGCCTAATCTGCTGGCAAATAGTATGTTAGTAAAAATAAAAAATAAAAACCCAGCAGTTTAGTACTACATGCACTGTCTCTATGTGAATTTCAGGGACTATCATGGTAATCAGTAGCAGTGTCTTTACCACGGTTCCTAAGTAATATTTACTCTCCCCAGCAACAACAAACAAGCATTTGTCAATGCCGAATGTTTGCTTGCTGGCATTGGCAGTAGTGTAGGTTACAGAGCTGCATAATAGGAATGGCAGTATATTGAACTGAAGCCAACCCCACCAACACCCTGCAGAGAATGACAGGCATTGGGTGTGCCTTTGGGTCGTCAGGCATAACGACCATGCCATTTCACCACACCCTACCCTGCAGACACTGACAAGTGTCACGATGTGCCTTGGGGTCTTTGTCCCTTATGCGCACCCCATTCCATCAGGAAATACAGTGAGATGGGTGCAGTATAGGAGAATGTGGTGAACTTTGGAGCTGAAGAGTCCAAGGCATGCCTCGATGCCTCTCACTGACTGCAGGGTGTGGAATGGTATGAGCATTACAGGCAAGAATCCCAAGTCACATCCCTGATGCCTGTCATTCTTCTACAGGATTGGGCGTATGGTTGGAAACCATACTATCTCAGGCATTCGTTGGTATTTTCACTCCAAATTTTCAACATGTTTTTTTTTGACCCCACCTCATGAACAGTGGCAATATCAGTTTGTTAACCGAAAGCTGCTTATGCACAGTGACTATGGCATTTAGCACCACAGGTGCAAAAACATTATGAACAGGATGTAAACAAGCATTTGTCAATGCCGAATGTTTGCTTACTGGCATTGGCAGTGGTAGTGTAGAAGTTACAGAGCTGCGTAATAGGAATGGCAGTGAAGTATTGAACTGAAGCCACCACCACCCTGCAGAGAGTGACAGGCATAGGGGTGTGCATTTGGGTCATCAGGCATAACGCCACGCCATTTCACCACACCCACTCTGCAGAGACTGACAAGTGTCACATGTTCCTTGGGGCTTTGGCCCTTATGCGCACCATTTCATTAGGAAATATGAGATGGGTGCAATATAGGAGAATGGGTGAAGTTTAGAATAAAGAGTCCAAGGCATACTTGATGCCTCTCAGTGACTGCAGGTGTGGAATGGTATGAGCATCACAGGCAAGAATCCCAAGTCACACCCCTGATTCCTGTCATTCTCTATAGGGTTGTGTGATTTAGTTGAAAAACCTAATACCTCGGGCATTCGTTGGTATTTTAACTCCAAATTTTCAACATGTTTGTTTTGTGACCCCACCTCATGAACAGGGGGAATATCAGGTTGGTAGCCAAAAGCTGCTTATGCACAGTGACTACGGGATTTAGCACCACAGGTGCAAAAATATTCCGAACAGGCTGTAAAAAATGACGGCTGTATTCTGTCATGGGGAGGTGTAAAAATGGCTATGTTGCAAATGTGTAGTAAAAATATTTAAAAAAATGGTGAAGTCACGAGCGTACGTACAAACTGTGCAATGCACACCCGTTATTTAAGTAGGTTGGGGATATTTTACAGCAGATTGTCAACTCAGGCATTTTGGTGCCTCCGATCATGAACAGTGTCACTGTGATTTTCTTTATCTGTGCCGAACAATGATTTCCGACAGTGACCACGCATCTCTGCACTGAAAGTGTGAAACACACTTCGCCATGTTGTGAAAATGGCAGCTGTACTGTTCATAAGGAAGTGTTGAAAATGCCACTAGTGAAAATCTGGACTGAAAATATTACAAAGTCATGAACTAACGAGGATGCGTGGAAACTGCACAATGCTCACTGTAATACAGTCATTTTATGGACTTTTGTCACCA
The DNA here is from genome assembly GCA_016271365.2 of Neoceratodus forsteri. Taxonomy (NCBI): domain Eukaryota; kingdom Metazoa; phylum Chordata; order Ceratodontiformes; family Ceratodontidae; genus Neoceratodus; species Neoceratodus forsteri. Next base: position 32,959,773 of record CM057458.1, read on the forward strand.
AATTTTCAACATAGCCATTTTAAGACCTCTGCTCATGAACAGTGTCACTGTAATTTTCTTAATGTGTCCTAAACATTGCTTTTGCACACCAACAGCACCATTGTAGCGCCATATGTGCATAACACATTTTGGGTGACATATGAAAACTGCAGCTGTACTGTTCAGTAAGGAAGTTTAACAAAATGGACATGTTGAAAATCTAAAGTGAAAATATTAAATTTGCAAACTTACGAGCATGCATAGGAACTGTGACAACGCTCGTAAAAGTCATTTCTAGGCATTTTCCACCAATTTTTCAACATAGCCATTTTAAGACCTCTGCTCATGAACAGTGTCACTGTGGTTTTGTTAATGTGTCCCATACATTGAGCTTGCACACCGACTGCGCCATTGTGCGCTACATGGGGAAACACGTTTTGGGCAGGATGTGAAAAATGACAGCTATACTACTCATAAGAAGGTGTGGAAAAATGGAAATGTTGAAAATCTGGATTGAAATATTGAAAATTCGAAACCTATGAGTCGTAGAGAACTGCGCAATGCACGCCAGAAACAGTCATTTTAGGATTTTTCACCAAATTTTCAACATAGCCATTTCAAGACCTCTGCTCATGAACAATGTCACTGTGATTTTCTTAATTTGTCCCATACATTGATTTCGCATACCGACTGCGCCATTCTGTGCTACAAGGGCAGAAACACATTTTGGGTGAGATGTGAAAATGACAGCTGTACTATCGAAGAGCGGTGTCGTGAACTGGCAATGTTGAAAATCTGGAGTGAAAATATTGAAATTCATGAACTACGAGCCTGCGTGGGAACTGCGCAACGCACGCTCGTCAAACAGTCATTTTTTGGAATTTTGGCACCAAATTTTCAACATGGGGGTTTTGGGCCCCCTTCTCATGAATGATGTCACTGTCATGGCGGTATTCGGTCCCGAAGGGTGATTTCATGTCACTGTGCAGTCACTCACGCAAAATCACCCTTCAAGCCCGAAACGCCATGACAGTGACATCATTCATGAGAAGGGTCCCAAAACCCCATGTTGAAAATTAGGCAAAATTCCAAAATGACTGAGATATGTACAAAGTTGAACCCCTCCTATCTAGCCCGTTATACAGCTTACCGGCATTTCCTCCAGTTCGCGGTCGGCTTTGAAGTGTGCAGGCGTGTTCCGGTCCACGAAGATCGTCGCGCGGAGTCTGGAGGTAAGTATGGGGTGAGGGGTGTGGGGAGGCTGGGTGCGCAGTGGGTGGGTGCGGGATGTGGGAGGGGCCTCGCGAGGACGCCGTGGGACAGTTTTCGTTTTCAGGAAAAAAAAAAAAGACGTTGGGACGCTTGCCACGCTGGGTGGGCTCCCAGTGTGGCACAATGACTTGGGAGTTCAGCCGACGGGGATTGGGCACCCTCGTCGGCAAAAAAAAAAACAAACGCGTTTGCCACTGGGTGGGCTCCCAGCATGGCACAAGGACCATGGGGGCGTTTGGCCGATGGGGATTGGGCACCCCGTCGGGCAACATCATTCATTGCCATGCGTCGTGGGCTCCCAGCGTGGCACCACATACTGGGAAGGGGCGGGAGATGATGCAGCGCAGCCGGCGAGGATTGGGCACCCGTTGGCTATGTTGCGTGCAGGGGCGCATGCGTCTGCGGCTGGGGGCTGCGCGTGAGCAGCTTCTTATCGCTGCTCACTCAAGCATAGCTCCCTTTCACTGGTGTACTGCATTTTGGAGCGTGTCAAGACAGCTCCAAAATGCATTGGCTTACAGGGGCCGCGCCTGCCAGGACACTGCCTGAATTGGAGGAGGAGGTGACACACCTCCGAAATCTCCGATGATGGCACTATGTTTCTTGCACATGCGTGCAAGCAAACATAAAAATGACAGCTGTACTGTTCATGGGGAGGTGTAAAAAATGGCAATGTTGCAAATATGCGGTAAAAATGGCACAAAAATGGGTGAAGTCATGGCGTGCATGAAACTGTACAAGCGCACCCCGTAATGTAATTAGTTTGGGGATTTTACAGATCATCAACACAGGCATTTTGGGACCTCCGATTATGAACAGTGTCACTGTGATTTTCTTTATATGTCCCGAACAATGATTTCCCACAGCAACCACGCATCTCTGTGCTGAAAGTGTGAAAACACATTTCGGCCATGTTGTGAAAAATGACAGCTGTACTGTTCATAAGGAAGTGTGGAAAAATACCACTGGTGAAAATCTGGATTGAAAATATTACAAAGTCATGAACTTGCGAGGGTGCGTGAAAACTGCACAATGCTCACTCGTAACGCAGTCAGTTTATGGACTTTTGTCACCAAATTTTCAATGTAGCCATTTTATGACCTCTGCTCATGAACAGTGTAACTGTGATTTTCTTAATCTGTCCCAAACATTACTTTCGCACACCGACTGCACCATTGTGTGCTACATGTGCGAAAACACATTTTGGCAACATGTGAAAAATGGCAGCTGTACTGTTCATAAGGAAGTGTAATAAAATGGCAATGTTGAAAATCTGGAGTGAAAATATTGAAAATTCACAAACTTACAAGCATGTGTAGGAACTTTGCAACGCACGCTCGAAAAACAGTAGTTTTTAAAAATTTTCACCAGATTTTCAACATAGACATTTTAAGACCTCTGCTCATGAACAGTGTCACTGTGATTTTCTTAATGTGTCCCATACATTGATTTCGCACACCGACTGCGCCATTGTGCGCTACATGGGCGGAAACATGTTTTGGGCAAGATGTGAAAAATGACAGCTGTACTGCTCATAAGGAAGTGTAGTAAAATGGCAATGTTGAAAATCTGGAGTGAAAATATTGAAAATTCGCAAACTTATGAGCGTGCGTAGGAACTGCGCAATGCACGCTCGTAAAACAGTCATTTTTAGGAATTTTTTCACCAAATTTTCAACATAGCCATTTTAAGACCTCTACTCATGAACATTATCACTGGGATTTTCCTAATGTGTCCCATACATTGATTTCGCACATCAACTGCTCCATTGTGCGCTACATGGCTGGAAACATGTTTTGGGCAAGATGTGACAAATGACAGCTGTGCTGCTCATAAGGAAGTGTAATAAAATGGCAATGATGAAAATCTGGAATGAAAATATTGAAAATTCGCAAACTTACAAGTGTGCGTAGGAACTGCGCAACACACACTCGTAAAACAGTCATTTTTAGGAATTTATTCACCTAATTTTCAACATAGCCATTTTAAGACCTCTGCTCATGAACAGTGTCACTGTGATTTTCTTAATTTGTCCCATACATTGGTTTCACACAATGACTGCGCCATTGTGCGTTACATGGGCAGAAACACATTTTGGGTGAGATGTGAAAAATGACAGCTGTAATACAAATAAGAAGGCCTTCTTGAGAGCCCACCTTATGAACACTGGCAGTGTTGTTTCATTAATTGGTCCTGAAAGGTGATTTCGCGCAGTGACCGTGAAATCACCCTTTAGGCCTGAGTAACGCCATGACAGTGACAGCATTCATGAGAAGGGGTCCCAAAAACCCCATGTTGAAAATTTGGTGCAAAAATTCCAAAATGCAATAGCATTCATTGCCACATTGGGGTGGGCTCCTAGCATGGCACACTGTAAGGGGGGGAGAAACAGTGGAGCCGACGGGGGATTGGGCACCCCCGTCGGCTATACAATGTGTGGCCACTCTGGGGTGGGCACCCTGCGTGACCTATGTAACTGTGCTTGAGGGTGCAGCACAGCCGACGGGGATTGGGCACCACCGCTATTATATCAGCGGCCACGCTTGGGGTGGATACCCAGCGCGGCCTATGTAACTGTGCTTGGGCAGTATGCAGTATGCGTGCATATGTGTGTGTGTGTGTGTGTGTAGGGGGAGCTGCGCATGAGCAGGCAATATCTGATCGCTGCTCACTGAAGCAAAGCTCCCCCTTTCAACTGTATGCCACTGCATTTTGGAGCTGTCATAGACAGCTCCGGCATACATTGGAGGAATGGGGCCGTGCCTGTCAACACACTGACTGAATTGGAAGAGGGCTGACACACTTCTGAAAGCTCCGATGATGGCACTATGTTTCTTGCACATGTGCAAGCAAACATAAAAATGACAAATTACAGTTAAATGTTCTTTTTAATGTTTAAGGTATTTATTGATTATCTGTAATTAATTTTATTTATTTATTTCATTTTGTTAACCAGGTAGGTGCACTAGACAAGAGATTTTGCCTATTTTCAGGCATGACCCGGTAGGGTTACACATCAGAAACAGCAGATACATAGTGCCCACAACAGAATACAAAACATCTAGTTGGAAGGAAAATACAGTAACACATAACTATTTTGAATACATGGCACATTCAGGAACAACAAATAGAATATACATAGCATGAGGATAAACAGTAATCACAGTTACATAAACTTTTATAGAATTTTGAAAACAGTATAATTGACTAAAAAAATACGTATACAGCAAACACTGGGGGTACATAAGTGCTGAGAGGAAGTACCACTCTCAAGTTGGAAGATCAGTGGTAGTAGTGCAAGTGAGTGGAGACAAGCAAGAGGTAAAGCAGGAGCAGAGACCTGAGCTCATAAGGTGAGTTCTTAAACTTTTTGAAAGGCCGGTGAGTAGCCGATTGTTTAACATAGAGTGGAAGGGTGTTCCACATTCTGGGAGCAGATCGGCAAATACAAGTTCACCCTTCTTGGTGAGACATCTAGGCTTAACAAAGGAAGCATTTTGAGTAGTTCTCAGTGTATAAAGCAAGTCAGGTTGTTTTAGTAGAGTTACAAGGGATCTTGGAGTACTAGTCTGGGTTAATTTATCGACCAGACAGCCAGCTGTGTGAGCGATAGGAAGATGGGGTGAGCCAATTAAGAGAAGAATAGAGGTGACAGTGATGTGTTAGTTTAGGAGCCGCAAGGCAGCGGCAGATACTATTATAACAAGTGCTCCATTTCTGGATTACTTGCTTGCTAGCATTAAGGTAGACTATAGCGCCATAGTTAAGACAAGGTCAAGAATTCCCTGAGCAATGGCCAGCCTGGCTGTTAAATTTAGGGAGGATCTTACCTTGTAAGCCAGGCCAAGTTTATTGTTCACTGGCTTACAAGTGGCTGCAACATGAAGATTAAAGTCCAGTGAGAGGTCAAGCATCATCCCAAGGTATCTGAAGGTATCTATGCAGTTATTTATTGAAAAAAGTAACATTTAAGTATTAGCAAATGGACTAATGTGTTTCTATGAATTCCAGAGGATGTAACCACACTCACGAACAGTCTGCTTCCCACAGTCCCTAAGTAGTATTCGCTTACCCCCTCAAAAAAAAAAACTACTTACAGTCTAAAGTTGTTATTTTTAATATTTAAGGAGTTTATGTATTTAAGGTGTTTGTTTATGTTGTACAATTTATTTGTGGACCTATTTATGCAAAAATGTTACTTTTTAAGTGTTTCCAAAGGAACTATTTTATCTGTGTTTTATATATTAATGTGTCCCCTGGAGCCACTCTCTTGTGGGATAAGAGTGCTTTCACGTGTGTTCTGCTTGAGCGAGAACAGCAAAGCAAAGCTGAGCTGTTCTGGCTCGAGCAGAATGCAAAGGAAACTGGTACCATGTCATATAAGTGATGGATTATAGGTGGCAGCAACATCCACGAGTGCACATCATTGAATACGTAAACGCTGATGTGCGCTACAGCAAGGACCAATATCAGTGATGGCCCTCGAGTGATGTAGTGTTATGCAGGAGCTTGTGCAGCCTCTTGTGAGTTTATACAATGCTCACCATGTCTCCTGTGAGGGAAGAAAGAGAAATTGCCAGGCTTAATAGGTAATTTAACCTTAAAACCTGCTTCTGAAATTCAGCTTTCCTCTCCTTTCTTTTGTTTTCCACTTCTTATATATGCAAAATATTCATAAACAATATTCATAAGTATTGAAAATGTTTGAAAAACGAATATATGAAATTGTCTACAAAGTTTATCATTTATTGCTAAAATAGTATGTGCTTACTTTTTTGTAATTGCAACAAAATAGGCTTAGAATCATCATGTTTAAAACTATGTATCGAACTGGGTTCTAAACACCCTGACTCACATTTCTGCTTCTCTTTCTTCCCTCACAGGAGACATGGTGAGAGCAGGATTCTCCTATATAAATGCACAAGAGACTGCACAAGCTTTCGTGATCTACCTGTACAAATTTATCTTTTCGGCAAAATGAAACAGTTTACACATGTTTAAATGTTTAAAAAAAATGCTGTGTAAATATAGGGGACTACTTAAGTAAAGGATATAAAGTGTTGCTATGTATTTCCATCCTTATAATTATTGTTACTGTTATAAGATGTTTAATACAGCAAGTAACTGATTCAGAAAATGGCAAAAAATGGTTGTCTTATTTCAATATTTTTGTATTTTATTTTATTTTCAACCATGACTTCTAAAATGTGACTAAGTGATATAATGAACTTACCACTATTTAAGAGTGTAGTTAGCACCAGAACAGCACCCCCACACACACACACATACACAACCTGAGGAAGCTCCACTGAGCAAAGCTCCGGGGTTTCTGGGAAAGTTGAAACAACTCCCTGATTTTCAAATTGCGTGTGCTCTTCCTGCATCTGTGTGATTTAACATAATAAATTGCAATTGGAAGGCTAAGAATCTTGCTTGGCATCTTTGTGTACAGCATTATATGTGTTAGTTCCTGGAGTGCATCTGGATTTGGTGTTTTTTAGATATTTGACAAGGGTCAAGCACGTCCCTTCAGTTGCACCCATCCCTGCACTGGAGAGCGCTGTGTACACTATGGTCTTTTATTCTGACAAGACTTCCTGCCACAAATCCATGCTGTTTACTATGCTGGAGCCCATTGCTCTCCAAATAGTCCATGAAGTCCTCTTGACCAGTGACTCCATCAGCTTTCCTGCAATAGAGGTAAGACTGACTGGTCTGCAGTTCCCTGTATTCTCCTTGTCCCCTTTTATGGAGCAGAGCTATGGCCACCACACTGCAGGTGTTAGATGAAACTGAGCAAGATTTAACTGTTGATAGTATTTTATTTCCTCTTGATTAAGTCAATAACTGAAGGACAGTCGAACTGTTAATCACTTAACATTACATATTTCTTGTTGCTTGCTTCTGTATGCAAACATAGCGATAACAATGGTGCCTCAGTAATGGTGTTTTGTTTTATCGTAAGAACTTTGATGCCCAAGTTACATTAGGTGCATTTTCTTATTGGTATTGATATATCTGTAAAATATAAACTTAGAAAAACTATACTTTGAATGTAACCTTATTTCAGGAGTTGGCAGACTTCATGGTCGAACAGGTGTTGGATGCCTCCAGACTGTTAGTGTTAAGGGGCTTCAAAACTTGGGTCGATGATGAATACTTGCATTTTGGACAACAACTTCTCCAGCTGATGTCCTCACTGGAACTAGCGCTGGCAGTTGCTTCAGGAACACAGCAACATGACCGCACTCTGGACCTCTGGACCTGAACTTCTCATTGAGACTTGACATTAGTGTAGTCAAGGTTGAGTCAGTCTTTCAGTCAGATCATCATGCAGTATCGTTCTTTGTGAGCCACCCTATTTTAATATCCCTTCTGTGGAGATTGTCCAGTATTGTTCAAAACATAACTTGGGGCCTTGTAAGCTCAAGGAGGTTCTAAACATCTTAGGTATGATGCTTGCTTGAGTCCAGTGGGCTGTGAAGGTCATAGAACACTATATTATGGTTCTTATGGCTGCTTTAGAGTCCCTGGCAACTTATCGCATTTGTCCCTTGACGTCCTGTTTCAACTCACTGTAGTACTGTGATGAACAGTATTGGTTGAAGACTAGGAGTTTGAAGGAGGAGCATTCTTGGAGAAGGTCACAGTCTGAGCAGGACAGGTTGGCGTAGAAGACTCATTACGACAAGTATTAATAGGCAATCAACATGAAAAAGACAGAGTTCCTTTTAGGGTCATTTGCTGAAAAGAAAAATTGACCAGCTTAGCTCTTTCGCATCATAGACAGAATGCTAAATCCTCTCTGTCTGTGATCCATTAGAGCCTTTTCAGCAGATAAGTGTGTTGAGTTTGGTAAATTCTTTTCTGACAAATGTCCTCTATTAGATCCAGTATCCCTTCAAGTGACCTGTCACAGGCCAAATGGGGCCTATATTTTGGTAATGTAGATCTGCCTACCTGAGCGAGTTTCAGCTGGTTTTGTGAGGATCAGGTGCTTTGTATGATCTGTAGTTTACATCCTAGCTGCTGTATACTAGACCCAAGACCAACCTGGTTGCTTTTGGGCTGTAGCGAATTCCTGGGTTTGGTGATTGCCAAGATCAGCAATGGTTCCTGGAGGGGAGGGTGTTTTTCCACCTGCTCTGAAAAAAGTGCTGGTTAGACTCCCTCTTTAAATCTAAAAAAGCCATCCTTGTATCCTGATGTTATGGTGAACTATAGACTTGTTTCGAACCTTCCCTTTTTGGGGACACTTATTGAAAAGGTTGTGGTTGACCAACTTGTGGATCACCTGGAGAACTGTTACATCTGTGACCTCCCCACTCAAGTTTTAGCCCTTCCACAGTACTTGAGACTACACTTGTCCAGATGGCACATGATCTCCTCCTGGTGAGGGATTGAGGACTTTTTTTTTCCATCTTGGTCCTTCTTGATCTCTCATCAGCATTTGACACAGTCGACCATGAGGTGCTTTTGGACCACTTGAGGAACTATGTGGGTTTCCATGGCACTATTTTGCATTGGTTTGAGTCTTATATAACCTAGTAGTAGTAGTAGTAAATCTTTTTTATTCATAAAGAATAAGGGAAGCATTCAACTGAGTATAACTCATTTACAATGAAGTCCCGAGTAGAAACATAGAAACATGGACTTTGATGGCAGATAAGGACCGCTTGGCCCAACTAGTCTGCCCATTTCCCTACCTACAGGATAAGCTGCAGATCCTAGTTAACCAATGGCCTATTTCTTCCTACCCCCCACAAAAATTGCCTTATGTCTGTCCCAGGCATTCTTGAATTCTACCACAGTTTTAGACCCCACAACCTCCTCAGGAAGGCTGTTCCATATGTCAACCACCCTCTCTGTGAAAAAATACTTCCTCATATTGCCCCTGAACCACCATCCTCTATCTTCAAATTGTGTCCCCTTGTTCTTGCACATCTCTTTTTCTGAAAGATGCTACCCTCTTGGACTTTGTTGATTCCACTGAGGTACTTAAAAGTGTCTACCATGTCCCCCCCACCTTTCCTCAAGGGTATACATATTAAGCTCCTTTAGTCGCTCCTCGTATGGCTTCTCTTGCAGACTCTGCACCATTTTAGTTGCCCTCCTCTGGACTGCCTCTATCCTGTCTATATCCTTGCGGAGATGGGGTCTCCAGAACTGGATGCAGTACTCCAGATGGAGTCTCACCAACTGTCTGTACAGAGGATAACAACTTCCTGTTTTCTGCTGGTGATGCCTCTCCCTATACAACCCAGTATCCCCAGCCCACCCTACTGCCTTCTCCATTTGCTTTCTAACCTTAAGGTCATCTGATATGATTACCCCCAGGTCCCTTTCCATTTTTGTTGTTGTTACTACCTCCTCCCATTGTGTAATCTTCCCCTGGGTTTTTGTTTCCCAGGTGCATTATTTCACACTTCTTTGCAATGAATCCAAGCTGCCATACTTCTGACCATTCCTCCGACCTTGCCAAGTCCCTTCTCATCCTTTCCATGCCTCCTTGTGTATCAACCCTGTTGCAGATCTTTGTGTCATCTGCAAAGAGGCATACTTTTCCTTCTAGTCCCTCTGCAATGTCACTTATAAAGACATTAAAAAGGACTGGACCCAGTACTGGACCCTGTGGTACCCCACTAGTAACCCCTCTTTCTTCAGAGTGGACTCCATTTACAATTACCTTCTGTGTCCTGTTGTCCAGCCAGTATTTTACCCAGGATACCACCCTGGGACCCACTCCCAGGCTGGTTAATTTGACTATTAATCTTTTGTGTGGGACTGTGTCAAATGCCTTGCTAAAGTCTAGGTAGGCCATGTCTACAGCCCCTCCTGGTCTACTACTTTGGTCTCCCAGTCAAAGAAATCAATTAGATTCATCTGACATGACCGTCCGCTGTGGAACCCATGCTGCCTCGGGTCCTGTGCCCCACTGGCCTCTAGGTACTCAACAGTTCTTTCCTTCAGAAGTGATTCCATCACTTTCCCTACTACAGAGGTCAAACTGACAGGTCTTTAGTTTTCTGCCTCTGTCTTGGTCCTACTTTTGTGAAGGGGGAATCACATCCACCTTCCTCCAGTCCTCGGGTACCACGCCATCCTCCCACGATTTGTTAAAAAGGGTAGTCAGAGGTTTCACTAGTTCTCCCTTTAATTCTTTTGGAATTCTGGGGTGAATTCCATCAGGCCACATTGCTTTGTCCACCTTCAGTTTTAGGAGTTCTTTCAGAACCCTTTCTTCTGTGAAAGGACTGGGATCGACCCCCCCATCCAGAGTGTTAAGTGGATTAGGCATCTCCCCTCCTCCTCTTTGTGAATACTGAGCAGAAGTATTCATTCAGTATCCTGCTTTTTCACTGTCCCTCTCTTACCCACCACAGTCCATTCTATTCAGCCTCACTATCCCTCCCTTTGTCTTTCTCGCTCCCTGATGTGACCTATAAAGGTTTTATCCCCTTCTTAACCGAGTTTGCTATCTTTTCCTCAGTTTGTGTTTTTGCTATTCGACTTCCTCCTGCTTCCCTCTGCCTTAACTGGTACAGCTCTCTGTCCTGCTCCTTCTGTGTTTCCTTACACTTCCTGAATGCTGCCTTTTTCTCCCTGACCTTCCCTGCCCTCTTTTGAGAACCATGGTGGCTTTTTCTTTCTTTTTGTTTTGTTTATTTGCTTCAAACAAAGGCTTGTTGCTTCTGTGATGACAGTTTTGATGTTTCCCTATTGTTACTCCACCCCTCCTTCTAGCCTGTCTGCTAGTGCTTTTCTAAGGCACTCTCCCATCTTGCCAAAGTCAGCCCTCCTGAAGTCCAGTACCCTCACTTTTGTATGGTTTGACTGTGTAGCTGAGTTTATCGTGAACCACACTGTTTGGTGGTCACTTGTTCCCAGATGGCTACCCACTTCTAGATCCAAAATCCTCTCACTGTCCCCATTTGAGAGTAAGAGGTCTAAGATTGCTCCCTCATGAGTGGGTTCCAAAACTGTCTGTCTGAGGCATGCCACCTGTAGGGCATTGAGAATGGCTCTGCTCTTGGATGTGGCTGCAGCAAAGATGCTCCAGTTAACATCTGGCATATTCAGGTCTCCCATCAATAGTATCTCCCCTTTCGCTGCCATTCTAAGGATGCCTTCTATCATTTCCTTGTCCATTCTCTCCCCCTGACATGGGGGTCTGTACACAACCCCTGTGCAGATTGTGGTGCCATTTCTAGTTTCTAAGGTGACCCACAGTGCCTCTTCTCCTCCCTGTTTACTCTTTTGTTCAGTTGCTTTTATCCTTTCCCTTACATAGAGAGCTACCCCTTCCCCTCTTCTCCCTCCCTGTCTCTTCTGTAGGTTGTGTACCATGGTATGTTAACATCCAGTCATGGTTCTCTGTGTACCATGTTTCTGTGACTCCTACAATATCCAGGCATCCCTCTTCCATCAAGGTCACCAGTTCCGGGAGCTTGTTGCCCAGACTACGGGCATTGGTACTCATTACCCTCCATTTCCTAATGGCCTTACCCCTTTTTGCCCCATCCCTGTCCTTATTGCCTTTGTCACTTTCTCCATTTACCCCTGTCCTTTTCCCTATCGACATCTCTATCTTGGTGTTTTCCTCACTTTCTACCCTGATTTTTTTTTGGGGCTAGGATTTCCCTGCTCCTTTCCAGTGCCTCCCCCCTTGGCTAGTTTAAATGCTTGCCAGCGAAGCATGTAAACCTATCACCTAAGATCCTGGTTCCCCTCCTGGACAGATGCAGACCATCACGCCAGTATAGGCCTGCATCACTCCAGGTGGACCCCCAGTCCCCAATGAAGCCAAATCCCTGAGCTCTGCACCAGTTTTTCAACCACTGATTGAATCCCATGGTGTGGAGCACCCTAGCCTCATCTACACCATAGACAGGCAGCACCTCCGAGAAGGTTACCGTGCATGCTACGTGTCTAAGGCCCCTCCCCAACTCCACAAACTCTTCCTGCACAGCTCTGATCCCTTTCTTAGCCAGGTCATTTGTCCCTAGGTGGACAATGACATCCAGCTCCCTCCCCTGTGCAGCTGCTCCGGTGATCCTGAAGATTCACTCCCTGTCCCTCCAAGCCATAGCACCAGGCAGTCACCTTACCTCCCTCCCCCCTTCCTCCCCCAGTTCTACCTTTCTAACAATGGAGTCTCCCACCAGGAGTCGTTTCCTTCCCCTGTGGGGTCCCATGCCACCCTCCTGTGGGTCTCCTTTGTGGAGGTTCCCAGCATCTTCCTTGGTCTCCACTGCAGGTGCCTCCATAGAGGAACCACACTTTGCCAGAACAGCATATGAATTGTGAGAGGTACAACTGGAGGATGCATCAAAGACAACAACATCAAACATCAGTTTCAAGAGACATGACAGTCAACGTAATCACAACCTGGAGAATGTTTTATTTATTTATTTAGACAGCAGTTTGGAAAACCTTTGAGCCATAGGCTTATTTACAAAGGTACCTTGTCACAGTAAGACAAGCGAAAATACACAGTATAACAGTATAACACAGTATAACAGTAACTTAAGACATAGATACAAACAAGCTGGTACAGGTAGGATTGATGCAAACAATACCAGAGTTATGTTGTCCTTAGCAGCAGTAGTAAGCTTTGTCATTAGTATTAGTCTGGCTTTGACTAGTGGCAATTACAGCTTGGAGTGTTAACAAGGTGGTTCCGTGGGGCGTTTTGAAACACGATATAGTTGGAGCTTGGAGATGGAGGGGCAGTGTGTTGAACCAGGAGGGGCCCTAAAGCTGAAGGCTCTTTGGCTGTGAGAGGTCCTAGCTCTAGGGATAACAAGAGGTTTCAGAGGTCCAAGTATGAACTAGTGGGACAGAGCGCGGATGGTGGTGGTCAGTCCTGGTGAGGATAGCCCAAGGAGGGTCTTTTTTGTAGGGACAGGTCAGATATTTGAGGCACTCATCAAGATCAAGTACCAGCACTTTAGCGTACAGTAGACAGGTGTGTGTTAGCCTAGGTGCTCCAGTAATTAACCTGCAGGCCTTATTCAGAGTAGTGCGAATTTTATGGAGTGCGGTCTGATCAGCAGCACCATACACTGGCAGTCCATAGTCCACTAGGGACAGGATAGAGGAGGTGACTGCGAGTCAAGAGCCTCGGGGAGGCAGTGTTTATACCTGTAAGATGCCCAATCGGATATTAGTGGCAGTGGCTAGGGCAGCGATGTGTCCATGGAAGGAGAGGGAGGGTCAAAATGGATCCCTAGGTATTTATAGGAGCAAATTCTTGAGTGGAAAGAGGACCCAGAGTGAATGAGGAGTTTGAAGTTGCAGGACTTGTTTTGAGGATGAGTGAAGAACATGGTTTTTGGTTTTTTAAGATTTATCACCAATCAATGTTGCTTGAACCAGCCCTCGGCTTCAGCGAAGAACTTCTGCAGCGAGTCCTGGAGGGCAATAGGGTTACGACTTGAGGCAAAGAAGACTGCATCATCAGCATACAATAGAATGTTCCCCGAGCAAGAGCGTGAAAGGGTGTTAAGGTAAAAGGAGAATAGTAATGGGCCCAGAATGGAGCCCTGGGGAACCCCAGAAAAGATGGGACAGATGTCTGAGCAGATCCCATTAATTTTTACATGCTGTGAGCGGTCAGACAGATAACTGGTGCACCAGGAGATAGGCCCAGCAGCAAAACCAGAGAGACTAAGGTCATCAAGAAGGAGGGGGTGGGAGACAGTGTCGAAAGCTTTAGAGAGGTCAATGAAGACCGCACCAGCCAGAGAACCAGTGTCTAAGGAGGAGTGCAGAAAGTTGGAGAACTCTAGGAGGGCTGTGTTGGTACTGTGGCCTGCTCGGAAGCCATGCTGCTCAGGACATAGGACATTGTAGGTGGAGAGGTAGTCAGAGATTTGAGGCTACCACTTTTCCAAGGCCTTGAAGAGAGGAGAGAGAATGGAGATTGGCCGATGGTTTCCAGCACAGTCCTATCACCACCTTTAAAAATGGGGTGACAGTGATGACTTTCAGGCAGTTGGAACCTTCCCCAGGCAAAGAGAGTGGTTGATGAGGTGCGTGATCGGGTAAGGACTGTGTCTAAGACCAGCCATAGGATACGGATCCAGGGTGTCACTGCCTGTACTATTACTCTTGAAGGCAGTGACAGGTGCTGCCTAAGTTCTTGGGCAGAAACACGGCAGAGGGAGAAAATAAGGAGTGAGAAAGATTTATGGCAGGGCTGGGGAGGAGGTTCAAAAAATTTGTGGGGAGGATAGGGCTAGGTCAGTGAATGAGGTGTTGAGGTGGTTGGCTATGAGGGCTGGGTCTGAAAAGATCATGCCATTAATGTTGATCTGGGTGGGTGGGGGAGTGTGCACTCCATTTAACTGTTTAATGTTATCCCAGAAGGTTCTGGGGTTCCCCATGAGGCAGTGAGTGAGGACCGATGGTGCTCAGACTTGGCCTTTCTGATGGCCCAGTGCACTTGTTTCGGGTGGCAGCATACAACTGCCTGTCACTGGGCCAGCCAATCTCAATGGCATGGTGCCATAGGTTGTCCCTATGTTTGAGTTGGTGGATCAAAGCTGGGGTTACCCAAGGGGCATTCTGCCTTTTAGAGCGGCAGGTCGACATTGGGGCAAAGATATCACAGGCATTATTAAAAGTTCGGGTAAAGACGGAGACAGCTGTGTCAATGTCAGGAGTTGCCTGTATAGGAGACCAGTCAATTTGGGACAGAAGTTCCTTAAGTTTTATCAGACCACCAGGTATTAGACGCCGACGGCATGTGGACTGCGCTATGGGTTTGGGGACTGAGGATGACCAGTGGAATAGAATGGGGGAGTGATCACTGAGAGAGTCTGGAGAACTTGTACATTGGGGATCCGATTAGGGCGGTTGGTGAGTACCACATCAAGCAGGGTACTGGAGCCTCTCTTGGGGTTAGTCCTGGTAGGTTGGGTAACTAGTTGTGTTAGGGTCTATTGCAGAAAAGGAGTCGGGTAGAGGAGGAGGAGGGGCTGAGCCAGTTGACATTTAAGTCACCCATCAGAATTTGATCAGCAAGCTGTAGCAAGCTGCTCTTGATAATTTTAATCTGTGGGGCTTCTGTGCTCTACTTTGGGTTCCCTAAGGCTCAGTCCTTGCTCTTGTGTTGTTTCTGTGTACATGTTTCCCTTGGGGTGATCATTAGATGGTACAGGGTTGAGTTTCCCTGCTATGCAGATGATGCTCAGTTGTACAAGTCTTGTTCTCCTGGTGGGGACCATATGGATTCAGTGCTGGGGTGATGTCTTGCTAAGATAAACAACAGAATGGCTTCAAACTGGCTACGTCTCTATCCAAGGAAGATAGAGTTCATGTTGATTGAGCTGGGCTGATGGGTGCAGCAGTGATGGAAGTGTGGGATCCTTTCCTGTGTTGGGTGGCCAATCTCTTATTGCTGTTGATGGGATTAATAATCTAGGGTCATTTTGGACTCTAGGCTGATACTAAACCAGCAGGGTGTTGGCAGTGATCCAGTCTGACTTCTACCATCTGCGAAACATCACCAGGATTAAACTGTATTGAGCTCTTGCTGACCTGGTGATGATCATTCATGCTTTCATTACTTCTAGGTTGGACTACCACAATGCTCTGTACTTTGGGCTATCTGGAGGTTTAATGCAAGGCCTACAGCTGGTCCAGCATGCTGCAGCTTGACTGGTGGTGAGAACTTCTGAGGACTACATCACACGTGTGCTATGTTCACTGCAGTGGCTGCCTTTGCAATGGTGCATAAACTTTAAGATAAGCTTGTTAACATACTGTACAAGGCCCCGCATGGACTGAGACCTGACTACTTGAAAAATCAGATGGTTCCTTCAGTCCCAACCTGACCCCTCTGCTACATCTGTGCCAGTCTACTTGCTGTCTTCTCTTCCCACTTGAGACAATCTGGAGAGAGAGAATCTCTGGTGAAGCATCTCCAATGTTGTAGCACTCTCTTCCAGGGAGTATCATCTCTGCCTGCTCAGTGGAGGCCTTTATAATATCACTTATAACAAATTTATTTGAGCAGGCTTTCTCCAGTTAGCTAGTATCAGATGAATATCAGTTTATACTGTATATTTTATTGGCTGTGATGTATTTATTCTTGCTGTGTTTCATTTTCTTATGTGTTGTGTATGTTTTAATTTATTGAATTATGTACAGTGCTCTGAGCCTTTGGGAACATGCACTTTATAAATAAAATTACTCTGCCGGCCTTGCCTTATTATGATACAGTCAATCTAATAGTTCTCTTTTGTTTTCACTCCTCTTTTAGGAATGTGAACACTTCTGATGCATCAGAGTTGCTGTATGAAGAATCTGCTACTACTCCATGCAGCAGTTATACTATGTGAAATGAACTATACTCTAGGAAGTGGTACTGCCACTGTATAGGTCTTTAGTAAGACCCCACCTGGACTGCTATGTCAGTTTTGGGGGTCACATCTCAGCAAGGACATAGGCAGGATGGAGGCCATCCAAAGGAGGGCTAACAAGATGGTACTGAGTCTACATCAAATATCCTATGAGGAGAAGCTAAAGGAACTAAACATGCACACACTGGCAGATAGGAGGGAGGGGGATATGATTGTGACCTTTAAATACCTCACAGGGGTGAATAAGGTACAGATGGGAGGTACTTTTCAAAGAAAGGGTGCTCAGAACAAGGGGCCACGATATGAAGATGGAGGGTGGTATGTTTAGGAGAGATATGAGGAAATACACCTTCAAAGAAAGGGTGGTGGATGTCTGAAATGGTCTTCCAGCAGAGGCTGTAGGGGTGAAAACAGTGGTGGGATTTAAAAAAGCATGGGATTCGCACAAGTGAGTCATAAGGGATAGGTAAGTGGGGTGACAGAGAAAGTGTCATAGACCTGGAGGAGTCTACAGTGTAAGCAATGCAACAAAAAAGGGCAGACTGGATGGATCATGTGGTCCTTATCTGCCATCAGCTTCTATGTTTCTATGTGTGTGAAGAGCTAGCTGCTCCTCAAAGTAGCAGAACAAATGAGGACCATGATGTCCACCTGCAGGATAACAGTGACACTGGATTATATAAACCTGTGAATGAGAGAGAGGGAGAGAGAGAGAGAGAGAGAGAGAGAGAGAGGGAGAGGGAGAGAGAGAGAAAACATTAATGGCACAGTGGCAACCACCTCTAGATTTCCAGTTCCCAAGATAGCTGATGGGATCAGCTGGCAGCAAACAATACAGAAGATTCAATGTGCAGCTGCTTGTAGAATTCAGGTTTGCACGGTACTTTAAAAAATTAGATGCTGTCTGTGGTCCCTGGTTCATGCTCATTACTAGTAATGAAGCTGTACACCCATGAAGAACTGGTTCAGTGGAAGAAGATATTCGGGGACACATCAAGTCAAGGGAGCATGAAATGCTTACAAAGTCTGAGGCATGTGTTGAAGTGTGTGGAGGTTGAATGAAAATAGCATATCAGTCCATCGTACATCAGTATAAAAAGTCATGGAGTGCACAAGGCATGATATGAGATGGACTGTAAAGAATATCATTCTTTGTGGCAGGCAACATTTGGTATTGTGGAGAAGACTCAACAATACAGGAAATTTAGATTTGCTGGACTACAGAACTGTACCCACCATTCGAAGAACATTTGAAACAAGCACCACGGGGTGCACAGTACATCTTGGCACAAATCCAGAATGAACTGATTCAACTCATCAGTTTGCGGATGCAACAAAAAATTCTAAACAGAATCAAAGAACCAAATTTCTTCAGATTAGTAGCAGATGGAACAATGGATATTTCACACAAGGAATAGATTATCCAGGCTTTGTGCTATGTACACTAAAGTGAAGATGGAAATGTGGAACTCCGAGAAGACGTCAACAAATTTGTGGAGGCCTTTTGACACCACTCAAAAAGCCCTTGCAGATCTGGAATCCTGTGATATGGGTGACTCAAATTCAGTGGCTCAGTAAGAACGACTCAATTTGAGGGCCTGCAAAAACAGCGACCATCACAAAACAGCAGCCAGTGAAAACAGCTCCACACTGCAAACACTGTGTGGAAGATGAAGTGTGCTTCGTTACTGTGGCACACTATGTTAAAGTGTTGTGCAGTCTCAGAGTTAGTTATGATTAGGCAGGAGGGGTGCAGGGGGTGCAGTCCCCCTTTGTTTTGACAGTTGTTGTTTTTGGTCTGCTCTGTTTTATTCGGCTCCCTTTTCTGTTCACCCATATGTTGACCAGTTGACTTGCTGTGCTCCGAAGATATCATGAATGTTGTCTGTACCTCCATTGATACCATGAATGTTGTCTACACCTCCCTACCTTATTGTAACCCTTTCCTTTGACGTGGAACCTTTGTAAATGAGCTGCATCAAGCTCAAAGGCATTTGTAATCCGAGATTTAAATAAATATGTGTTGCAATTTTATTTTCGCTCTTATCACATAGAACCTGCAGATCTCTGTCTACAATGACTGACAGCCTGGGTTGTTGAAGAAGACTACCTCAGAGCTCAAGGTTATGACAGAAGAAGCAATATAAGTGGCCATTTTATTTGAGTGCAGGTAAGAATTTGGGCTATTCTTGCAGAAGCCATGTGCAGTGCCTGCAAGGCACATAACTTTAAACAGCCATTGTTCACTCTTGTGGAACATGTCAAGCGGTTAACAAGTTTGACACATGCAGGAAAGTGATTTCTTCTTTAAGGCCTTCAGCAAAGTGTTACGATGTATATTATCAGAACTGAAGCTATTCACAAGTTTGCTAAATGAATATGAAGATGTTGAGGAGGATAGAATTACAGCCTTACCGACACCAGGTAACAGACCCTGGATGAGTCAGGCAGATCCCCTTTACAGTTTCAAGAGTAAATATGTTGTGATAGCCAGCATCTTGGAGAAGACTGCAGAGTTTGACAGTGATGCAGAGCAATGTTTGTTCTGCATTATGAATCTTGATGTTAGTGTCACTTTGGTGTATGTGGAGTTGATGCTTGCAGTTACAAAGCTTCTTCATTTAGTGCCTTCACCATGAACAAACTGACTTGATTCAGGCATCAGAGAGAGAAAGTCATCAGTGAGACACTGAAAAGTATGAGGGATGATGCAAAGTCAGCTTTGAGATCATGTATAAAGAAGTGAAGAGCTAGCAGATAGTGCCCTGTTCAAGACCCAGTTCCCAGGCTCTGTGAGAGGCAAACTCAAAGGAGCAACATCACTGCTGTAGATCCACTGGAGGACTATTGTCAGAACACGTCCACACCATTCCTGGATCTTGTCATAGCCATATTATGAGATCAACTACTGCAACTAAACGCCTCTCTTGTTTCTTGCACAGTATTTGGTACCAAACACACTGCATGTTCTTCAGGATGACAGCAATGTGGCTACATTGTATGAAGTTCACAAGATGTATCTCTTTCGTCCAGAATACCTGAAAGTGGATTTGCAAAGATGGAGAGCAAAATGGAAAATAGTTTAGAGGGAAGAGCAGCCAATTACCATCCTTGATACTCTACAGCAACTGAACCATGAGTTCTGTCTGAATAGGAGAGGTGGTGGTGTTGTGTAAGAAGGTATTAGAGAAATGGAAACAGGGTGGAAAGGAGGGGTTGGAGATATTGTGTTCATCCCGGATGAAAGAGCTGGAAACACTGTTCAAACTGAGTGGTCTACAGACCTCCAACACGGGAAGAACTGGATGAGGTCCTGGGGAAGCCATTGCACAATTTCAGAAAAGGGGAGATGCTGCTGGTGGGGGACCTCAGTCTGCTGGATGTAGACTGGATCATCCTGGCCATGGCCTTGTTTAGAATCAGAGGCATCCTTGACTCCCTGCAGGGGGTGTTTTTCAGGCAATGAGACTACTAGTTAGGGAGCCACTTATGATGGGGCAATATTGGACCTGGTGCTCACTAACAGGGACAGTATTGCAGATGTCAAGGTAGAAGGTCACCTTTTTTTTTTTTACCAGGAGAGACACACTAAGCTGAACACTTGTTTACAGGTGTGACCTGAAAGCAAAAGGAAGTTAAGTGACTTGCTCAGGGTCACACAGTTTTCAAGCGGGGGCAGTGGGATTCAAAACCAGGTCTCCAGGTTTTCAGCTCAGAGCCTTAAACCACTGCACTGTACTGCCACCTGGGGAACTAGTGATCATCAAACAGCATGGTTCAGCACAAGAATGGCAGAAGAAGCAAACGAGACCAGGATGAGGGTCCTGGACTTCAGGACGGTAGATTTGAAAAGAAATGTGTGAATGACTCAGAGCGAGGTGATGGGGCAATGGGTCCAAAGAGTGCCAACAAGAATAGCATTGGCATGGAGCACGCTGTAAAACTAGTGCCAATTTCTCTTTTGTGGGGGGCTCTGCCCCTGCACCCCCTGCTGCAGGGAAGAGCTTGCCCCCTGCACCCTCCGTCTATAGGATTCTCACGCTGAGGGGGAGCAGATCCTGGGGAAATGTAACATTTTTGGGGCCATGGAATACTGTTTCCAAGTCCTAATATGTTAAAAATTGTTGGAGACCAGGACTAGAACCCTGGTCTCTGCTGCCACGAGACGAGCTACTCCATGCCCCAGCCCTCCACATCACTGCAGCAGCTCAGCCAACCTCCTGTTCCTTGCAGTCTTTATCCTTTTACAGGGCCACGGACAGTGACCATGGACAGTGTCCATGGACAATGACCATGGACAGCAGTTATAGTGTGCGCTGTAAAACCCCACTCACTGTCCATGTGAGCGCTTACCTGACTAGTGCCGTATAATGTGGCACTATTCTGGTAGCGCTCACTTGACAGGGTACCGGATAGGGGAACAGTGGGCAAAATTGAGGGATGGCATCCTGGTGTAGAAAGAAGAGATGCTGGATGCCTTATCTCTCACCATGCTGGTGACCCATGTTCGTGAATGAACACGGGTTGCCGGGGGTTGGCCGGGGGGAGCTGGGAGTGATTAGAGTGGTCACCAGACAGCTCTCCTGTCCTAAATTGGGAAGGTAGGCCTTCCCAGCCCTTGGCTGCCACTGAGTGGAGGCTCAATGGTAGCATTGGGCAAATGGGGGGCCTGGGGCTAGGCTGGGAGGGTAGATAGGGACCACTGTCAGTTGCACAGTGCATGCACGCCTCTATGCACATGCACAACCATGTTGGCTGAAGCTCTGGGGAGGAAAAGGTCTGAGAAAATTGGTGGAAAAACCCCGGAGGCAGGATGAAGACCAACCACCCCCAGCTCTGCACCCAGTGACTGGGTACATGCCACACCGGTGTAAGGTAAGTCCCAGAGAAACCCTGTGATGGAGCTGGGGGGAGCAGTCAGAAGGGGGTAGCCAGAGAGAGAAGGATAAAGAGAAGAAAAAAAATAAGTGATGGCAATGTGAAGGCTGTAAACCTCTGTGCAAAATAAGTGAGCAAAAGCAAAAGAGAAGAGGCTGCTATGGTTCTCATGGGAAGTGGTTGAAAAGTTAAAGGCTCAAAGGGTAGCATTCAGAAGGTACCAATAGATGCAGAGGGAAGAGGATAGGAAATGTACCAGGAAAGGCAGAGGAAAGCTGAGAACTTGGGGACTGCAAAGACACTAAGTGAGGAAAGGATAGCTACAGATGTAACTAAAGGGACAAGGCCATTTCTAGGTAAGTGAGAAGAGGTAGACAACAGGAGGTAACTATATAAATAATACTTTGATTAAATCAACAAACAAAGAAAGAGACCCAAGTATCCTGGTAAATTCTACACTAACTTTCTCTGATCATTGTTTAAAAATAGCCAGTACCACAAACAGCCTACTTCGGCAAATTCAGCGATCCTTTGTTACTAAAAGTGAACAGTGCTTGATACCGCTCTATAGGGCATGTATCCATCCCTTGACAGACTATGGGTCTCCTTTTTGGAGCCCCCATCTGAAAGGTGATGTAAAGTGGCTAGAGAAGATTCAGCAACAAGCTACAAGGATGGTTCCAAGACTTTCGACAAGCTCTCATTTGGAAAGATTAAAAATGACAGGATTACATACTCTGCAAAATAGAAGAATAAGGAGAGATCAAATATTAATTTATAAATTAATTCAAAACACTGATCTTATGAACAAGTGTGGCCTTCAGTTTACAAATCGTACGATATTGGGCCAAGAAACCATAATAAACAACTTTTAGTCCCCATATGCAGAACTAATTTAAGAAAGTACTTCTTCTACGCCTAGACTCTGGAATCAATTACCCCAATCATTGATAGATTCAAATAGTGTTGATTGTTTTAAAATAGGACTTGATAACTGGTTAACGGGATATCCTTGTCTTGAATGTGCCCACACAGTATGGGGACAATCTAGATGGGCTCCGCCTTCTTTTTCCATTATAAACCTAGTAAACTGTGAAGTTAAAAGGGTGGTGTCAAGAGCTGTGCAGAGGAGGATCAGAAAAAAACAGATATCCTGAACAGATGTTTCTGTTTAGTCTTAATGGTGGATGGGAGGGGATGAACCACATAAAGGCATCAGCAACAGTGGAAGGAGGGAGGTCCTGTAGACACAAGTCCATTTACGGGAGGAGAGAGTACTGAAAGTTTGCAAATCTGCAAGTGGGCAAAGCTATGGGCGAGACAAGGTACACCCAAAGAGGTGTTAAAGGAACTCAGAGAGGTATGAATGCACCTGTGATGGTCTATTCCACCACTCACTGGAAACAGGAGTGGTAACAGAGGGCTACAGGGAGGACAAGCGTAGTACCACTTCATAAAAGCGGTAGCAGGAGGAGGCTGGTAACTATAGGCCAATCAGTCTGACATCAGTGATGGGGAAGCTGATGGAGTATTTTAAGGAAAGGATGGTGAGTATCTTGAATCAAATGGGTTATAAGATCCAAGGCAGCATGGATTCATGGGGAGGGAGGGGCATGTCAGACAAACCTGATAAATTTCTTTGACTGGATGACCAGGGAAATAGGGTGGGTGGTGGACATGGCCTACTTAGGTTTAGGAAGACCTTCAACACCATACCACATAGAAGGCCCATGCAGTTTGGTGGTGGGCCCTAAGATGGTAAATTAGGTATGGAATTGACTGATGGAGCGGCAGCAGTGGATGGTGGTAAACCAAATTCACTTGGGAGAAGGAGAGTGACCAGTGGGGTATCTCAGGGTTTAGTACTCAGTCCAGACCTTTTTAATGTCATTATAAGTAACATTGCAGCACAGCTAGAAGGAAGAGTATGGCTCTTTGCAGATGACACCAGAATCTGCAATAGGGTGAATGTCACAGAGGAGGTGGAAGAATACACAGAAAATGAGAAAACTCAAGGAATGGTCATGGGTATGACAGCTGCGTTTCAGTTAGAAAAGTGCAGACTCATCCACCTAGGGCACAGAAACCCAGAGGCAGAGTACAGTATGGGGAAGGGTACTGATGGTCACCAAAGGAAAGAGACCTGGGGATAATCATATCTGATTACTTCAAAGTGGCAAGGAAGCAAGACAAGGCAGTAGGTAGGGTCAGTGGGATGCTGGGGTGCATAGGGAGAGGTATAACCACCAAAAGGAAGGCGATAGTGATAGTGTTGCCATTGTATCGATTGTTGGTGAGACACCACCTGGAGTACTGTGTCCAGTTCTGGAGACCACAGGCCTGATTCACAAAGCTCCTGAATGGCACAAGGGGCTTGTGCAGGGACTGGTGCAAAGTGCAGCTTGCACCAAAAGATGCACGAGCAATTCACAAAGCAGCCTGCGTCAAACACAGGCTGCATGTGTGCCTAAGGGGCTTCGCCATCCTTATGGCACAAAATGGGCTACAAAAGGAGCTAAGGGCATCTGGCAGATGCAGGCTGCCATATCCCTAAATCAGGATTCAGGAAAACCCTCCCAGAAGTAGTTTTCTAAGTACTACAGTAGACCAGCAGGGCTGATCTAAGGGGCACTTAGAAATGTCTTCTGGAGGTTACTAAACTCAATAGTCAATGTGCCGTGGTCCCCCCTCCCCATCCTGACCCCACTGAAGGAATAAAGTCACTTCCCTGGTGGTCTAGTGGCCCCCCAGCCCTGATCCCTTTTTATTAAAAAAAATAAAAATCTTGTTCCTGGTAGCTAGAGGCTCTCCCAGCCCCAATCTCTGTGTTAAAAGTAAAACCACATCCCTTATGGTCTAGCAGACCCCCCCCAGCCCAATCCCCTTTTAGTAAACAAAAAAACAATGTTTCTTGTGGTCTAGTGGACCCCACCAGCCCTGATCCCCTTTCATTAAAAATAAAACAGCATTCCTGGTGGTCTAGCAGATCCCCCTCCCTATCCCAAATCTACCAATAATGTTTGCAGAGATCTTACCCTGTTGGTCTAGTGGACGCCCCACCCCATGTGCCCATCACCCTTCCTCCATCCATCCAAGGCTGTCGCCCAGCAGCTTTCACTCTCCACCATGGCAGGGCACCAACTGAGCTGTCAAGGAGTGCACTGTAAGCAGTACGTGCTTTGATTGACAGCTCACGCATACTGTAAACAGTATGCTCCAGGACAGCTCAGTTGGCTCCTGTCTGTGGTGGGGAGCAGAGGGCTATGCTGACCACTGGATCTGGGATGGGATGGGTGGAGCAGGGTGGTGGGGAGCAGAGGGCTATCCTGACCACTGGATCCGGGATGGGATGGGTGGAGCAGGGTGGTGGGGAGCAGAGGGCTATGCTGACCACTGGATCTGGGATGGGATGGGTGGAGCAGGGTGGTGGGGAGCAGAGGGCTATGCTGAGTACTGGATCTGGGATAGGATGGGTGGAGCAGGGTGGTGGGGAGCAGAGGGCTATGATGAGTACTGGATCTGGGATGGGATGGGTGGAGCAGGGTGGTGGGGAGCAGAGGGCTATGCTGACCACTGGATCTAGGATGGGATGGGTGGAGCAGGTGGTGGGGCACTGTCTGCCGGGGTCTTCTGGATGTACCCTCTGCTTGGTGCAGGGCCACAGTTGCCGCAAGTCGTGGGACTCTGCCACCGGGAACATCCCAATAGTGGATTGGGCGAGGGTCCCTGGTGCACTGGCGGTCGGTGTAGTTTGCACTGACCTTTGTGAATCAGGCCCCAAATGATAAGAATAACTTATGACAGATGCTGTCCAGAAGAGGGAAACTAAAACGGTGCAGGGGTTGCATCAGAAGTCATATGAGTAGACACCGAGGGATTTCAATCTGTACATCCTGGAGCAGAAGACAGGAAAGGGGAATATGACAGAGACCTATAAATACCTTATGGGGTTGAACAAGATACAGGAGGGGAGTATTTTTTAGAGGACAAGGTGCACTTGAACAAAGGGACATGCAATGAAGTTGGAAGGGGGAATTTAGGAGGGATGTGAGGAAGTACGTCTTCATGCATGGGATAGGCACACGGGTATCTTAGTTTGGAAATGGCAGGGGGGCAGGTAGCTAGAGATCAAGTAGAGTCAGCAGTCAATGCACAAGCAGGGAAAAAAGGAGGCTGACTGCATGGGTCACCCAGTCCTTATCTGCCAACAGATATGATTCTGTGTTTCTATGTTTCAGCATTACTTATGACATTTTGTCCACTATAGCAGTCAGTATTGCATCAGCATCAGACAGAGGTCATTCAGTGCATTAAGAATTAAGACCTGGATAGAGAACTCCATGAGTAAAATGCAGTTAACTGGTTTATTTATCTATGTATGTAGCAGGGAAGGACTCAGGGTGGCTGAAAAGAGAGGGAGGAGATGGTGGGTGATGAAGGGAAGGGGGCAGGATGGAGGGTGATCTCGCTGAATGTGAGAAGCTTAGGCAACAAATCAGCTGAGCTACAGGCACTCTTGGCAGTGTGGAGGATGGATATTGCAGCTGTCATGGAAATGGGGCAACCGAGCACCAGGATTGGAATCTGGCAATCCCAGGGTATAAATTATACAGGAAGGACTGTAAGGAGGGGAAGGGCGTGGGTCAAATGCACAAGGGATGATGGGGAAGAAAGGAGAACAGAGGCAATCTGACTGCAGCTCCTAGACTTAAGAGGTAGGAAACTGAGGTTTGGGGTGGTATACAGGCCACCGTCCCAGTCTGAAAAGCTTGACAGGGAATTAGCGGGGCAAATCAGAAAGGTATGTAGAAAAGGGAAGGTGGTCATCGTGGGGGATTTCAACTTGCCGGGGGTTGACTGGAGCATTCCAATCACCGCCAGTGCTAGGGCAAAAGTGCTCCAGGATGTGATCTAGGAGGGTCTCCTGATGTAGTTGGTCAGTGTACCTACTAGGCTAAAGAACACTTTAGATCTAGTATTGTCAAATGGGCCGGCAGCACCCACTAGTCGACAGTGATCACCAAACGTTGTGGTTTAATATCATAATGCGCAGGAAGCCAGAGAAATTAGTAATCTGGGTGGTAAACTTCAGGGGGGCAGACTTTGGGAGGATGCAGGAAGTACTGAAAGGGAAACTGGCGGGCATAAGGCAGGAGATGGATGCAGAGCAGAAATGGGATATTATTAAAAGGGGGATTACAGAGGCAACAGAATCCTGCACCAAGACACAGAGTAAGAGCAGCAGAGCAAGAAAACCATGCTGGTTGAACAGCGAGGTAGTGGAGGTGATGAGGGCAAAATGAGAGGTGAATCAGAAGTATAGGAGGATGGGAAAGGAAGGGGACAGGAAAGAGTATGTAAGATGGTCCAGGGAGGTGACCAGAAAAGTGAGAGAAACCAAGGCTCAGAGGGAGCTGAGATTAGCGAGGGAATTAACGGGGTGGGGGTGGGGGGACTTTTCAGATACATCTGGGAGAAAAGAAAGTGCAAGGAGACAATAGTGAGAATAAAAAGGTGGGGAGCAGACGGAAAAGGGGAGGAACAGGCGGAAGCACTGAATGAATACTTCTGCTCAGTGTTCACAGAACAAAAGGGGGACCACTACCACTATGTGCTGGGAGGGTGGGGACGGAGGAGAGGAGGCGACAGATAGAAGAATTGAGAGAGGTAAAGTCCTAGAGGGACTGAGGGAACTGAGGGTAGACAAGGCACCAGGGCCAGATGGTATCCACCCCAGGGTGCTGAGGGAGATGGTAGAGGTGTTGGTGGAACCACTAGCAGATCTGTACAGCACTTCACTGGAGTCGGGATGTGTGCCACTGGACTGGAGGATGGCACATGTAGTACCATTACACAAGAGCAGACCAAGGGACAAACTGGGTAATTATCATCCAGTAAGTCTCACCTCCATAGTGTGCAAACTCATGAAAACGATACTAAAGGAAAGACTGGTGTCGTAACTGGAGGACAACGGTCTCCAGGATGTGAGGCAGCATGGGTTCATTTTGGGGAAGTCTTGTCAAACCAACCCGATACAATATTATGACTGGGTGACAGGTGAGCTGGATAAGGATTATGCGGTGGATGTTCTTTTCTTGGACTTTAGCAAGGCCTTTGATTCGGTGCCTCATGGGCAGCTTGGGGGGAAGCTAACTGGTGTAGGGGGTAGGGGAAAAAATGACAAACTGGATTACAAGCTGGTTGAGTGGGAGGCTGCAACAGGTGGTAGTGGGAGGGGAGCTCTCAACTCTGAAGTTGGTGATGAGTGGATGCCACAGGGCTCTGTGCTGGGACCAGTATTATTTGTGCTCTTCATATCAGACATTGCGCATGGGGTGGCGAGCAAGGTAAGTCTGTTCGCTGACGACACCAAAATCGGAGCAGTGATGGATGGAGAGGAGGGATGGAAGCAGCTGCAGGGGGACCTAAGCAAGCTTGAGGAGTGGTCAGAGAGGGTGGCAACTGGGGTTCAATGCAAAGGAGTGTAAGGTTATGCATTTTGGGGCGAAGAACCCAAGGAGAGAATACTGGCTGAGGGGGATTAAGCTGGGGATCACTGAGGAGAAGGACCTAGGGGTAATTGTAACAGGGACCATGAACAACACTACCCAGTGCAGGAGAGCAGCTGCAAAAGTGAACAAAATGCTGAGGTGCATAGTGAGGGACTCTTCATCCAAGCGAAGAGAGGTGATCTTGCCCCTCTACAGGTCACTGATAAGGCCGTACTTGGAGTATTGTGTGCAGTTTTGAAGGTCATACCTGAAGTGTGATATCAGGCTATTGGAGGGGG
The DNA here is from genome assembly GCA_016271365.2 of Neoceratodus forsteri. Classification (NCBI taxonomy): domain Eukaryota; kingdom Metazoa; phylum Chordata; order Ceratodontiformes; family Ceratodontidae; genus Neoceratodus; species Neoceratodus forsteri. Next base: position 32,988,060 of record CM057458.1, read on the forward strand.
TGCAGAGGAGGGCAATGAAGATAATATGTGGAATGGAGGGGAAAGACTATGAGAGCAGGCTGGGAGACCTGAATATGTACACCCTGGAAGATGGAAGGGACAGGGGGGACATGATAGAGACATTCAAGTATCTGGGGGGAATCAATAAGGATCAGGAGACAGGGTCTTTAAGCTAAGGAGGGGGAGGGGCACCAGGGGGCAGAGGGCAATAGCAAAATGGAACGCACTACCAGAATGGGTGGTATCATGTAAATCATAGAAACATAGACTTTGACAGCAGATAAGGACCACTTGGCCCACCCAGTCTGCCCATTTCCCTACCTACTGGATAAGCTGCAGATTCTAGTTAACCAACAGCCTACTTCCTGCAACCCCCAACTATAATTGCCTTGTGTCTGTCCCATGCATGTTTGAATTCCCCACTGCTTTAGACCCAACGACCTCCTCAGGAAGGCTGTTCTATGTATCCACCACTCTCTCCGTGAAAAAAAATTTCCTCACATTACCCTGGAGGTCCCCCTCTATCTTTAAATTGTGCCCCTTGTTCTTACATCTCTTTTTCTGAAAGATGCTACCCTCCTGGACTTTGTTGATTCCCTTGAGGTACTTGAATGTTTCTATCACGTCCCCCGTCCCTCCTTTCATCAAGAGTATACATATTAAGCTCTCAGTCTCTTTCATATGGCTTCTGCTGCAGACCCTGCACCATTTTAGTTGCCCTCCCTCTGGACTGCTTCCATCCTGTCTATGTCCTTGCGTAGATGAGGTCTCCAAAACTGCACACAGTACTCCAGATGGGGTCTCACCAACTGTCTGTACACAGAGGATAACCACTTCCCTTTTACATTCACTTGCACGATGCCAGTGAACGTTTTGGGAGAGTAGCACACTTTGGAGGTGTGCCTCCCTTTCAATCCACTGCTCCATTGAGCAGGCGTGGTGGTCCTGCACCAATGGGTGCAGGAGCTGTTATGACAGCGGTGGTCTTCGCTTCAAAGAAACCACCTCTGTCATACAGTACACCGCATCACGCCGCCCCCATGTCCGCGCCGCCCCCAAATCTTTGCTGCCATGCTGAGGCCCACCCCAGCGTGGCAAGCGTCCCAGGAGTTGTCTGCAGATGGGGTGCCCAATCCCCGTCGGCTCTCGCTCCCAGCCATCCTTCTGCCAAGCTGGGAGCCCACCCCAGCGTGGCGAATATCCCATGTAGTCTTGTTTTTTTTCACCTGTAAAGCAAAACGGTCCCGCAGCGCTTCTCCCAGTCCCCCTCCCACAACCCGCACCCACCCACTGCAATCCAGCCTCCCACACCCCCCACCCATACTTACCTCTGGAGTCACAGAGCGATACTGTGGACTGGAACACGTCTGCACTCTTCAAAGCCGACCACGAACTGAGGAAATGCCGGTAAGCTGTATAATGGGCTAGACAGGGGTTTTCAACTTTATTGCATCTCTCAGGCATTTTTTGGAATTTTTGCACCAAATTTTCAACATGGGGTTTTTGGGACCCCTTCTCATGAATGATGTCACTGTCATGGCGTTATTCGGCCTGAAGGGTGATTCGAGTCACTGCACAGTCACTGCACGAATCACCTTCAGGCCTGAATAAGCCATGACAGTGACATCATTCATGAGAAGGGGTCCCAAAACCCCATGTTGAAAATTTTGGTGCAAAAATTCCTAAAGATGACTGTTTTATGAGCGAGCTGCATGCAGTTCCTACGCAGGCTCGTAAGTTAGCAAATTTTCAATATTTTCACTCCAGATTTTCAACATTGCCATTTTACCACACCTCCTTATGAGCAGTACAGCTGTCATTTTTCACATCCTGCCCAAAACGTGTTTCCGCCCATGTAGCGCACAATGGCGCAGTCGGTGTGTGAAATCAATGTATGGGATGCATTAAGAAAATCACAGTGACACTGTTCATTAGCAGAGGTCTTAAAATGGCTATGTTGAAAATTTGGTGAAAAATTCCTAAAATTACTGTTTTATGAGTCAAGGTTGCACAGTTCCCACACATCAGAGGTTTGCGAATCTTCAATATTTCCACTCCAGATTTTCAACATTGCCATTTTACCACACCTTCTTATGAGTAGTACAGCTGTCATTTTTCACATCTCACCCAAAACATGTTTCCGCCATGTAGCGACAATGCCGCAGTCGGTGCGAAATCAATGTATGGGACACATTAAGAAAATCACAGTGACACTGTTCATGAGCAGAGGTCTTAAAATGGCTGTGTTGAAAATCTGAAAAAATTCCTAAAAATGACTGTTTTACGAATGTTCATTGCGCAGCTCCTATGCACGCTCATAAGTTTGCGAATTTGCAATATTTTCACTCCACATTTTCAACATTGCCATTTTACCACACCTCCTTATGAGCAGTATAGCTGTCATTTGTCACATCCTGCCCAAAATGTGTTTCCGCCCATGTAGTGGACAATGGCGCAGTTGGTGTGCGAAATCAATATATGGGACACAGTAAGAAAATCACAGTGACACTGTTCATTAGCAGAGGTTTTAAAATGCCAATGTTGAAAATTTGGTGAAAAAATTCCTAACAATGACTGTTTTACGAGCGTGCATTGCACAGTTCCCCACACATATAACCGTGGGTTTACGAATTTTCAATATTTGCACTCCAGATTTTCAACATTGCCATTTTACCACACTTCCTTATGAGCAGTACAGCTGTCATTTTTCACATGCTGCCCAAAACGTGTTTCCGCCTATGTAGCGCACAATGGGGGTAACAAAAAGGTCATGCTGAAAATTTATTGTGCAAATACCAGCAATCGCACAGGGCATTAGGGTAAAGCACCATACATGCCACACACCGCTGCAAATACCTGCAAGCGAACGTTCGGCATTGACAAATGCTTGTTCTACTTGTGATGCCCCTCCCTATGCATCCCAGTATCCCCCTGGCTCTCCTTACTGACTTTTCACATTGCTACCCACCTTTAGGTCATCTGATATGACTACCCCAGGTCCCTTTCCATTTTGTTGTTGTTAGTACCTCCCTACTATTGTGTACTCTTCTCCTGGGTTTTGTTTCCCAGGTGCATTACTTGCACTTCTTTGTACTGAATCTAAGTTGCCATATGTCTGACCATTCCTCCAACTTTGCGTCCCTTCTCATCCTTTCTACCCCTCGTGTATCAACTCTGTTACAGATCTTTGTGTCATCTGCAAAGAGGCATACCTTTCCTCAGACCCTCTGCAATGTCACCTATAAAGATGTTAAAGAGGACCGGACCCAATACTGAGCCCTGAGGTACTCCACTAGTAACCCCCCTTTCTTCAGAATGTGTTCCATTCACTATTACCTTCTGTGTCCTGTTGTGCAGCCAGGATCTGTAATGCCCTGCCGCTCTGCTAGATAAGTCAAGCACAGACAGAGACAAATCTGTGAACAGCTTTATCTAGTTCAGTTTCAGTTGCTTACCATCTGTGTCCCCCGCTCTCCCCAGTCACCCCTGAAAAAGGGACTTCTAGGGCCAGCGGGCTTACCAGGCCAACAAAATTCAATAAGTAAATAAAAGGGAATGGGACAGGGAAGAGGTGGGGGGCGGCAGTGGGACCACAAAGGGGAGGGAGTGGGGCAGCTGCAAAGTCGGGGTGCTAGTTGCACGCTCGAGCAGACTTAGATAGACTAGGTGGTCTGTTTCTGCTGGCACATTCATACAGTATGTTCAGATGTACGTATGTATTTATTTCAAACGTTTTACCGGAAAGACATCCGGAGCTGGCAGTGCATGTTTCCAGATGTGTCCTGGGGAAGGGGGGAAGAGGAAGGAACAGAATGGATCCAAGATGCAAAGTAAAAATAATATAACAGTATGGAAATAAAATAAAGCAACACATTCCACTTACAAGAAAACACATGAGAATGAAAATTGCCGTACAGGGAAATCAGAAGGGACACAAGGACATCATAAGTGAGTTTTCTTCTGTGCTTGACTTCTCTAGCAGAGTGGCAGGGCATTACAGGTTCATCAGCAATGATTTCATCAGGATCATTAAGGGGTTCTGCACACTTAGCCACAGGGTGTTGGAATCTTTCAATGTGCTGGGTTGGCTCTGTTACTGGAGTCTCAACATTCCCTGCATTTGGAACATAGTTCTTGACTCTGGGCTCAGTGTTAGTTGGAACAAATGATACTGCAGCCAGATTCAATAGCCTGGAATGCCTCGCATTACTCCCTGCAGGTGATGAAGGTGAACAGTCCATGGGATATGGTGCAGGCCATTACTGACATGGTATCAGACAAATGTAAGGTTCTTTATCCTCAGAACTACTGTTGAACACATCAGACTGCGTCGCCAGGGGAGCAACAGGTACTGGCAGTTGAACTTGGCTGTGTTTCTTATGCCTTGTCTCATTTCTAGCGTCCAGTCTCCATGGAGGTGAGAGAGGTACTGAATTAACAACTTCTGGCAACAGTTGACCAATTGGCAAGAGGTGGTTTCGATGCAGCGTTTTAACCACCATATTTCCTCTTTCCACTCTTAATCTGCATTCTGGCAAATTTGGAAGCTGTTCCACAGTTACATAAGGATCAGACTTCCAGCAGTCCTCTATCTTGTATTTGCCTGGGATCCCCAAGTTTTGAATCAATACTCTGTCACCGTGCTGAAGAGCTTGTTCTTGGACTCTCTTGTCGTATCTGTTTTTGTTTGGTAGGCCAGACTTTGGAGCTGCTTCTTGGGCCACCTGGTAGGTTTCTGTTAGTTGTGCCTGCAGCCTCCTGGTATACTCCAAGAGTGTCTCCGGTAAGGCACCATCTGCAGACACCCGAAAACATAAGTCCACTGAAAGTCTGGTTTCTCTCCTGAGCATTAGGAAATAGGGTGAGAACCCCACTGAGTAATTTTAGTACAGTTGAAGGCATGAACTAAGAAAAGTACTTGCTGGCTCCAGTATGGCTTTCTGTTAGGCTCCAATGTTCCCAGAATATTAAACAGTGTTCTACTGAATCTCTCTGGCTGAGGGTCACCTTGAGGATAGTATGGAGTAGTATGAGACTTCTTGATACCCATAATGCTTGTGAGTTCTTTGACAAGTTGACTCTCAAAGTCTCTCCCTTGATCAGAGTGCAGGTGTTTGGGGAGTCAGTAGTGTACAAAATACTTTTCGTTCAATACTTTAGCCACAGTGGTTGCTTTTTGGTCTTTTGTGGGGAAAGCCTGTGCATAGCAGGTGTTGTGATCAGTTACTACTTGAATGTTACTGATCCCCTTCTGATCCGGTTCAAGGGAAAGGAAGTCCATACAGAGAAAGTCTATCGGCCCACTACTGGTGATGTTTACAAGAGGCACTGCTCATTTAGGTAAAGTTTTACTGGTGATGCACCTGTTACAGCTTTTGCAATGTCTTTCCACTTCCATAGCCATACAAGGCCAGTAGAAGCAGTCTTGTACCAGGCCCAAAGTCTTATCAATTCCCAAATGTCCCATGGAGGCAGTATAGCGCAGTGGTTTAAGGCTCTGAGATGCAAATCTAGAGACCTGGGTTTGAATCCCACCGTCCCCACTTGCATACTGTGTGACCCTAAGCAAGTCACTTAACTTCCCTGTGCTCCCAGGTTGCACCTGTAAACATAAGCTTTCAACTTAGTGTGTCTCACCTGATTAAATGATTGGGAAAAAAAAAATGTTCATGAATTGCTTGCAAAACCATTCGGTGATACTTTTTTGGGCAGCACCAGTTGCTCGTTGGGAAACTGAGTTTGCGTTTTGGAGATCGATACAACAGTCCATGCTTTAACGGAAACTTGTCCCACTCTCTCAGAAGAAGTGATACATCAGGGAGGTTTGCTTTGACTTGAGAGGATAACAAACCCTTTTCTTTGGCAAGGATAATGTCTCTTAAACTAGGACCTGCTCGCTGTACTTTTCTTAAATCTGTAGGAGATAAATGATGCATGGAGTTGTGCAGTGTGGAGAATTGTGCATACACCTCTGGGATGGCATCAGGGTGCACTCCAAGCAGGTCCACAGCTCAGTCTGGGTTGGTGATGGCAGGTCAGTCATCAGGCACCATCATCTGGCATACGGTTTTCACTCCATCATCCAAAACATAGGTCCACGGCCCCTCCATGGGAGGAGTATTATGGGGGCATCTGGTCAGTGCATCTGCATCTATGTTGTTTTGCCCAGGATGATATTGCAAGTGGAATTTGTAAGTTGATAGTGCAGAAATCCATCTATGCCCAGTGGCATCCATTCTAGCGCCGGTCAGCACATATGTTAGTGGGTTATTGTCAGTTAGCACAATGAATCTGGCTCCATACAGGTACTCATGGAACTGATCAGTCACTGCCCATTTCAGTGCAAGGAACTCTAACTTATAGACTGGATAGTTCTTTTTAGAGGAAGTTAAACTGTGACTGGCATAGGCAACAGGTCTCATAACTTTGTCGTGTTCTTGGTAGAGTATGGCGCCCAACCCTTTCATGCTGGCATCAAAGTGAAGAGTGTATGGCTTGGTGAAGTCAGCAAAGGCTAGAACAGGAGCTTCTGTTAGGAGTCAAATAATTTCTTGAAATGCTCTCTCACATTCATCAGTCCATCAGTCCCTAAAAGGTTAATTGGTCTTGAAATATTCACTGGGGGATATCTTTGTGGCTCCTAGATGTTTGCTCTTCTGAGTCAGAGGATACCCCCGAGTTAGTCTGTGCAAAGGCCTCACCACCAAGGAGTAGTTTCTTACAAATCTCTTGTAGTACCCGCAAAATCTTAAGAAAGACTGAAGCATTTTCAAGTTGGTGGGTCTAGGCCATGTAGTAAGAGCTTTCACTTTGTCTGGATAAGTGCTCATACCTTGATTGGAAATAACATGTCCCACATACTTCATGGACGTTTGGCAGAACTGACACTTGTCCAGGGAGAGTTTTAGACCATGTTTCTTCAGTCAGTCCAGTACCTTGAGTAGTCCAGTTTCATGTTCTTCCAGTGTTCTCCCAAACACTATCAGGTCATCCAAGTAAACTAAGACTTCTAAGAGATTCATGTCACCCGCCACCTTCTCCATCAGGCACTGGAATGTTGCTGGGGCACCAGATATTCCTTGTGGCGTTAGCTCGAACTAGTAAAATCCAAGTGGACAAATAAAGGCAGTCTTCTCCTTAGCTTCTTCAGCCATTGGTATTTGGTAGTAACCACTGTGCAAGTCCAGAACAGAGAACCATCTACTACCTGTAAAGCTGTCTAAGGTATCTTGCAATCGAGGCATCAGGGTGCGATAATCAATGCACATTCTTATGGCATCATTCTTTTTTCAGGCCACCACTATAGGTGAGGCATAGGGACTGCAAGATTCAGTTATTATCCCTGCCTTCAAGAGCTGTTGCAAAAGTCTCCTAACATCTTCAATATCTGTGGGCACCAGTCTTCTCGACCTTTCATGGAATGGGCAATCATCATGTAGGTGGATGTGATGCTCCTCTCCTTTTGTACACCCTACATCCCATTCATGGCAGGAAAATACATTTGATCTGTCTACCAATTCTTTCTTTAATTGGTTTACTCAGCTGGTGGGAATGGGGGACATACCAAAATTGAACACCCCTTCATCCAGTCGCATAGTCTTCTCTGGAGAAGATGTGGCCACGACCACATCAGCTGTGTATGACTGGCCATCACTGTACTAGAGTGCACCATCAGATCCTTGTGAGTCTCATTCTTTAGCTTTATATTGATTCTCTTAACTATCATGTCTGTTCCAGGCAATACTCCTCGCTGGACCATCAGACCATTTGACAGACCTCTTCCTGGTAACTCCACAATAACGATTTGGTCTAACAGTGACTCATTGCAATCCACAGCTCCTTCCGCCATGCACTCTGCATCAGGGGGCACTATCAGATGATCTTTCCCTTTTTTGATGACTCCAACAATCTCCTCCAGGTGGCTGAAGACCTTAGTTTCTCTCCCCACGTGGGCAGTACTCACAGTGGCATGAATTGTTCCAATCAACACAGGTGTCTTGTCCAATATATGGGCGTCAGGACAGATGAGGGCTAAGGTGTTGATCCTTAGAGGGATGCCAGCAAAAGTTTCTGGAAATTCAATTTGAACAGTGATGTAGCCATTGTAGGGGTAGCTGGCATTGCTCAACCCCCACACAGAAAGTCCTAGAGGCTGCAAAGGGAAATGATTCAGGTAGGTCTGGTAAAAAGATTGAGAAATGAAGGTGACCTGTGACCCACTGTCCAGGAGGGTGTCCCTCAATAGAAATCTGTATGGTAGGAGTAGGACCCATCAGTCCAGATGGGAGATGGTGTCGAAGGCCTTTGTTAGGTCGACAAAAATGGCTGAGGTGGTGTGCCCTTTATCCATGCCAGTGAGGATGGCTCACCCCACACTGTCCCCAATCCCTCCCTGCCATATTTAAAAAATTACTCTCATGGTCTAGCACCCCCAACTCATCCCTGATCTGCCCCTACATGAACAGTTTAGATTTTCCTATGTAGTGGACCCCAGCCCCCACCCCAGCAGGTAGTGTCCCAGCATCCTGCTCCCCATCCTGAAACCGAGCCAGTGACCAGCATCCTCCTCTCAGCGCCACAGCTGGCCATCAACTGAGCTCCTCAATGAGCGTGCAGTGTACGCGCTCATTGACAGCTCAGTTGGTGGCCAGCAGTGGTGGTGAGAGGAGGGCTGTGCTGCTCGCCAGCTCAGTTTCGGGATTGGGGGCAGCGGGGTGGTGGAACACTACCTGCCAGGGTGGGGGACCCACTACACACGCAAAATCTAAACTGTTTATGTAGTGGCAGATCAGGAATGGGTTGGGGGGGCCGCTAGACCACCAGGGTGATTTTTTAAGGTATGGCAGGGAGGGATTGGGGATAGTGTGGGGGTAACCACTAGGCCACTGTGGTTTTGGAAAATGGGGAGGGGGAAGGACAACTACACTGCCAGGGAAATTATTTTATAATATGGGGATGGTGATCGGACATCGGGGGAGGGGGAGGAACCACTGGACTACCAGGGAAATTATTTTTATACAAAGGGACAGTGATCAGACATCAGGGGAGGGACCACTAGACTACCATGGAAATTATTTTTATACAACAGTATAGCGATCAGACATCGAGGAAGGGAGCAGGGACCACAAGACTACCAGGGAAATTATTTTTATACAAAGGGACAGTGATCAGACATCAGAAAAGGGACAACTAGACAACCATGGAAATTATTTTTATACAACAGTATGGTGATCAGACATCGAGGGAGGGAGCAGGGACCACAGCGAGATCGAGTGTACTGACATATTTTGCACTCCCCAGTCTGTCCACCAAATCATCTATTCTGGGCATAGGATAACTGTCAAATTCTGACACTTGATTAAGTTTCCTAAAATCTAGGCAGATTCTAACACCCCCTTCTTTTTTGTTTACAATTACCATTGGTGATGACCAAGCACTTCTTGACTCTTCTATAATACCCAATTCTTTCATTTTTTGTATTTCCTTAACCAGGTCAGCTCTTAACCTCTCTGGTAACCTGTATGTCTTTTCCCTAATAGGGCAAGCATTCCTTGGCACTGTTACGTGTTCGATCCCTTTTGCTCGGACTCGTACTGTGATAAAAGTACTGAAATGTCTTTAGCACATTACGAATGTCTGCAGTTTGTTCTGAGGTTAAGAAAGCATTCACCTTTACAGCATCAGCATTTACAGTTTGTTCCAGTCTATCATAGACTACATCAATATATTCCTTATCAGTTTCTGGTAAAACTAGCAAAGTAGCTTTTGGCATTTTTTCAACCCATTTCTTGAGGAGGTTAGCATGGCATATCTTAGTAGGATTTTTTCTGTCAGGGGTTTCAATCTTGTAGTTAACGGTGCCAGTACATCTAAGCATTCTGTAAGGCCCTTGCCACTTCATTAACAGTTTATTTTCTGTTGTGGGTAACAGTAGCAAAACCTTTTCACCTGATTTGAAAACTTTTTCTTTTACCCCATGGTCGTAATATACCTTCCTCTGGTTTTGGGCCTCTTCCTGATTACTATGGGCAATTTCAACATATTTTGCCAGCGCCTTTCTTAGGGCACACATATAAGATGTTATAGATTGTTTCTAAGTGGGGTTGTCTTCCCACATTTCCTTTATCTCATCCAGTGGCCCTCTTGGCTGTCTACCATACAGCATTTCAAATGGCGAAAACCCTGTTGTTGCCTGTGGCACTTCTCTGTAAGCAAAAAGTAAATAAGGCAAGTACTGGTCCCAATCTTTCCCTTCCCCTTTTACAAACCTTTTTAACATGTGTTTTAGGGTTTGGTTAAAACGCCCAACAAAACCGTCTGTCTGAGGGTGATAGGGGGAGGTTCGAGCAGTGATACCTAGTAGTCTGTACAACTCCTTAATTACTCCAAAATTACTACCCTGATCAGTAATAATTTCTTTAGGTATGCCCACTCTGCTGAAAATTTTTGAAAGCTCTGCTGCCACTTTTGAAGCTGTGACAGTACACACTGGAACTGCTTCTGGGTATTGAGTAGCATAGTCGCATACTACCAGGACAAATGTGTTACCCTTTTGTGTCTAACAGACCAATAACATTCATTGCAATTCTCTCAAAAGGCACATCTATCACAGGTAGGGGCACCAGGGGCACCTTGTCTTTTCTAGTGACTGGGGCTACTTTCTGACACTCAGCACATGAATTACAATAGGTAGCAACATCTTCATAAATTCCAGGCCAGTAAAATCTATATAGCAATCTGGCAAGGGTGCAATCCCTCCCTGAGTGACCAACCATAGGACTATCATGTGCTAGCTGTAACAACTCTGTTCTATACTTCTGTGGAATAACCAATTGTTCTGTCTGTTCCTGTGTCTGAGTTTTAACCCAAACTTTGTACAGTAACCCATTACATTTTTATGTTGTCTTGCACGCAAGTGCAAACAACATATTGTGGAAGCTTGGAGTAGCAGGTTTTGGAGGTGCAGTCATGTTGTGGCCAGTGGCATCTCTGCTTTTGTGGGCTGGGCTCTGCGGCACCAATGAATAGCATGCTATGAATGACAGCACTGCAAAAGCATGCCACCAACTTGAAATAATTTTACTGCTGCAATAGGGGAGCGACCCGTCATTGCAGGGCAAGCCTTGCCTGGTGCAACATTTCAATAAACATGGTGTCGGCTGTCGCCGTCCGCCTCTCACAGTCCTGCCTGAAAGCCGACATCAGGGGTGCCCAATCCCCCTGTCAGCATGCCCCCTCCCAGTTCATTTGCCAACAAAGAGCCTAATTCCAGTTGGCATGATGTCCCTGTAGGCTTATTTGTCTGCCAAGGGAGTGCCCAATCCCCCTCGGCATCATGCCCCCACAAACACAGACCCGTTTTGTTTGTCGATGGGGTGCCTAATCCCCGTCAGCTCCAGTCCGCCAAAACACCCAGGTGACACACTGGGAGCCCACCCCAATGTGCCAAATGTACCTGTAAAAACAGAAAACCTTCCCGCAAAGTTTTTTTTTTTAACCTGTAAACAAGAAAACGGTCCCCTCTGATCAGCGGTGCCCCCCTCCCCAAACCCGCACCCACTCTCTGTGCTCCCCGCACCCCCTCACCCCATACTTACCTCTGGGACCCGGCGTGGTGATCTTCGGTGGAGCAGGAACACGTCTGCACTGTTCAAAGCTGACCGCGATCTGAAGAAATGCCAGTAAGCTGTATAATGGCATAAATGGGTGGGGTTCAACTTAGGAGGATATCTCAGCCATTTTTGAGACTTTTGGCACCAAATTTTCAACATGGGGTTCTTGGAACCCCACCTCATGAACTCAGTCACTGTCATGTCATTATTCAGTCCTGAAAGGTGAGTTTATGGTCACTGCACGGAATCACGTTCCAGGATGCAGTAATGAAATGACAGTGTCACTGTTCATGAGGTGGGCTCCCAAAAAGCCTATGTTGCAAATTTGGTGACAAAATTCAAAAAAAGGACTGTGTTACGAGTGTGCATTGTGCAGTCTCCACACATGCTCATAACTTCAAGAATATTTAATATTTTCACTCCATATTTTCAATATTGCCATTTTTGCACACCTCCTTATGAACAGTACAGCTGTCATTTTTCACATCCTGCCCGAAATGTGTTTTCGCACATCTTGTGCACAATGGTGCGGTTGATGTGGGAAATCAACGTTCAAGACAGATTAAGAAAATCACAGTGACACTGTTCATGAGTGGAGGTCCCAAAATGCCTACTTTGAAAATCTGGTGAACAAATTCCACAAAATGACTGTGTTACAGGCATGCATTGTGCAGTTTCTACGTACGCTTGAACTTCAAGAATTTATAATGTTGTCACTCCAGATTTTCAACATTGCCATTTTTCACACCTCCTTATGAACAGTACAGCTGTCATTTTTTACATCCTGCCTAAATTGTGGTTTTGCACATCTGGCGCAAAATGGCATGGTCGGTGTGGGAAATGAAAGTTCAGGACAGATTAACAAAATCACAGTGCCACTGTTCATGAGCAGACGTCACAAATGCTGTCATGAGGTGGGGTAACAAAAAGCACATGTTGAAAATTTGGAGTGCAAATACCATCAAACACCTGGGGCATTAGGGTTTCTAACCATAACGTCCCACCCTATAGAAACTGACAGGCATCAGGGGTGTGACTTTGGATTGTCGGATGTAATGTTCATGCCATTCCATCCCCACCCCCACCCTGCAGCCACTGACAGGTATCAAGGTGTGCCTTGGACTCCTCGGCCCCAAAGTTCACCTCATTCTCCTATACTGCACCCATCTCAATGTATTTCCTTATGGAATGGGGTGATCGTAAGGCCCGAGGACCCCAAGGCACACCTCAACACTTGTCAGAGTCTGCAGGGTTGGGTGAGGTGAAATGGCATGAGCGTTATGGCTGACGACCCAAAGGCACAGCTCAGTGCCTGTCAGTCTCTGCAGGGTAGTGTGGGGTTTGCGTCAGTTCCATACTTCACTGCCATTCCTATTATGCATCTCTCTAACTTCTGCACTACCTATGCCAGCAAGACAACATTCGACATTGACAAATGCTTGTTTAAACATTAGTCCACCCGGTTTTGTTTTCACCCCCAGCTGCTTACAATAACCTTGGTGAGAAACATCCTTATTTTGTTCTGAAATAAAATCACAATCAGTTATTAGTTTAGCTTTAGCATTTTCAGATGTTAACCCCCTATGTCCATCAGTTATTTGTTGCCACAGTTTCTTCAGACATCGTCTTTCTTTCCTGGATTTCCAGATCTTGGAGCTGTGCTCAAACAAGTCTGAATCAAAATTACTGAAAGGAAAAGTGTACCCACTGTCATCAATTTTCTTTGCCTGAGCTCTTGTCACCACAGCTGCTGAAACTTCAGAATTTACTCCTTCTTTGATTAACTCAGTAAATCCCGGAAAATTATTTCTAATAATCACAGGTACAGGTAACTTACTGTAGGTACTACCCCCACTTTCATTTGGTGTGAGATCATTAATGGTCAGAGTCACTTGGGTGGTGGGATAGTATCGAGTGTTCCCATGGATGCAGATGACACCAGTACCTGGTCCTTTTACACAGTGTTTTCCCAGCACTTCAGCATGCACTAGGGTCGGTCTGCTTCCCGAATCAATGTCCCTTTACAATTTTATCCCCCACCTTCACATCTGTTAAGTACTTGCCCCAATTTGCCAAGGACAAATCTGCTCCAGTGCCACTCTTCTTACAGCATTGTCTTGCAATATGGCCTGGCTTATTACAGTTACAGCAAATAATGTCTTTGGGCATAAATTTGTTACCCCCACAAGAGTTCTTATTAGGCTTGGAGTTTAAATCGGAAAAAGAGTGTCTTACTGGTGCATGGCTGTTACCTCGCTGCTGTAGTGTCTGTCTGGACATTTGATAGTCCTCAGCCAAAGAAACAGCCTTTTCCCAACTTTCTGGTTGGTGTTCCTTTACCCAAAGCTTCACATCTGTAGACAGGATGTTCATGAATTGCTCCATTGCAAATGTGTCAATGATCTGTGGGACTGTTTTGCTCTCTGGTTGGAGCCATTTTATCAGGAGTTCTCTGAGATGGGTGATGGCTTCTCAAGGATTGTTGACTGAGTTGTACTTCAGAGATCGAAATCTCTGCCTGTAGGTCTCTCCTGAGATGTCATACCTTTTCAGGATTTCACTTTTCACCAGGTCATGGTTTTCTGACTGTGCAGGGTCCATATTGCTGTAGGCAAGTTGGGCGTTCCCTGTCAGGTAGGGTACCAGTCTGTTTGTTCATTGCTGCTTTGGCCATTAGCAGGCTGTGGCAACTCTTTCAAAAGTTGTCAGGTATGCCTCAATATCATCCGAGGGACACAACATTGTAAGTTTAATGGCTTTTAAGTTGCTTGTGTTTTGCTGCTCTTCAGGATCTGTGACAGATCCTCTGCCTTTGATAGCTTGCAAGGCATCCAGCCATCGCTGCTCCTGTCACTGCATCTCTTCTCTCCTCTGCACTTCTAAACATCGAATCTCTTTTTCTCTTTGCTTCTCAGTCTCTTTTTGTTGCATAGCCCACCATTTAAAAAAGCCTATCAGGCTTTCAGGTTCTGTCACTGCCTGTTCTTTTTCCATAACTTGTGCTGGCTGTACAATCTCAGCTTGAACTTCTGTCTCTGCTAGTTTGGCTGCCATTCTCCTGGTAACCATTCATGGACTTGCTTCTGCAGAATCCATACCTTTCTCTATGCTTCCCTGGTACTAGGTCCAGTACCCACACACAAAACTCCTATCTTAGGGTATGCACGGCATAAATCTTACTTAGGCCAACACCATCTGTTGTCAAGGCATAGGTCAGGATGCATAGGAAAAACAAGGAGCAGTTGTACAATTCACAAGAGTATTTATTTCTACTAGCAGTAACATAAAAAATAAAATTGTTCAGTATAACTATTTACAAAGGCCAAAAAAAACCCCAGAAAAAATCCATCTGAGTTATTCTTCAATCGCTGTGTCCATTCTTCTCTCTCAAGCAGTTTCAGCTCAACTCTCTTACTGTATTAGTTCTTCCAATAGCTTTTTGCAATCATCTCAAATCACCATTATATACATTTCAAAAATTAACGCTATATATTTTCTAAACAAAGAGATCCCAATATAAGTTACATTTTCACATAATGATTTGCATATATTTTTATATCAGCAGATATGCAAGGGAGAAAAAGATAGACAGCAAGGGGAGACAGTGAGAGGCAGAGAATAGAGAGACAGTTGGGGTGATCAAATCCTAGGTCCCACAGGAAAATTTGGTTGCGCAACCAGACAGAGAAGAGACAGGAAAGGAATAGAAGTGATCCTTGCATTTAAACTCTTTCTCCATAACAACTGGGACAGGGTTCTATTCTACCCTGCCACACACAGGAGCATGCACTTCTGTGAACAAAAGTCAGTGTCTATGACTTACAATTTCAGCAGCAGAAGTGCTGGCACCACATGGGTCTGCACTTCTGCAGACTAAAGTAGAAGAATCAGCTTATATAATGCTTTTCATACATCCAAAGCACTTTACAAGCAATGCTAGACTGGTAGCGAAGTGACTGAATGTGTGGCGGCGGCCATATCGCACATCATCACCCACACACAGCCTGGATAATTGCATGAACCAGTTTATGGGAAGGGAAATGTTAGCCAGGACACCAGGAATGTTCCCTACTCTTTTGCGAAGAGTGCCCTGGGTTCTTTTACTTCACCTGGACACCCACCAGGACAACACGAGGATGGGCAGAAGGGACCTCAGTTTAACATCTCATCCGAACGACGGCACGCCCCAGCAGTACAGCACCCCCCAATACTGCACTCAAATGCCAGCGATTTTTAGGTACAAGTCCAATCCCAGTGTGGGACGAGAACCCACGACCTTCTGGTCCAGAGGCGGATGTGCTACCAACTGAGCCATGCTGTGCTAGTGCTACAATCTGAGTATCACAGATTCCTATATGTTTAGTTTAGTTTAGTTTATTAGTCTAGGAATTAATACCTTTGAGCCAGGACTCTTTTACAAAGGTTCCACGTCACAAAGAACATTTAACAAAGCACGATACACATTACAGGTAAAACCAGACAGGAAAGTTATATCATCAATTTGCTATTAACAGTTTAAGGCAGTAACGTTTTTAAGTTTCATGAAAAACAAGCTATAACAGGTTCAAGCGATGCAGAAATTTCGAGGTTAAGGAAACTTTCAGGAGAGGGTGATCATTAGGCGCCAAAGGAGGCTAGAGAGGAGGGAAAGGTGGTGAGCGGGAGAGTAAGTGAGAGGGGACAGGAAAAAGGGGGGGAGTGAGTTTGGGTGGGAGACAGGAAGTAGTAGAGGTACCAGAGGGTTCATTAGTCAGGGAGGAAGAGGCCTCAGATGTGAGGATGGACATGAGGAGTAGTAGTCTTTATCTAGCGCAATCACAGTTGCTAGTGGTGGTGAGGTGGGCATAGAGCATGGATTTGAAAGCTTCAAGCGAGGTTGAGGATAGAGTAGGTGGACTAAGTGCATTGAACCATGTCGGGGCCCTGTATGCGAAAGATCTTTGTCCCTGTGCAGTCCGGCATCTCGGAACCAGGAAAGGCTGGCGTTCAAATCTGGTGGAGGGTCATGAGCCAGGATTCAGTCGGAGTATGTTTTGAATACATAATGGAGTCAGTCCCAAGATAGATTTTTTTGCCATTGTGCAGGTGAGATAAATAAGATGATTTGATAGGTTCAACCAGCCTGATTCATAGTACAGATCACACGTGTGAGTCAGTCTTTGAGCCTCCGTGAGGAGCCGGCAGGCCTTATTTAGAGTGATTGAGATACGCCTTAGAGCAGTGGGAGGTAGCTGAGCCATAAATAATAGAGCCATAGTCAATGATTGAGATTATGGAACTCTGTATAGCTATTCTCAATGCCGCTTGATTTAGAAATTGACGGTTACGGAATAGTATTCCAAGGCGTTGGTTCACTGTTTTCGTAGTGTTGGCCAATGTGGGTTGCAAAGGTGAGCCCTTGGTCAAAAGTGATGCCAAGGTATTTGAAAGTATTTACTTGGTCCAGTGTAATTCCGAGAGGTTTGTATGGTGAGTGGAGTATGCCTATTTTTGTTTTGGTGATTGGAGAAGACATGGCTTTTGTTTTATTGTGGTTTAGCACAAGTTTACTATCCAGGAACCACCTTCCAACACTAGAAAGCAAGTTGCAGGCTTTTTCGTAGGGAGTTTGGATCCTTGTGGGAAGAGAGAATTACAGCATCATCAGCGTATAAGATTATTTTCTCCTGGCAGATATCTGGGAGGGAGTTAAGGAACAGGCTAAAGAGGAGCGGTCCAAGAATTGATCCCTGTGGTACACCCGAGAGAACTGGTTTGAAGTCGGAGAGTTCATTGAGATTTTTACAGCCTGTGACGATTGGACAGGTAACTTTTACCCAAGCACAAGGAACTTCGCCAGGCCTAGGCTAGAAAGTAGGGAGGTAAGTAGGCCATGATGGACTGTGTTGAAAGCTTTGTAAGATCGATAAAGACTGCACCTGTTTGGCACCCTTTGTCCAGGGCTGAGTGGACTTCTCCAGAGAAATCAAGTAAGGCTGTTGTTGTACTATGTCCTTTCTTAAAGCCGTGCTGTTGATTACAGAGTAGATTGTATTTGTCCAGGTAATCAGAGAGTTGGTCTGCCACTATTCATTCAAGTGCTTTGGAGAGGGGAGGGAGTATTGATATTGGTCGATAGTTTCCTGTTGAGGTTTTGTCCCCCCCTTTGTGCACTGGCGTAACTATGGCAGATTTCCATTTGTTGGAAAATTGACTTTGGAAAGTGACAGATTAAGAATTTTTGCAAGGGGGTGAATTACTTCATCCAGGGTGAGAGACAGGATTTTTAGATCTAGCGTGTCACTACTTGTTCTGGATTTGGAGCAGGCCTTTCTTATGTACTTGTGTGCTTCGTGCACTTTGATTTTCTTGAAGTAAAATTGTGGTTTGTCACGAGGTGTTTTTGATACTAGGCTAGGCACAGGTAAGTCCGAGAAGAAATCGGGGAGGACCCACTAAGGTCTGTGAATGTCTTATTAAGCACATCTGCAATAGACTTTGGATCAAGAGTGGTGGATCCATCAACTTTCATAATGGTAGGTGACGATTTTGATTGTTTACCCATTATGTTTCGGATGTTGTCCCAAAAAGCTCTTCCATCACCCCAGGTGGATTCAAGGGCATTTTTGAAATAGGCGCTCTTCATTTGCCTAATTTGTGAGGTACATCTATTTCGTGCCTGCTTGTATTTTAGGGTATCATGAGGTGAGCCTGTGTCTCTGGCAACTGCCCAGAGGTGGTCCCGAACCTTGAGCTCGGCAAGTAGTTTGGCAGTAATCCATGGATTTGATAGCGCTTTGATTTTACGTTCTTTTACTGGGGCGTATAAGTCGCATGCGGAGTTGAAAGATTTAATGAAGTATTCTAGTGCGGTATTAATATCAGTTGATTCAAGGATTGGCGTCCAGTCCTGTTATATGTAATACCACAATGGGCCTGCTGCACACACAGTTCGCTGTATGTTTTACATCTGCAGCCACAGAAGTGAAGGCCCCTGAGGCAGCTCAGGGGCCTGGGCTTCTGCAGCCAGAAGTGTATGTATGCCTTACAGTGTGCATGAGTACCTGTGGCTGGCCCACTAAAGGCCTGCACTTCTCCAGATAAAAGAACTCTTGTAATTTGGGTATCATGCATTTGTATCTGTGGCTGCAAGCACCTGTGCTTCTTCAAACAGAAATAGTGTTTTGGTTTGAGCATTGTGAATTTCTGTCTGTAGCCAGAAATGAGTGTGTATGTCTTGTAGTGAGCATGCCAAAGATTCAGATCCACGAAGGTAGCACATCAATGCTACTGCATTTGTATCATCTGGAAACAGTTTTATGTTGTGTCTCCTACCTGATGATGTCTCTCTGTGGCTGTGATCTTATCCTTTTGCTGCTTTGGGGGAGTTAGTGTTCAACACCCTAACATCACATTTCCCTACTTTTGTGGTGTTAAGTTGAACCCTAACTGACACATTAATGCAGTTTTTTGCTATTAATTTCCTCTTTTTGAGGCAGTGGAATTGCATCCTTATTCATGCAAGACCCGAAAGCACTTGCATGAACAGATGCAGATGTGCATTGCCTTCCAGCCCCGTGACAAGGGAAGAGTCCATTCACATTTACATGCAACCCAAGAATTCATTTTTGGTGGGCACAGGAAATTTTAATGTTGCAAATGCTTGTGCTGTACTTAAGTGTTGTACTTAAATGTGTAACACGAAAATTATTTTGACCCTATGCCATGAACAGGGTCACTAGAATATGTTATATTCCACCCAAAATGTTGTTTACGCAGCAACTGCGAAATCACCTTTTGACGTGTACTTGAAAATTCCCAACGTCCTTGTTCATGAGGTAGGGTCATGC